>CM057719.1:1800000-2330000 GCA_030064385.1 Melaleuca quinquenervia | reverse complement strand
TTCATTCATGGAGATAAGTTAGCGTGAGATATGAAATTCTTTGTTTCTTGATTTGAGATGATTGCTTTAAGAAGATCAGTGAATACAACTTGGAAGTACTCTGATCTTTCTTATGATTTTCTTGCCATATTTAGTGATTTGGCTGACTGGCTGGGGGTTGGGGACACTGGACTCTTCAATTTCAAGCCAAGCGTGAGGCCTGTACCTCTTGAAGTTCATATTCAGGCAAGTAGAAGCCATGTTTTGGTCCTCTCTCTTTTTATTCTTCCTCTTTTAATCTCTGTCATAACTTTTAATCTCTCACTACTTACATTAAATGTTAAATTTGTCTCTGTTGCTGATATATCACTCTGTCCTACTTTTTTTAAATTTCAAGTGGTGAGAGAAAATAGTCTCTCCATATGGGGTGACAGTTCCTTCAAAAGTATTTTAAATAAATAAAAGGGAAGCAATCAAAGGGGAAGCTAATTTCTTCAGTTAATACCAGTATATATTGCCAAGAAAAGACTGACTAGAGGGCTTTTTGTTAGGACAGTAAGAACCATTTTCTCTTGTAATTATGATGCCAACAGGTTTGCTTTGATAAATCTTACTTTCCACTCTTTTCCTGGATCACATATTTGTGGAACATAAATTGTATCACACCACTTGAGCAAATCATAACTCTAAAAATGAAAAATTCTTCAATTGATACTAGTTTGATTGTGACAGGATGGGGATGCTTATTTTTTCTTCCGCTAGATTCTCTTGAAATGATGTGTACCCTATTAAGGTTGCAACAGGACAGTCTGACCGCTTTTACTTTGTTGAGCAGGGATATCCGGGAAAATTTTATTGCCCCCGGATGAATAGCATGAATAAACCATCATATGCTGCAATCTGTACTCATTCACCCACAAAGCCAGTTCTTATCTTCGTCTCGTCACGGCGACAGACACGGCTGACTGCGTTGGACCTTATTCAGGTAATAACTGGGATTAGTGGAGGCATTCTGTTTCTGTGACATTTCACTAACTCAGTTTCACATGACCAGTTTGCAGCTTCAGATGAACATCCTAGGCAATTTCTTAACCTGCCTGAAGATGAGCTGCAGATGGTTCTCTCCCAAATTACCGATCAAAACCTGAGGCACACCTTGCAGTTTGGCATTGGGCTACATCATGCTGGACTCAATGACAGGGATAGATCCTCGGTTGAGGAACTTTTTGCTAACAACAAGATCCAGGCAACCTTCATGAACCTAGATCAATTTGCCTCCCTCTCTCTCTCTCGTATAGATATATATGTTGGCTCATCAGACTAACAAGGTTGCCTTTATTCATGAATAGGTATTGATATGCACCAGCACGTTGGCATGGGGTGTGAATCTTCCTGCTCATCTTGTTATAATCAAGGTATGCAAAAATATCATATGTATGGGAGCCCCATAATTTTTTATCTTAACAAATATGATTAGATGTGTGGCAGCTTCATAAGATTATTTATTGAAAGGGTTTTTGTCTAGGTATTATCCTGGGCAGCAACTGGCTTACTTTGTACATCTCACGGAATTAATTTATACAACTTTCCTAGTTTCAACTTCAAGCTGTTTAGAGGCATGGAAAATTATCCTACCAGTTTGGTATCTGCTGGAAGGTCATCTCATTTAATGAAAGGGTAGAAAGAACAGATGAGTTAGGCTAAGTGGATTATAAATAATACCTGTTGAAATACTTAAATATTAATCCGGGTTTTTGTCTAACAACTTAAGCTTTTACAGCAGTTGGCAGTGATCCTACAAAATCTCAACATGGTATTAGAATAGGAGATCCTGAGTTCGAATCTTTTCAGGCCCCTATTTGCCTCCCTAGATATTTTTCCACGCTTAGTACTAGGCAAAAAGACCAGACTAAGCATGAGAGGGAGTGTTGAAGCACTTAAATATTAATCCACGCCTTCGTCTAACAGCTTAAGCTTTTAGAGCAGTTGGCAGTGGTCCTACAAAATCTCAAGAATACCTGCCTTCATTCAGTCAACGTAGTCCGCCATGATTGTTCACATGGGGAATCTCTCTGTGGGGTTAGTCATGAAAATGTGAAAGGAGAAAAGAAATAAAAGGGAAATTATGTACTCTTGGATAGCCTTTCTGATGATTGATTGCTTTCTTTACCCAATATGGGAGTGCTCATTTTTTCTGTTCCTCTGAAACTGGACATGTTAGATTCAACTATAATGGCTAGAAGAGTACCTGAAGATGGTTCATTAAGGCATAACAATCTACAGAGAGCACGTTTCTTCCTTGTTCTGGAAATTTTGAAGTTGCTACTGTAGTTACTGATGCTAACCCTTGCATGAACCTTATCCCTTTTCTTATAATTGTTTAAAGAAGCAATAGGCAGAGTGGCTATAGTAGATTTCCAGGCTTCAATGCTTCATGATTATTCTTATTCATGTACCCATTCTTATACACTTTGCAACAACAAAACTTTGCACTCTATGTTTTCATTTCTCCTCAGAAGTTAGTGGCTATAGTAGATTTCCAGGCTTCCAGGCTTCAATGCTTCATGATTATTCTTACTCATACACCCATTCTTATGGACTTTGCAACAAAAAAAATTTCTACTCTATGTTTTCATTTCTCCTCAGAAGTTTTGAAATTGCTTAAGTGGTTTTTCTATCCAGAAGTAAGGTTGCTGGTAAATCGCTCACTTTACCTTACATCTCATATCATGCGCATTATTGTACCTTGGTTAGTTAATGATTTCTTGGCTTCATTTGCAGGGAACAGAGTATTATGATGGAAAATCGAAGAGGTATGTTGATTTTCCAATCACCGATATCTTACAAATGATGGGTCGTGCTGGGCGTCCACAATATGATCAACATGGAAAAGCAGTTATCCTTGTCCATGAACCCAAGAAAAGCTTCTACAAAAAGGTGAAAAATTGCTGATTTGTTATTGCTTGTCTTTTCTTTTTGGAGCTGAAATACCCTGCTGTGCTTATCCTGTGCAGTTTTTGTACGAGCCATTCCCAGTTGAAAGCAGTCTACGAGAGCAATTGCATGATCATATCAATGCAGAGATTGTTTCCCGCACAATTTGTCATAAGGAGGATGCAGTTCATTACCTTACTTGGACTTACTTGTTCCGAAGACTGGTAAATCCTTAGCCACCTCTAGAAGCTTGATTTATAGTTGACTTAACTTATTTGTCTCAATCGCTCACTGACTTTCTTGCAATGGCTTTTTTCTTACATAGAGCAATGTATCTTGACATATGAGCAACTTCACATGTAAATTGTTGTTATTAGAAAGGGGATTCGAAAAGTTCCTGTACTGTGCATTTAATGCTTTGACATCTGGAGTTCTCCAAAATATGATAGTCGTTTGAGTTTTTTTAAATGCAGAACTAGCATTCTTGCGTTCATCGAATGAGACCACAAGTGATTCTTCTTTTGCAGTGACAGTCATAAAAAATCCTCCAAATTGATGTTCTCTCGTTTTGTCTTACTTGTCACTTGTGGAACTTCTTTTTGGCATCAATTACACCATATAGCCTTTGCCTTTTGTTCATATATAACAAATGAAACAAGGTATCATAAGCTTTTCCTGAGCTAGTGATGCTACTATGAACCTTCTTTTTCCCTTGCGATGGTAAAACCCTAATTTGCTTATGCACTGAATAAATGGGGCTTTTGCTTTTCTATAGCTTTAAGAAATTGACTATTCGTTTTGTTTCAATCAAGCCTTTGGTGTGAACTGCTGCTCAACTAGTAGTTTCTTTGGTGGTTTGATTCATCTGACCTCTGTGTAGTCACAAGTTAATTCTCTCAAATTATGAAATTAAGATTATGAACCGTCTTCCACCCATCAAGTTAAGGTACTCTAAATCTTATACGATGGCTCTTCCTTTTCTAGATTATAGCAGTTTTTTCTGTAAATTAAGGGATGGCAATTTCTTTCTTTCTATGCCTTATGGAATTGAGTCTTCAATTTATCTGAGTATCCAAATGGCACATTCTCTTTTCTGTTTCTCTTTCTGTTCACTTGGAAGTTCTAGAAACTAAGGTCCTGATTTTGCTCTAGTTCTAATGAGGCCGTCTTTCATTCAGACGGTTAATCCTGCTTACTATGGGTTAGATGAGACTGATCCCGAAACTCTCAGTTCCTACTTGTCCAGGTAATCTTGGGTTTATGGAGTTAATTTAATATCACGACACTTTTAATTTTCTTTTTCTAGTAAATTACCTTTAGCAATGCTTTTACAAAGTTAGCTGGTGGCTTTCGTCTTCTAGGTTAGTACAAAATACTTTTGAAGATCTTGAGGATAGCGGATGCATCAAGACGAATGAAGACAGTGTTGAACCAATGATGTTGGGATCAATTGCATCTCAGTATTATCTCAGCTACTTGACTGTATCGATGTTTGGATCCAATATAGGACCGGATACATCACTTGAAGTGAGGAGTTAATTCCAATATTGTAGACTGTGAGGTTTTAATTGGTCTACTTTTGTAGCCACTTACACTGTTGCTCATTGCAGATGTTTTTGCACATACTATCGGGTGCTTCAGAATATAATGAACTTCCTGTTCGGCATAATGAGGTAATTGCAAACATAGATGATTCAATGTCACATGATGATTCAACTTATTTGAATATTGTCCCACATCGCTTGACAATGAGTCCTAAAATACTCTTTATATTCTCTTGGTCTCCCTTCATCTATCAGCTTAAGCTTTGGGTTAGACTTTCTAACACAGTACTAGAGTTAAGTTATCCCATTCGCAAATGTGTGTAGTCAATGTTTCATGTGAATGTGCATAATCAAAGTTTCACGTTCTGCTCGTAATTGGGCTTGCTCGTGAGAGGGGGCATTGAAATATTGTCCCACATCGCTTGGCAATGTTCTTTATATCCATGTGGTCTCCTTCCACGTATCAGCTTTTTTGGATTTTACTTTCTGATACAACTCTCCTGTGAGCTGTATTTCTGAGCCATGATTTAGTTCTCTGCTCATACTTCTTCCAATGATTTAAGTAACAACTATGAGTCTGCATATGTGGAAATAACTTGTCAATTCCTTGGGACTTTAGTCATCCCATGTCGATTCCTTGGGACTTTAGTCACCTGTGTCTATTCTGATTCTGACCTCTGTATGCTTGTGCTATCTAGATGTTCATCAGAATCTTAAGACAAATCTCACAAACAATCTTTAAGATTTTACTGAATCTACTAGACAATGTCTGATCTATTATTCATAGTAGACAGTAGTCTGGCATGAGCTTGCTGCTTTATGCTTTTCTCAAGAATTCAATAGTTGTGATGTGCTTCTGTTTGTTGTCACTTAATCCAAGATGTGTTTAGAGTCAGACAGTTATCACCAGGTAATGATACCTTCTTACAGCTTCTATTTGTTAGAGAGAAAAATTTAACTGTTTTCTTCTGTAATGCTCAATAAATATATACATCACAAATCTGAAACATAATAGGAAAAGAAATAAACCCTCAAGATTCTAAAGATCACTTTACTCTTTATTTTTTTTAACGCTATTAAAACCAAACTGACAAGTATATGCTGGGAGTTTATGCGTTTGCAGCTTTAAAACAAATAGAGCAATCATGTATCAAAACATAGCTAGGTAATGACATTATTTTTGGGTACTCCAACTTTCTTTCCTTAACTTTCCTGCTTTTTTATTTGTTAGATATTCTCGACCAGTCGCGGATGTACTCATCTAGGGTACTCATGGTATAATTCGAATGTCAGCTGGCATTACTATTGAATAAGCTTCTTTGAAGGACACATCCCTTCTTGTTGAATTCATGCTTTTCCCGGTTTTACACTTGAGCGGAGAGACCTTTGAAGACAAACAATTCAGTGAATGATAGGATCATACTGCATTTATGGTTCATGAAGATAATAATGCACTTTCATTCTTTCTGCACTGAATTTCATAAAGAGGTCTTCCTCACGGCATCACCACTAGTCTCCATTTCCTTTTGCAGGGTAACATGTCATTATTTTTGCTTTGTCACTGCAGAATGTTGAATGATTTATCTGTTATTTTGAAAAGAGACACTTTTACAAGCTTTTATTCTATTTCAATTTCTATGGACCTGTTAAATCACTTGAAACTCATAAATCGTGTATGTTCCTAACACTTATGTTCCTAACACTTGCTGTTTGATGCAAAGGTTTTGCATTGTGTTTAGCACCTGAAATTGTTATATTAAGATAATTTATGGAGCTCCTCAGCTTTCTATTAATTTTCTCCTTTTCTTCCAGGAATTTCACAATGCTCAATTGTCTGAGAAAGTCAGGTACAAGGTTGATAAGAATCGCCTAGATGATCCCCATGTTAAAGCCAATTTGCTTTTCCAGGTTTTTTCTTGTTGCTTTTTCTGGCTTGACCAATTCTTTTCTATGGTGTTTGTTCCACAATTTATGTGCTGTAAACTTCTTGGTATTCAGGCACATTTTTCACAGATAGAGTTACCCGTTAGTGACTATGTGACCGACTTGAAGTCAGTGCTAGATCAGAGCATTCGCATCATCCAGGCCATGATAGATATATGTGCAAATAGCGGATGGCTGTCAAGCTCAATTTCTTGCATGCATCTTCTGCAAATGGTTATGCAGGTATGTATTTGTGCAGGTAGACCTAATTCAACCATAGATGAGACAATGTGAAAAGTTGGTTTGTTTCAAAATTTGATCTCTTCATGCAGTTGAATAATTCTTGAAGCAATTATCTTTGCCCCTCCATTTCTCTCACTAAAATTCTTAAATTTTATTTAGGGCTTGTGGTTTGATGAAGACTCTTCCTTAAGGATGTTGCCCAGTATGAATGATAATCTTGAAGACACTCTTAGAAGAAGAGGAATTGCGACTCTTCAGCAACTACTGGACATCCCAAAGTCATCCCTGCAGAGTATATTTGGAGATTCTCAATCTCGGAGATTGTTGCAGGTATAGAATATTCTGGACATTGTTTGCATTGTTCGATGCATCTTTGCATGTTCTTCTGGCACCACTTTTTAGGGCAACGGATGGCTTAATTGTCATTTTGAATCTGATTAAATATTGTGGAGTTTCTTATATTAGCATTTCTATACACAATAAAAATTGTGCTTCTGCTAAAAGAGACCCACGTTAGTTAACTTTTTATCTGCCCAACATGTTAACTGTTTAAATAATTCAGTGTCCTCCTTTAAGCTGTTCAGATATATAACCATAACGTAAGTGGCTGTATTCGGTGTTAGAATCATGTAGAAGGTTGGACGATTTGGCAATCTGTAATTAGAACATGGATTGCAAAACATGAGGTCTGTCATTTAAACAATCTGGAAGTTGAAAATAGGGTCTTTATTTATCTAGTGCTTGTAACCCTAAGCTTAATTCATGAGGTGATACAAAGGTGTTGATTCATATCAACTCCTACGTTTTAAGATTGGACTACACATAAGTTTACTCCCTCAGTTTCGTTTTCTACCATGTTTATTAAGGAACTGGAGTATTTTCCACAAGTCCGGATGAAATTAAGAATTCAGCGAAAGGGCAGCAATAGGGAAAATTCTCCAACTCTGGATATTAGATTAGAGAAGATCAATCGGAGGAGGAGCACATCAAGAGCTTTTTCCCCTCGATTTCCCAAGGTATTACACATCCAATGCTCTAGTGAAAACTTTAGGTGAAACGATCTTAATATGGTTTCTTGCATGATTGTTTTGACAGGTGAAAGATGAAGCATGGTGGTTGGTACTTGGGAATACCTCCACTTCTGAGTTATATGCATTGAAGAGAGTTTCTTTCGCAGATCACTTAATCACCCACATGAAGTTGCCATCTGCTTTGACTGATATGCAGGTTCAAATGAATATCCTCCCATCCCAGCCAAACAATTTGTTTCCCTTGTGCCGAAAACTTTCTTTCTATCTAAGTTAATATTCTGCAGTGTCAATAGTCTTAATATGGTCCTAAAAGTATAGGTATTTTAATCAGATTAAAGGAGTACCTGAATATTTGTAAGATAAGTATCGCGTCATATGTTGTATGATAAAACATTTTGGAGGATTAATTGGGTTATAATGGCGATATATTCTCATCTGAAACATTGCATATTCTGCAAATAGTCATTTAGTTGTTACATAGACATTTGAGCCAAGACTTTGTTCTGTTGATAATTGCCATCAGCCTTTCTTTTTGTCATAATTAGCATTGCGGACTCACCTCAGTAAGTTCTGAAGCTTGCTTTTTTTATTATGTCGAGTAGGATGAATTGGTAAATACTATGCTGTGAGGACCTAGGAGAGAATTCGTCTGCTGTTAAATGACACTTTTTTCTGACACTAAGCTATCTTTAGGCTTTATCCTTATTATCACGGGCAAGCAACGATGTTCCTCTTCCTTTTCTTGGTTATACTGTAGAGTTTCGTGTTTCACATTCTGTAAAATATATATTGACTTGCACAGTTCATTATTCTTCTGGCAGGGGGTTAGATTGTTACTCATTTCGGACTGTTATCTTGGGTTCGAACGAGAGTACCCCATCGAGGATATTCCTTTCAGCACATAAAAATGGACAATGGCTAGACTGGGCACGCTAAGCATCTACGCCGTACTCTTTAAAAGGACAGCATTTCTTCCTCTCTCACAACACAACGAAAGATGGAAAAGAGGTCAGCATTGGGCGCACTTGCTGAATGAACGTCTTTTTCTCATCACGAGTTGCTTACAATGCGTAGATTGTTATGATTCACACGACGAGGTTGATTAGTTAATCGAAACAGAGCTATCAAATGACTTCTTCTTTAATTTATGCAGGCTCATTGATATGCCAAAAAGGATCATTTTCAGTAATACTCTGCCTCTGCTGTGGATCTGGATGAAGTTCCTTTGCGAGAGAGACATCGTGTGCCTTTCCGGGATATGAATTATTATTCTGCATGGAGATGAAGGTGATTTTTCACCATGTATTGTCCTCTAAACCTCTCAAAGTACATAGCTCTGTTCCGCGCTTCGTCAGAGAAGACCAAGAAATCTCGTCAAGCGCGAGATAACCGCACCTGCGCGGTGCTTTTTAAATTTTATTTCTGTATACGAGAAGCAGTTCATTGTATGGAGAACTTGATGTGAATTGCTATACCGGATGAACTTCAATCAGCTTAAAATTAAGCTTAAAACGCTTCGTCTTTTGTGAATAACAATCGTGATAACAATTGATGACGTCTAAAACTTGGCGGGATCTGATTAATCTCACGGAGCGACGCAGTCGAACAAATCAGATGAAATGAGGCTTTCTTTGTGCATTTAAGACTTATTATGTTAAGAGATTGGTCGTGATATAAGAGTCTATGACCAAAGACCTAGCTTGAAATTTGGTGCTTTTTCAACATATTCCTGTGTTGAAAGGCCGAATGACTAGCAATGGCTGCTGAAAGACCGGTGCACTTTGCTGGGCAAAATTGAGAATATCTCGTGCCTGCCGTGTCAATTAGAAATTGGCACGTTCTTCTCAATTACTCTTTTTAGGGAGATTTGAGCTTTGTTTGTTTTATGAAAAATAAATGATTCGAAAAGCATTTCCATAAAAGTGATGGTTAATATTGCTTATTAAATTGAATAAATGAACAAGGTTTTGAATCGTTTACGAAAATATTTTGAGAAATGAATGGTCGTCAACAATGAAAACGTTCAACATTGATTAATTATATAAAGCGACATAAGCTATTTTTTTGAATCGTCATCTGACAGAATCACGGGCATAGAGGTACAAGATGCGACCGAAATGCAAACTGTTTTTGAAGAATGCAGCATGAATCTGCAAACGTGCGATTTGCCCTATCCATTCGCCGACCAAATGCGTAAAAACCGCCAGGAGGGGCGTTCGCCGTCGTCTCAACGCAATGCCTTGTAGGCATGAGCAGCGAGTCTCGGTTTCGGATGCACCACCAGGGGCTCGGCTCGCTGTAAGGTGAGCCCGTAGGCTTCATCCATGTTAAGCTTCTCCGGCAAGCACCCATTGGCCAACTCCCAGTCGAAAGCGTGGGCCAACGTCGCGGTCATGAATTGGACCATCCTCAAGCCCAAGCTCATTCCCGCGCATATCCTGCGCCCGGCCCCGAACGGAATGACCTCAAAGTCGTTACCCCTGACGTCGACATTGGGCTTCTCGCCGCCCGGCAGGAACCTCTCCGGCCGGAACACCAGGGGCTCGGCCCAAGCGTCGGGATCGCGGGCTATGGCCCATACGTTGACCAGCAGCGTGGCGCCTTTGGGGATGTGGTAGCCGTTGATCTCGCAGCTCTCGGCGGCGATCCGTGGGAGGGATAGAGGGGTGGACGGGTGGAGCCGGAAGGTTTCCTTCACCACGGCCTGGAGGTATGTCAGGTGGGGCAGGTCGAGCTCGGTCACGAGGCGGTCTCGTCCCACGACGGAGTCGATCTCCTCCTGGACCCGGGCCAGGATCTTGGGGTGCCGGATGAGCTCGGCGATTGCCCATTCCGTAGTGCTAGAGGAAGTGTCGGTGCCCGCCGTGAACATGTTCTGCATCACAAGCACATGACGACACAAGTTCACTGAGTCGCGATGAAACATATAGATTGCATTGAAAGGGGAAAAGAAGAAGAAGAAGAAGAAGAAGAAGAAGAGAGTGTGTGAGTGAGATTGTACCAGAAGCAGTGCTTTGATTTCGGTATCCGTGAGCTTCCCTCCTTCCTCGTCAGAAATATCCTGCAAAGAGATCAAAGTACTCAGCAAGTCTTTGTGCTTGTTCCCACCATTGCCCATGTTGGCCTTGTGCTCCTCCAGGATGGCCGTCAGGAAGTCATCGAAGCGCTTGTGCAGCCTCTTCATCTTGGCCGCGACCCCCTGGAGGTCCAGCCACTCGAGGGCCGGCACAAAGTCGCCGATGTTGAACACCCCGGCCAGCACCATCACCTCCACCACCATCGACTTGAACTCGTCCGCCTTGGCGTCGCCCCCGCCGCTCCCGTCCCCGAACACCCGCTTCCCCATCATCACCCGCCCCAGGGCGTTCACCGTGCACACGTTGAGCAGCTGCGCCAGGTTCGCCGGGGCCGACCCCGCACGCGCCAGCGCGCTCGCGAGTATCGCGACCTCCTCCTGTCATCACATCCAAATGAATTAAGTATACAAACCCTAAGTCCCTCCTTCATAGCAAGAAGACTGAATATATTCTAGAAAAGCTCGTCTAATATCTACACCAAAGGAGAACTTGACATGGTCCAATTTGAAAAAGGCGTCGTGGACTAGTTCAAATTGCACCACATTCATCGTGTCATGTCCACTATTTTCCTTTCTCCATTAAGAACGCAGAGATTTAGACGTTGACAATTTACTCAGTTTAATTTTAGCTAAAATCATAAAACATATATAAGTACGACTTTCCTTAAAGGTTCTCAATTTCATCCCAGCCTATTTATTCCTATCAGGAAAAATAAATGTATGACTTTTCAGATCTGTCCCAAGTCTATCTCAGACTCTTTAGCCTCAATTTTCTCAGAGAGGAAAAGTCGAGGAGATTATTCCTTACCAAATTCCAATTTTAAAAAGTGGCTCTTTTAAAGAAAATACGACCATAATGGGAATCCTCTAAAAGCACGATGCAAGAAGGGGGGGATAGATCTGACGTGAGTTCAAAAGTTAGGGACGAAATTGAAAAATTGGACAAAAGCTGAGGACTCCTGTTGCAATTTGGCCGCTTTTTCCCTTTTTTTCGCTGCTTTGACATCGAGTTCTTTTTTGTGCTGGCGTATTCAGCTGAGTGCGGGCATTTAGTGATGACCACAAGAAAAGAAGAGTACTTTGACTTATTATGAAATGGAGGAGGTCGTCATAACTGCTGACCTGGCGGACGTGTCGGTAATCATCGAGAGACTTGTTGGAGAAGAGGTGGACGGAGCTTATCTTCCTCAGCATCCGCCACCGTGAGCCATACGGCGCGAACACCAGGTCCTGGTAGTTGTACGCGATGTGCTTCGCCCCGGAGTTGGGCGGCCGGCTGGAGAAGTTGGCGTCGTGGGTCTTGAGGAACTGGGCGGCCACGGAGGCCGACGCGGCCACCACGGCGTCGACGAGCCCGAGCCGCAGGTGCAGGAGCGGCCCGTAGGTCCGGGCGAGGGCCGCGATGGAGTGGTGGGGCACGGGGCCGAGGTGGGGCAGGTTCCCAACTAGGGGCCACGGCCTCGGCCCGGGGGGAAGCGGGCGGGCCGGCCGGGCGAGCCGTCCGATGATGGCGTAGAGGGCGACGGATATGCCTATGGTGGCCAGGATGAGGCCGAGCGGCGCCATGGCGGCGAGAGAGAGAGAGAGAGAGAGAGAGAGAGAGAGAGAGAGAGAGAGAGAGAGAGAGGGTGTGTTGCGATATAGGAAGTGGGTCAAGGAAGGGGATGGAGATTTATAACCGGCAAGTTGCAGAGAGAAGAAGAGGAGGGAGTAGTTGATATGGAGGAAAGAGCTGAAGTTGTTTTGGTGTGAAGGAGAAGAAGGTCGTGCACTTGGCGTTGGAATGTTAAGAGGAAGGAAGCGCATGCCTTTGAACGGTGGCTGCGCCCTTCTACCCCTCAACCCCCTCTCTCTCTCTCTCTCTCTCTTCCGTCATCTGCGGAAACAGGAGCAGTCTCAGGATCTGGCCTTGGCCAGTCGCCTTCTGTCTTTCAAGTCAAGGGACCTACAAAGCAAGGAGAAGGTTCGTAGTTGGACAAAATTCCAAAAGCCACCCGCTCATCGTTTGCCAAAGATCTGAGCGAGTCTTGACTTCATCGTACGAGCGGCCGATTCGATCCTGACCTTCTGTAGTTCGGGCCGGTCCGGTCCTTAAAGACCTTTTTGGCGGTACGCCGGCGCGTTGGTCCCCGGCCAGCTTCGTGTGACGAGTTCGAGCCTCGAGCTCACGGGACTTCCCGGACTCAAATGGATACTTAAATATCAGTCAACGTATTCACCTCATGGAGTTCAAATCTTACATCAGATTAAGCGTGATGAGAAGTGTGAAGGTACTTAAATATTAATCAACGCCCTTCACCTAATTGCCTAATCTCGGGCAGTGATCTTATAAAATTTCATGTGGACGGGTAGGTGGGACGGGCCATGAAAGTTGTGCTTTGGATCTCCGTAACAGCGATATGCATCGCTTTTGCATTCAATGTTTACAATCGTGGGCAAGTGGTTTTTGCAGATTCTATGGTCCCTGAGAGCACACGAAGTGTAATAGAAAATTCAATTCAAGTTTGGTAAGGCACGGGCGCTCGATCGGTTCGCTCTCCTCCACGTCCACCTACTCTTCCCACCGCCGCGACCGACGCTTTCGCAACTAGGCCCCGGCCAGATTCAACCAATCTATGGAACTATAGAGAGAAGCGCCGCCTCGCCACCTCCGGCGCCGGAGGAGAAATTTTACGGAACCGGCGAAAAGTCCGGCGGACGGGTCCCGAACTACTTCTCCCCAGAGGTGACTGGGGTGGTTTGTCATCGGACGAAAGATCTTTCTAAAGACAGTCCGTATATGTACGTGAAAACTGAGCACAAAGAAACAGAGAAGTTGGAGAAATGAAACTTCTCGTGCATTCAGCTAATGCACTGGGTTAATGCTCTCGACCCATACTCACGTCCTCTGGGTCTCTCGATATGGAGAAAATATTTGGTAATTGTTAAGCGCCACATCATTGACCAATATTCGGTAATTGTTAAGCGCCACATCGTCGACCGGCGTTGGTGAGTATTTTCTCGCATGGATCAATCACAATCTGACACGCGATTGCCGCTGCATTTTATGGATGATAAGACATTTCAAAAAATTTTATTTTCTTTTACTCCGCAGATACCACGTGTCAATTTGTGACTGATCTAGATGGGAGAACACGTGCCACGTCATCGGTTGACGTGGCGCTTAGCAATCGCCGGATATTTTCTCATACCTCGATACGGCACGGGATCTCTCAATTTTAGGCACATAATCTCCATATCCTAAAGTGGATAGATCTAGCTTTCGAATGTGATGGTGGATAGCACGGACTTGCTGATGGGTAGCTAGCGTGCACGCATCGACAAGAACAATTTTATATACACACCTTTGCATGGGAGATTCGATTATGATATTGTTGACCAAAAAATACAAAAAACTAGCACAGATTTCCCAATTTATTAAGCAAAAGAGTGAGCTGGGACCAAAGCTTTGATTTGTCTGTCTCAGCAGCACAGTGGGGGACGCTAGGCTGAATTTTCGAACCAGTGCAAGTAGGGGACGTCATCCAATTTACGACCCTCACACAGTAGCAATTATGCCCTTCTCGTTCGTATCGGGATCCCGGATGTTAAATCACGCTTTCATCTTTAATGGCTTAAGATTTTAGAATATTGCATGATATTCTCATAAAATCTTTCATGGCATCGAAATAAAAGATAATATTGAATTCAAATCTTCCTGGACATGTATTTACCTCTCTAATTAAGTATTTATGCAAAAAAAAAAAAAGGCCAGGCTAGATGTGGAAAAGAGTAATAGAATTATTAAATATTAAACTATGCTCTCATCTATCGATTTAATTTTTTAAAACAATGACCATAGTCCTACATAATCTTATAGTCATGAGCATATATATGTCCGTGCATCCATGCGATTTTGTATTCCGACTCCAAATAGAATTCTTTCGACACAGTACAAAAAAAATGACAAAAAAAACAAAGAGGAGGAGGAGGAGGAGGAGGAAAATTTAGGCAAATTTAACACTATATAATGTTCTCCCACAACTTAATAAGATAATTTACCATTGGCACCATACATAGGAAGATGAAACAGTACCAAAAGCATATCTCATATTCACAACATCAAAAAGGGTATTAAGATTCAGCAACACCTTCGTTGATTCTCCAATCACTGATTCGGGTCGTCCATTTCTTCATCCTCGTCGATTTCCTCGATCTTGATTTTGTTTCCTGGCCGGCGAGCCGTGTCGGTTTTGGGCCCGTTCGGTACCTGAATGAGTATATCCGACTTCTGCCCGGTTTCCGGATTGAAAAGTCCTCCATTCTTTTCCACTCGGTACACCAAGCCGTCGCCGTGCGGCGTGGCGTCGATGTAAACGGTTGAGTTCTCGTCGAGCTCCTCCCTTATGAGCATCCTCGACAGCTCGGTCACGACTCTCTTCTCGAGCCACCTCCTGATGGGTCTAGCACCGTAAACCTGGGGAAAAAAAAGACGAAAGAATTGCACACACAAGGATTTCAAATTGAGCACTTGATTGCAAGAAAAACGAACATGTCGAAGACCAAGTGTCTTGATCATGTACTGACTGGATCGTAGCTTTCGGATAGGACATAGTCCAAAGCTGCGTCGGTCGTTGCCAAAGCGATGCCTCTCTCGGCAAGCCGAGCGGCCACTTCTTTCATCTGCAACCTGGCAACTTTCCTCAGTTGATCATGTGACAAGGGATCGAACACAACGATCTCATCAAGCCGGTTAAGCAACTCTGGCCTGAAATGCTTTCTCACCTGCCAAAGCACAGCACAGCATAATTACTGCTATCTGATCCTGAACCCCCAGGAGTCGGGCTACATATTTTCACTGAGTGAGAGCCAAGTCACTCACCTCTTGCATGACTCGATCGCGGGCGACTTCAATCGAGCACTTGCCTGTGAGTGCCAACAGGAGGTGCTCTGCCCCAAGGTTTGAGGTCATGATGATTACGGTATTCCGGAAGTCGACCGTGCGACCCTGGCCATCAGTAAGTCTCCCGTCGTCCAAAACTTGAAGGAGGGTGTTGTAGACAGATACATGCGCTTTCTCAACCTCGTCGAATAGCACAATGCTGTAAGGTCTCCGCCTCACGGCCTCGGTGAGTTGCCCACCTTCCTCGTGCCCAACATATCTGCAAATGTGTTATGCTATGTTTCGGTAACACCGCCTAGTATCTAAAGATTAATTTTACAGATTTGAGGCCTGGCATTTGAAACTGATCAACGTGCTTACCCAGGAGGTGCACCAATCAGACGAGCCACCGAATGTTGCTCCATGTACTCAGACATGTCAATTCTTACAATTTGATTTTCATCATCAAAGAGCTGCTCAGCGAGAGCCTTCGCAAGCTCTGTCTTGCCAACTCCAGAAGGACCCAGAAATAGGAATGATCCAGTTGGTTGCTGTGGTCTTCCCAACCCAGCTCTCGACCTCAACACAGCATCAGCAACTGCATCGACTGCTTGATTTTGTCCGACAACTCTCTGATGCAATCTCTCTGCGAGCCCGATCAACCTCTCTTTCTCATTCTGGCCGAGCCTCGTAACTGGTATGCCGGTCCAACGGCTCACGACCTCTGCTATATGCTCTGGCCCAACAGTCTCAGTCAAAATCAAGTTCTCTTCAGCATTTCCTTCAAGCTCCGCAATAGCATTTTCCACTTCCGGGATTGCCCCATACCGCAAATCAGCGGCTCTAGCCAAGTCGTATCTTCTTTCTGCCTCTTGGGCAGCAAAGAGGAGCTCTTCTCTCTTTTGCTTGAGCCGCCGAATCTCGTCGATTCTTTGTTTTTCCTTTTTGTATTTCATTACTAGAGGCTGTAACTTGTCTCTCAAGTCATCGAGCTCCTTACGGACCTAGCATCGAAATAATGACAAACAGTACAACGAATTGTCAAGACAAATATTAGCCAGCCATTTGTGCACGTTATATTATATTTCTTACCTCCACTAATCGAGCTTTGCTCGCCTTATCCTTTTCTTTCTCGAGAGCATGGAGTTCGATTTCCAATTGCACTCTCTTCCTTTCAAGGGTGTCTATTTCTTCTGGCTGGCTATCCAGCTGGACTCGCACGTTTGCACAGGCCTCATCAACTAGATCTATGGCCTTATCAGGCAGGTGACGACCTAACACGAACGAAGAAGTATAAGTCACAGCCACATAATCGCCTTGAATTAAGCAACGAGAATTCTGTCACAGACAGAAAAAGTGGGAAAACAGTCATATTGCCACCATACCAGTTATGTATCTGCTCGACAATTGTGCAGCGACCACAAGTGCTCGATCTTGAATCCGAACACCGTGATGCCCTTCATACTTCTCTTTCAGCCCTCGCAGAATGCTAATTGTGTCAGCAATGCTTGGCTCCGCCACGTAAACCTGTTGGAACCTCCTCTCAAAGGCCGCGTCTTTCTCGACGTACTTCCTGTACTCTTCGAGGGTTGTGGCACCAATGCACCTGAGCTGACCTCTAGCAAGCATCGGCTTAAACAGATTTGCAGCGTCCATGGACCCTTCAGTTCTTCCAGCACCAAGAACAAGGTGAATTTCATCGATGAACAAAATCACTTTCCCTTGGTTCTCTTCCACTTCCTTCAAAACTGCCTTGACACGCTCCTCAAATTCGCCTCTATACTTCGCACCTGCGACTAAAGCGCCCATGTCCAACGCCACAACTCTCACGTCTGCTAAGTTGCTTGGCACGTCACCTTTCACTATCCTCTGAGCCAAGCCTTCTACCACAGCAGTTTTACCCACTCCGGGCTCTCCAATAAGAACCGGGTTGTTTTTAGTCCTCCTTGAGAGGATTCTCACAACCCTCCTGATCTCCTCATCGCGACCAATGACAGGGTCCAACTTACCAGCCTCCTCAACCAGGTCTCGTCCATAAGTCTTCAATGCCTGGAAAGTGGTGTCTCCCGTGGCACTTTCCACTCTCCTCCCTTCTTTGCCACGTAGCTTTTCGACCTCGGACTTCACTCTTGTCGGATCAACCCCTGCTTCTTTAAGCAGGTCCCTGATTTGGGAGTCCTCGAGGAGGCCTAAGATCAGCTGATCGACGGCCAAATGAGAATCTCCCCGCGCCTTCTGAGCAGCCTGAGCCCGCCTGATCGACTTAATCAAACTAGAACTCGCAGGAACTTCGTCGGGCGGTGGGCTCTGTGAGGGAAGCTTCCTCAGGGCCTGGTTCAGGACTCTCGCTGCTGATTTCACAGCATTTTCACCGCCGGTGCTGGTGATCGCCTGACTGAAGATTCCAGTCGGGTCTGAGATCAAAGCAACGGCGAGATGGAGAGGAGTGAACTGAGCATGACCACCGCTTGCCGCCAGCTCGTGAGCACTGACTAAAGCCTCGTTTGTCTTGTGGGTGAACTTCTCAGGATTCATCCTGTGCTCCAGAGACTAGAAACACCATGCCAGTGTCAGATATCCAGAGAAAACATATAATCATCCGCTGATTGACTGAAAATCAAGGACTAGTGAATCATAAACCCCCCCACCAAACGAATAACAACAGTAGACTGTAATTACAACAAGTGACAACCCAATACAACTCTGATCCTCAAACTATAAAATTTGGAGCGAGACTAAAAGAAAATTCTCTCAGCAAAAGATAAGAACATCATTCCTTGCTATCGACAACAAGCACACACACACACACACACACACACACACACACACACAATTGGCATAATCAACGAAGCGAACAGTCACGGAATGAGCACAAGATGAAGCTTGATCAGTTCTCATGAAGTACCTGCGAAATCGGGGTCGAGAAAGGCTAAAATTTGATCTGGGGTTCGTCCGATTTCCGCTTCTTGATGCTTGGCTTTCTCGAGTGTTCTAGTCCAGTGAGTGCGAGGGAAGCGCGAAAAGGTGGCGGTGGAGGAAGAGCCAGAGACGACAGCGTGTAGAAACTTTTGGAAACTCGTGGCTTAATACCATAACACCAATATTACTTTAATTTTTTTAAAATATTAACATAAAAATTACGTTAACTTTAACTTAATATATGATATAATCTTTCAATTGTTAATTTATTTAATATGATTCATAAACTAACAATATGTTCAATGTAATATATATTCGATTAAGCTATCGAATTATATAAAAAAAAAGTTCAATACTTTCCTCAAAATTAATTTAACATTCAACATTTTCACATAATTTGAATGCTCAATTGAGCATGTACAAAAAGTTTGAAATGCTATATTGAATAAAATAAAAGTTTAAGAATTGTATTATATATGAAAATGAATTTCTGAATAAAATAAATGTTTAAGAATCTTATTATATATGGAAATAAATTTCAGGAATCATATTAAACAAATTAAAACTTTGGAAACTATATTGTATAATGGATCAAAATTCATATACTACTTATGTGATTTTCCTAACTTACTTCATCTCATAAAAAATCTCAACTTTTGTTCTCATCTCAATTATATTGTATACCTTTTTTTTGCCCCACAAAAAAGCATGAATTTTAGGTTTAGTCCCAATTCCACCTTAAATTTTTTATGTCTTATGAAAAAATTACTAACTGTTAATTGAGTCTTATATTTGCCCTTGTTAACCTTTCGTCCATAATTGCTCTTGCTGGTTTGATATAACTACTTTTTCAAATTTATCATACACGAAGATGTCTTTTAGAGATGGATTTCCTTGAAAAGAAATAGAACAACTAGGGATTTCTTTCTACGATTGCTCCTACTCTTAAAGAGTATTTCATTCATCTACTTGAGAATTTATAGATCTTGCACTTAATCTTCAATCTTTTGTGCTTGGTAATCCTTCATCTCTAGTGTTGTGCTCGAGACACTTGACATAGGACGCTCGAACAATTTGTTCAGGAATTTCTATCTTTCAGTTGTTAAGAGAAATTTTAAACATAGAGGCAATGGAGGTGGATCTATAACTGAAGTAAAAGTTGGTGATCTTTTATGAAATAAAAAAAAATTAGGGTAAAATTGGGACTTGGCCTAAAGTTTAGATTTTTTTATGGGACAAAATAAATTTTAAGATAAAATCAAGACTTAACCTAGCATTAATTTTTATGGAATAAAAGGATTTAGGCTATAATTTGGACCGAATCCAAAATTAGTCGCTTTTTATGGGATATCTAATTTGGCTGGAAACACGTTGCTTACACGAGTCAATCCCATGTAAATCGTTCACGGGACTCAACGACCGAATGGGGACCAGAACGGGCCTGGACAAATTAGATGGGCCGTCAGGCCCAACCCGTTTATAGAACTTTGCCTGCGGACAAAACCTAAAATTCCTATTCCTAACACAACCCAGAATACTGAGAGGAAAACAGAAGGCGGGAGCATCCACATCGACACCATATGCATGAATCGATGTGTGATATTTCGGATACCTCCTCTCAGGCGCAAAGTAAATTGTGCACGACACATGGAACTTGAGAACGAGAGCCGGCACGAGACGAAATAAATCGAGATAAAACCCGATAAATAGAATCCGGCTCTGATATCATGTCAGAATGTTCGATTCAAGATATTAGCTGATAGGCGGAGGGAGATTATATACATGTAGAAAGTACATAAGTCTCATAAATCGGCCATTTGGGTCGTCATAATGGATTCCTCTTTGGTTGAATATACTTGGTGAGAAACTTCTTCGACTATTTAGTTGGCCCGCAGGCGAGGAGAAGGCATCTCTTAACTATCTAAGAGTCTTTGGGGACAAGCTTCCAGGCAACTCTTAGGGAAGAGCTTGTAGTAATGCATTAAGATGGATGTTGGGTGAGAGAGAAGATCCATGGAGCGCATTTAATGAAAGTATCACGGTCGTAAGCGATGATCATCGCCTACTTTTTGTAACGTAAAGGGAACACGAGAGTACAAGATCAGTATATCGTTATGGAGTACGTACGTCGAGGTGGGACTAGAATCGTTTCCTTGAGCCCATTTGCGCCTTCTGTCCTTTGGGCCAGACAGAAGGTAGAACTTTGACAATCTTGCGTTGGACTTAATCTGCTGCCCGTCCCGTGAACATGGAGTTCTTTCAAGTTTCAAGCAAGGGTCGATGGTGTTCTGTCGGAAAACGATTGATGAATACCTTTTAGTTTTTCTAATCCAAGTTGAGAGAACCTTTCATTATTGATATGCTGACAGACAGAAAGACTAACTCAGATGACGCACGAGCTGGTCCATTCACAACGCAACTTTGCTCAGGTGATTGCTCATGTATAGTTATCTGTTGGACCATTATAGAACAATACTACTGTCTCTCACACCCGCCTACAGGCTCACACAAAACACACACGCAAGGCAGTCTTCTACAGACGGTGGCGGAGAGTATGGAAAGGCGGCCGCATGTTCTAGCTATAGCCTTCCCGGCACAAGGTCATGTGGGGCCTCTCATGAAGCTGTCGTGCCAAATAGCTTGTTGCGGGATCAGGGTGACGTTCGTAAACACAGAGTCTGTTCATACTCGAATGCTCGAAGCATTGGGAGACGGCAATCATCCTTGGGGTGGGATTGAGATAGCAACCATTCCAGACGGAATGGAAGATATCAAGGACATGAGGGACATAGAGAAAGTTGCTGAGATGAGGGTGAAGATCATGTCCCGTCATTTGGAGGAGCTTTTGAGGAAGATGAATTCATCTCGGGATGAAAAGGTCACTTGTGTCATAGCCGATGCGACTATCGGATGGGCTTTCAAGGTTGCTGAGAAAATGGGGATCAAGAGGGCCATGTTTTGGCCTACTGTTGTCCCAGGCTTGGTCTTGTCGCTCTCTGTCCCTCGTCTTGTTGAGGCTGGAGTAATCGACGGCTGCGGTATGTATCTTTCGACTTGTTTTAAGTTCGTAAGGTAGCACAAGTAGTCTCTTCAACCAAGTGATTTCCTGGTGTCGTGCTCTCGCCGCCTCAGAAAAGGCAAACTATCACAACCTGTCACACAGGCAAAGTTGAGTGTAAATTTCGAGGAAGAACAAGTGAAACTGAAGTCCTCACTAAATTTTCCTGTAGGATCTGCTTCTTCGGAGACGCCAATCCAGTTCTCGCCGAAACTTCCTGCCGTGAAGACCATGGATTTCCTATGGCGGTGTCCAGGTGACCAAAGAAAGCAGGAGATCATATTCAGACATGCTATGAGCGTGAACGAGACTGTCCGAATCTCGAACTGGCTCCTCTGCAACTCATTCTACGAGCTCGATCATGCCGCCTGCAGATTGATCCCTGAATTACTACCTGTTGGCCCATTAACTTCTACGGATTCCCTTGGAAGCTTTTGGGCCGAGGACGTCACTTGCCTGAACTGGCTCGAACTGCAACCTCCCAAGTCTGTCATATACGTAGCCTTTGGAAGTCTAGCGGCTTTCAGCGAAAACCAATTCGCAGAACTGGCCCTGGGACTCGAGCTTTCGGAGCATCCATTCTTGTGGGTAGTGAGGTCAGGCTTCACTAACGTGGACGAGATCAAGTACCCAGATGGGTTCTTGGAGAGGGTATTGGACAGAGGAAAAATAGTTTCGTGGGCACTGCAGGAAAAGGTCCTTGCTCATCCTTCGGTTTCTTGTTTCCTGACGCACTGCGGTTGGAACTCGATCATGGAGGGCATAAGTAATGGTGTGCCCTTCCTTTGCTGGCCCTTCTTCGCAGATCAGTTCTATAACAGGAGTTACATATGCGATACATTGAAGGTGGGATTAGACTTGAAGGCAGAGGAGGCAGAGATCATTTCCAGGTACAAAATACAAGCACGACTAGAACAGCTATTGTCTGATGAGCAGATAAAAGAAAATGCAGGGAGGCTCAGAGGAATGGCCAAAAGAAGTGTTTCTGAAGGGGGATCGTCCTCTACAAACATCCAGCATTTTGTTGAACAGCTAAAATGTTGTTCGGAAGCTGTCCATCACTGAGACTAAACAGTGCAAGTGTCAAGTGATCAATTCCATGGGATTAGTATTAAGAAATAAGCCTCACGCCAGTAATCTTTCATGATGTTAAATGACAGATATTATTGAGAAAATGAAGGTATTGACATGCTTTTTCTGAACTCATATGGTCCTAAGATCAAAGGAAAATTAGCCTTGTTGCGAAGCCTAAGATGCAACATAGCAGACATAGCATGCATGCACTTTTGAAACCATTTGGTCAGCCAGCATAAGTCGTACTTTAACTCTGAAAATTAATCAGTCTCCCGATGCACAAGTTCAACAAAAAATCTGTTCTCCATAACAGCATCCAGGAGTAGATCTATTCTCCGTAAATCGCAGAAAGGAAGAGGTAAACCGCGATTAGACGGACTGCGTCATCAGCCAAGATTTTCCAAGCAGTCACTACAATAGATTTTCTTTCAAAGAACAAGCAATGCTATGGCCGAATCAAATTCCCTGCTACTCCATCTCAAACTCAAATTAGGACTCGAGCACTTTTGAGACAGTCGATGTCTAACAAGATGAAAGGGAAGACACATAGCTTAGGGTGGTCTAGTGCTGAATTGTTGTGGACTGCTAATGCCTCTGGTATATCCACACTTTTTGTCCTGTTACCAAGAAAATTTCGTGAAATTTCACTATTTCCTTAAGCCATCTGTTAAGAGGCAAGTTGCAAGATAAAACTTTCATTTTGCAGCGGAATCTAATTCCAAAACTGACGTTGAAAAAGCCTCTCAAGTCTCAAGTGGTTAATATAGACATCGGTAGTGTCTGGCAAACAGTTACTTGAATGGAAAGCAAGCTCCTACTTCAAGATGCTTATTGGAGTTATTCTTTTTTCTCTGTGGATGTTCTATGACAGCGAATTGCATGGATTCATTCATCCGAAGGGAAACTATAAGTGTAACATCTTAGTGACTAATCTGCTGCATTCTTCTGCTCGGCAATTCAGTTGCCTCGAGATTCCACTGGAGAACAGCATGCTAAGATTTTAGGCCATGGTACTTTAAGGTGCAATGATAAACAAAGGCTGCAATAAAGATTGAAAATCAGCTGGACATTACATATTTCAGATACCAGGATGACAGAGCAGAAAGAGAGAGAGGGAGGGAGGGAGGGAGGGAAAAACTGTGTGTCCAAGCTGACTGGTTTTGCATCCTCGACAAGTATCTCAACCACAGCTCCACTTTGGTCAGCCTGACATTAAAAAAAAAAAAAGAAGAGTTATGCTGTTACTGAAGAATTTAGCCAGCATGATATAGGATCTCTATCTATTAATGCAGGTATGTTCATACCTCTGCTTTAAAATCTTCTGATAAAATATGTAGGATAAGGCAAGATCTTCTTCAGTTTTCAAAAGAAGCCACTTTCCAGCGAGGAATGCTAAACTGAACAGATAGTCGCATTGGCCACGGCACAAGTGAACCTTCTGTCCCGAGACGAATTCATCTTCCTCAGCAGCTCCTCGAAACAACGGGACATGACCTTCACCCTCGTCTCAGCAACTTCCTCTCTGTTCCCCATAGCCTTAACCTCTTCCATTCCTTCCGGAACGGTTGCTATCTCAATCCCATCCCAGTGACGCTTCAAGCACTCGAGCATGAACCGACTCCGTGCTCACGAACTTCATCCTGATCCCGGGCGATTTGGTGCGACAGCTTCATTTGAGGCCCCCCGTGGCCTTGTGCTGGAAAGGCTATCGGTATGACGTGCAGCCACCTCTCCACACTTTTCGATACTGCGGATGGACGACTGCCTTTGGCATCTGCGCGTGCGGTGGTGTGAGATTTAGCACTGCTATTCGACATGGATCCGACGGATAATCGTGGGGAGCTGCCATCCGAGCAAGGGTGTGCTGGGAATTCACCGGTCTGGGCAACATCTGAATTGGTCTTGCATTGGTTCTTCTGTCTTGTCGGCAAATGAGTATGAAAGGCTCCTGCCGAAATAAGTTAAAGAGTGACACAAATGTCAGAGATGAGAATTAGACTGACAAGAATGATCAAAGAGATCCAAGATCCAATGATCCGCTAATGAACATGGACTGCGTCTTTCTTGATGAATCTGCAAAATCTTCCTCCTCTTTATCCCCGCATTTCGTTTTCTCGTTCATCAAGGCAACGAAGAATTTTCCAATCGCTCCCCGAGGAAGGCAAAGTGGAGATATTGACCTCAACACTGTACCAAACTATCAGTGGTCTGTTTTAATGAACCAATCTATATTGATACTCTAACATAAATTGTGATTTGCATTGTGTTGAAAGTATCGACATTCACTATACTTAGGCGGTCGTAATGTCTTGCTATGATTTGTGGGCTAGTGGAGTTTGAGCACGCTGCTAATGTCTAATGAATTTGGATTATCGCTTGATCTAGTTATCTCGATTATATATATACTCTTTTTTAATTTTAATTAAAAACATGTCACTACCCAAGCCAAGTTATTGCCATTGTTACATCAACAACCTCCCAAGAGATTAATGCCAATGGAAAAATTTAGTCTTATTTTTTATTTACAACATTAATGTAAAATATAATAATTATGGTAAATATAAAAATATAAATGTATATATATATATTTGTCTATTTCAGATCGAATTTACTCTTAATTTGCAAGAGCAAAAAAAGTAAAAATAAATTAAAAGTTATTACAATACTTTCTCATTGGTCCTATTATACTAATACTTTCCCGTCAAATATTTTTGTTAATACTTTTGGTAAGCTCATTTTGACAAGCGAGACAAATTCGAATTAAGACACAGTACTGTCTAGGTTGCGAAAGGCCCAACTAGCCCAATTAATCGCAGGCGGGGCCCGAAATATCGGACCTTGGCGAAGAGCCCGACCCGCTTAAATCAGCCCGCGAGCCCGAGCTTTCGGACTCGGACCGTGTGTCGCAATCTAAAACCCTAATGCCCCTCTCTCTCGAACGAGCGCGCGCACAGAAGCACATCCACTCTCTCTCCTCCAAGCTCAGCCGCCCCAAGTGAACAGAGAGAAGCTGCAAGCCGGCGGAAGCGGCGAACATGGAGACGGCGAGAACGGTGAAGGACGTGTCGCCTCACGAGTTCGTCAAGGCGTACTCCGCCCATCTGAAGCGATCTGGCAAGGTCTCACCTTCTTCCGTTTTTTTATTCTTTTTCATCGGTAATTGCCTTGGCTGGATCGAATTTCGAGTGCGTCGTGGAGTACCTAATGTAGTCAAGGGGATCAATGACGTTCGTGGATTGTCGGATCGAAGTTAAGCATTGTTGTGTCCTGACATGGTTTCGATCTGTTTGGAGATTTCTTCCTCGGCAATCTCCGTTTTTGCCTTGTATATATTTGTGAATAATCCCGCAAACCCAGTGTGATGCATTGGTTTGAAGCTTCTGAATTTGAGGCTTTTGCCGGTTGGTCTATTTGGGACATGAGATACTATTGTTTAGGTTGTTGTTGTTCTTACGGTTTCCATTTTGACTGTGGTTAGATTGAACTTCCTCATTGGACCGACATAGTGAAGACTGCTACGTTCAAGGAGCTCGCTCCATATGACCCTGATTGGTACTATGTCAGAGCCGGTATGTATGATTCGGAATGTGGTCGCGACTAAGAAATAAAGCCGACTTATTAATTGGTCATCAATGTAATTGATACGTCTTCTCTGGATTGCAGCTTCCATGGCCAGGAAGATTTATTTGAGGGGAGGTCTTGGCGTTGGTGCGTTCCGAAGAATTTATGGTGGAAGCAAGAGGAATGGCAGTTGCCCACCACATTTCTGCAAGAGCAGCGGCTCTATAGCTCGCCACATTCTTCAGCAACTGGAGAATATGAACATCATTGATGTTGACCCCAGGGGGTGAGCTTTCTCGGCTAATTCTCATTTCAATATTGGATTGGAAATTGATGTTGGGCTTTGGTTCATCATGATAAATGGCATAATTGCCGGTCCTTTTGGGTCTGGCGGGCAAAGTTGTGTCTTTTGTTCACGGAAAAGAAAGATTCTATTCAAAAGTATGCCGTAGAAGTGCATCGCCTTTGGTTACTAACTTCAAAGTTTGAAGTATTCACGTCTTTGTGCAAGAGCGCCTTTGTTGATCAACTTCTTTACACACATCTAGGTTGACGGAATTTTTTTCCTTCTTCATATATTGGATGTTATGGCTCATGAAGCTATTAGCTTGATTCTCAGGCAGTGACATTTTATTAAATGACGTAATGAGATGTATCTCATGATTTGAATGGATAAACCGCCCCTTGCTGTATGAACCAAGATATGGCGGCATGCCTATGCCTATGCCTATTCCAAAGACAGCAGAAAATTCTGAAAATCTGCCATTCGAAAATGTTCAATTGGAACATGAAAAACGTAACTGAAGCAGTCCCAGTCAGTCTTGGGGACAGATGTCTGTTTAACTTTTGTTATCCATTGCTCAACCTGCTATCTTTTGTTTGCCAGCGGAAGGAGAATCACTTCCAGTGGCCGGCGGGATCTGGATCAAGTTGCCGGAAGGATTGTCATCCCCCAATGACGGATTCAAGGCCCAGCATGCCTGTGGAAATGATGCTGATAATCTTGTCGCGGGCTTGAACGATGGATACTTGTCTATTTGGTGATCCCATAACTGCTGTTTTTGTCTGAACAGAGTTCTGCACGCTCTATGGACCTCTTGTTCTTGTTCGATCATTCATTTCCCTGTGAACGCTACCCTCAATTTTTGTGGCAATGGAGTAAGATTGTTTCTCAAGCTCTTGGGTCTGGAACATCAATGGCTTGATTTGGTGGAGCAGATCTGTAATTTTACTGTTTCTTTCATTATTTTCCAACGTTAAAAGTGTGTTTAAATCTATAAAAGGGAGTTAATAGCCAAAGAAATTAACACGAATTTGCATTTAATGTCAATGGATATATTAAAAAAAAAAGAAATACACACACACGTAATGTATTAAATTGCGGTCGATATTTGTGATTTTTACATGATTCCTAGGGGAAATTAACCGCGGCTTCTTCTGTAGATGTCGAATTTCGGTGGGAGAGTGTCCCTTTTTCGCTTATTATAAGTTATATCCGGAAATTAACGGCTAATTTAGATTATTCAAATTAGGAGGGGCAAGTATCCTTTTTTCTTTACTATAGATTAGGGTTGAGCACAATGAACTGCCAAATTTGGAAAACGATTGGCTTGGACCGGATCTATTGGGTTCGTCTAGTTTTTCAGAGTTTTGGTCCAGTCCACGATTTTTAAAAATAGAACCGGTTTTCGAGTGATTTGGTTGCCGATTCTTGGCAGGTCGGGACCGGATTACTTAGACTAGACCACCTTGATCGAAATTAGAACTGAGATAATTTCCCTTTCTCTGAGTTTTATCCATCTTAATATATCTATTATCTTTTCCTTTTCAAGAATTGGTCGCTCTAAGTAAGTCTATGTGGATACGCCTTTCATCTTTGTTTCTCTCTCTCTTTTTCTCCTTGGTCCTATTGGATCACTTAGGAATTGGACTATATTGATCGGCCAATTTGACCTTAGGATTAGTTGGTCTAGTTCTCGGTTCTAAAAATTATGAACTAGTCTCATTTGTCCAATTTTTGGTTTCGATGAGGAATTGGATTGCCTAGGGAATTAATTACCCCTACCATAAATTTCATTTGTGCAAGTTAATCATGAATTGTTTCATGTCAAATTATAGTAGGTATAAACTTTTTTCCCTAAAACATGGGATAATGATGTAAATGTTCATTAAAATATGATTTTTAAAATTTTAATTTGTTTGATGCGATCTTTGAACTTTAGGCATGTGTAATTTTATTTATGAACTTTTAATTTGTTTAATGTGGTATGAAAATATCCAATGTTATTTATTAATTAGTTTATATTTAGGGACACGTATAGTTTAGAGATTAATTGGAATATGTATTAGAAATTCGGAGATCCTATTAAATAAGATTAAAATTTTGAATTATATTATGTGTTGAGTTAAAGTTTAAGTACTATTTGTGTCACTTTTTCAACATAATATATATGCAAAGTTAATGATTTATTTCTGTGAAATTGAAAAACGACAATCAGATTTAGTTATAAATAGAAAAATCCGATTCCCCGAGGGAAGCTCATGTGCCGCTCAACATAACCCGATTTAGAAAGTAACGGGTCGAGAAACGGGTCAGCCAACGTGGACGGATTAAGTTCCACGTCGTCACCGGCGTGGGCCCGGTTGGCGTTGTCCAGGAGCCTCCTGCGGCGCCACCCGGATAGTCAAGGGCAAGATTCCGTGTCCGCGAACCATCTGGAACCGCCACGTCACCGGAGGCAACGGCGGAGATTAGAGGGGTGGAGAATCTCTCAGACGTTAACTTAAAGGCAAAAGGAGGGAGTGATGTTCACGGTGTAACTGTTAAAGCATAAGCACGCTTTTTCGTCGCCGGGGAAGAATCGAAGCCGCGAGGAGCTCTGCTTCTCCGTCGCCGAATCGCAGCCTCCCTCGCTCGCTCTAGATCGTCGCTGGGTTTTTGCTCTTAAGCTCTCGCCGCCGCCGCCGGCATCTGTAAGTCCGCTCATTTCCGTAGTACTGTGCGCTTACGTTCGTCGTTTTCGTTCCTTGTCTCAAGAGTATGCGCACCTCGAGCAAATCAATGGCGGTCTAGCTGGAAATGCTCGATCCTTTACCTGCACGATACTGGAGCGGATTCTGTTTTTCCCTGCTGAATGCACTTTTTTTGTTTTAGCAATCGCGAGGAATGTTGGCCTCTAGAGCACTTGCAGTGGAATCTAGTTGGTTTTGTTCTGTTTTTAGAGGGTATTTAGGAGGAAATCGTGGCTCTGGCTCTTTATATGGCTAGTTGTAATTAAGAATTTAGGGGCCCGGGGATTTTTTATATGGAAAGTTCCGCCAGAACTGAGGAACTTGAAGTCGACACGATGATATCTTTCTTGCGTGTTTCTTTTTCAGGTCTGTTTACTGTGTTGGCGTGATGAAGGCTTCGGAGTTCATCTGTGGCTTATTAAGACTGTCACTAGTTGTTTGAGCGCTTGATATGGATTGAAATTTTGGGATCTGGTGGTGATTTTCGTTGAGGACTGAATAGGGTGGGCTTTGAAGTGCAGTGCTCATGTTTATTGCTTTATATTGTTTGGGGCAGGGATGAGGACGTAGAGTGGAGCAGGGTATGTTGTCAGTGGTAGAGTATTAAGTGTTTAGTTGGAGTGATGGATGACGATAAAGAAATTGATACATGGTTTTCTGTCCAAAACAATAAGAGCCCCTCAGAATTGGCCGAGTCTCGTTTCTTTGTTATCTCTTGTTTCGCAGCTGCGTTTGTTGGAATAGTCACTATATTATACACAGCCTTCCAATGGAGACGCAATATCAATTTAAGTTGGATGAAAGCTATAGCTCGGTCAAAGAAAAATCCCAAGGTAAGGCACAAGGTTCCTATGGCAGATCATCATTGGGAGCCAGAGGTTGGGTCGCGTGGCAAGAACCTAAACTGCTGTGTGTGCTTGAAGCCTGCATTATCTTCTCAAACTCTTGGTTCTGCAATCACGTCAGATATCTGTCGATGCAGCATTTGTGGTGCAGTGGCTCACCATGAATGTTCCTTAAGCGGCCAGGATGATTGCAAGTGTGTATCTATGTTTGGAAATGACAATGTCCTGCATCAGTGGACTGTTCGTTGGACAGAGATCACGGATGTACCTGATGAAACTTCTTTCTGCAGCTTCTGTGAAGAGCCATGTAGTGGGTCATTTCTTGGTGGTTCCCCTGTATGGTGTTGTTTGTGGTGTCAACGACTGGTTCATCTAGATTGCCATACTAGTATGTCTAACGAAACTGGCGATATTTGTGATTTAGGCCCCTTTCGAAGGTTGATCCTATCACCACTTTTTGTCAGGAAATTGAACTATAGTCCTGCAGAGGCATTTCTGAGCTCCATCACACAAGGAGCTAATGAATTTGCTTCATCGGTACGTGCAACTATCCGGAGTCAAAGCAAGAAATACAAACAGGGAACTGAAACTTCTGCTGATAGCAGAAACAGTGGAAACACTGATACATCCTTAGAGAACACTGCTGAGTCAAATCCAGCAGTGAATGGTTCTTGCCAAATGGATGAGAATTGCAGTGGAGAATTCAATATGGGGGTTTCTCATAATGATGCAGTTGGGGATAACAAGACTGAATCAATTGGTGGATTGAAAAGAAGTGGATCAATCACTCAGAAAGATGATTCTGTACGGATGAAACAAAAATTTGAATTGGTTGATTTGCCTCCAGATGCAAGGCCTTTATTGGTTTTTATTAATAAGAAAAGTGGAGCTCGTCGAGGGGATTCTCTCAAGCAGCAGATGAATATCCTTCTGAATCCCGTTCAGGTGATTTACTTGTAAATTTGCAAGCCATTCATCTCAGGATGCATCTAATGTGTGCCTTTTTATTTGTCTACATTTCTTGTTGGGTATTGTCACTGGCCAAAGCATCCTTTCAATTAGAGAAAGAGAAAGTTAATTGACTAAGGTTGCTCTAAGGTATACATACCTAATGATTTTTGGTAAATTACTTGATTTGTTCTTAAAGATTCAGTTCAGAATGATGTGCCTTTCATTATTTACCTATTGTCTCTTTTTGTGTATTGTTAATGACCAAAGCATCATTTTTGCCAACCATAGAGAAGTTAATTGATTGCTATTGCTTCAAGACCTGTGCAGCTGACGTTCTTGGTAAAACTCTGGAGAAAGCTATGGGATGTTTGACACTCTGCTAATGCATCAAAATTGGATTTCACTTGTGTAGTTTTACTTGAATGTGATGTTAGAAGTGGTTACAATCTGTCGTCAGACTATTGCTGCAATTTCCTATTTCAGTTCAGATCATAAGCTGGAGCACATGCGGGCACCTTGTGGCATTGGCTGTCTGTATCTGAGATATAGTAAGAAGTTTTCTAGATTGAAATGGAATATACAAAAATGAAGATAAGGTGTGCATGAATGGATCCATTGTTTGGATTTGTGATTTGATACACTATTGTCTGCATCTGATATAATACAAAACCTTGTCATAAAATATCATTAGTTGAGTTTGTGGATATATGCAGACTGTGAATATGATGCATAGCATCTCTTGTTTAGTTTTTGTTCTTGTGGATTTTTTAGCGAATATAAGAAGATATGAATAAAAAATATGGTGAAGCAGGTCTCTGTAAAGGGTGTCGTGCTGATACGTGTTATTTGATAGGCACTTCCATTGTATTTGTGGATTTAGTTCACCCTTGCCCACATTAGGTATTGTTGCATCATATAGCGGTTCTTTCCCTGATGAGGGTTCCTTTTCTTTTTGCAGGTATTTGAGTTGAGCTCAGGACAAGGCCCAGAGGTGGGTCTTTATTTATTCAGAAAGGTGCCTCACTTCAGAGTTCTTGTATGCGGAGGAGATGGTACTGTGGGGTGGGTTCTGAATGCCATAGACAAGCAAAATTTTGTTTCTCCTCCCCCTGTTGCTATTCTACCTGCTGGAACTGGAAATGATCTTGCCAGAGTTTTATCCTGGGGCAGTGGGTTGGGTGCACTGGAGAAACAAGGAGGCCTATTTACATTTTTACACCAGATAGAGCATGCTGCTGTGACCATTCTTGATCGTTGGAAGGTTACAATTGTGAATAAGCAAGGCAAACAACTCCTGCAGCCAAAGTTTATGAACAATTATCTTGGTACAATCAAGAGCAGCTCTCATTAACTCTTGCAAGATTTCTTTAGATTAATGGCATGTAAAAGTTTGTTATATGGTACATTCCATTGCTTGTTTTTTCTCCCCTTTTGATTAGAGTCGTCCTAGTGTTATCTAGGCTGACTTTATTCTTGTACTCAGGTCATGAATTAATGTCTCCTTTGCTCTTGTTACACGAAGCTAACAAAAACAGAAAGCTTCACAAGCTATAAAAGAGGAAAGCCATTCATTCTTGGTTGTGAACCTTTTTCAGCTGAGTTCCAATAATATTTTTAACAGTTCTATGTACTCCTAATCATGTATAAATAAATATAACTGAATAAGATGTCTTCTAATGACTGCTTTTAGATATTTTGCAGTAAAAAACAGATTGTTCTCTATCCTTTAAAGCTTCAATACTTGATATAGCTGCAGAAGCCCTTACTAAAAAAAGAAGCTCAACAAAAGAATTTATGTCTTTTAAGCATACATGTGGCTCCAGTTATCATGTTTTATTTATTTATCATGTGTAGCTTCATATTAGTTGCCCGCCAATTTTGTCCATTTGTTCGGTCTGTTTGAGACTATACTTATATTGGAGCAGTATATTGCTGATAGTTATTGGAGTCACCAGACTTATGTATGTTATTTCAGGAATTGGGTGTGATGCGAGGGTTGCTCTGGACATTCATAATCTACGAGAGGAGAATCCAGAGTTGTTCTACAGTCAGGTGATTTTATTGATTTTTTATTTGCGAAACCATGTACTAGTTTGTTGAGGGAATTTGGAGAAGTTTTGGTTAGAAATTGTCCTGACATTGATGAAACGGTTTGTAGAATTAGATGTCTGAGAGTAAATTAGTGCGGCTTAAGTTTGTAAAATTTTCATCAGGATACATATTTTCCTTGTTCAATCTTTTTGTGGATCTTGGTTACGGCAGAAGTATTGAGATTAACATGTTGGGAAATTTCATAACAAAGTTTTACCTTGTGGCCATTAATTTTAGTGATGGTAGCACTGAAGTAGTTGTCCCCTAAAACAATAGACCTGATGGTCTTTTGACTCATCATTTGCAGTTCATGAATAAAGTGCTTTATGCTCGAGAAGGTGCAAAAAGTATAATGGATAGAACTTTTGCTGATTTTCCTTGGCAAGTTCGTGTTGAAGTAGATGGTCAGGAGATAGAGGTCCCTGAGGTGAGTATGCCGATAATTTTGTATATTTGTTGTCATGGAGTTGCAGCATGTAATTCTTAGATGAAGTTTTGCGACCCTGGAACTTCTTTTGTCTCTTAACAATTTTCTTGCTTCTTTATAAAAAACTTAATGCAAAATGGTGTGCTATATTAGCTGACCCACTTATCCATGCAGGTGCTATTTTTGTTGTTGTTGTGTTCGTCTTCAAAAGATTATAAGCTTTTGAATGATATTGGTCTTCTTTATACATTTTTATCTGCGCCTAATAGATTTGGATAGGAGAAAAGAAGGATGCTTACGTACTTTTCTTTGTCTCATCATCAGCTGGCGTGAATGGATTAATGTTTTAGTATCTGTCCACCATAGTAGATTTGGAGAAGAGAAGAAAACTGTAGACCTTTTATGTCTCATTTTTTGCAGTCATAAAGTCATGCCATGATGATGTATCTTCTTCTTTCGGGAAATTGCTTTCGACACTTTTTCTTGTACAAATTATAGACTAATAGGTTTCTTGGCCTTTTCAATGACTATAGGATGCTGAAGGTGTCCTTGTTGCAAACATTGGTAGCTACATGGGCGGTGTGGATCTATGGCAAAATGAGGATGAGATCTATGATAATTTTGATCCACAATCGATGCATGATAAGATACTTGAAGTTGTAAGCATATCTGGGACGTGGCATCTTGGGAAGCTTCAGGTAATGCGGAATTCATGGTGCTACTGGGACTGAGGATGCGTGATGTGGTATTAGTCTAAATCAGTGAAATTTCACCAATGTGTGACCGTGTAAAACACTCATGACGTGACTGTTCTTCGTTTCTAATCATGCTTGTTCTTTGCATAGAGATTTCATTAAGTTATTTAAGAGAATGGGTCAAATTACTTGGTGTAATTATCCTACATTTCTAATCATGCTTATTCTTTGCATAGAACTCTTGTTAAGTTTTTTGAGAGAATTAGTCAAATTATGTGAACCTACGTGTTGCATCAACTCACATGACCTAATGAGCACACTTATCTGGCATGCTGCCTATGATCCTTTAGTGTCATAAAACCAATAATAGTTCTCTCATTAAGGAAAAAGAGTGGAACTCATGGTTTTAACTGTTAACTAGAAATTCATAAGAAAGATTGTTATCAAGCCATGATTTATGTATAGTTTGGTATAACAGGTGGGGCTTTCTCGCGCTCGAAGGCTTGCTCAGGGGCAGTCCATTAAGATACAGCTCCTTGCTGCACTGCCTGTTCACATTGATGGGGAGCCCTGGTATCAGCAGCAACTATGTACATTTATCATATCGCACCATGGCCAGGTTCTCTCTCTCTTCTCTCTTACACACACACACACCCACACAAGCACGCACGCGCACGCACGCACACGCACACGCACACGCACTCAATAGAGGAATGTCTATCCATGGTCCCCACAAGCTTTGGAATATCCAATCACAATGCAAATGGATGTATAAAGATGCAAAAGCCTTATGAGAGCAGTGTGTGTGTGGTGATCTGAAGACTCTTTGTCAGTGTTCAAGCAGTTCTATTGTGGTTCTTCTATCTTTGTATCCTATAACTGTATGATGTTTGGAGGTGGTATAATAGTAAACTTTTGGATCATCTATTTCCGACAACCAGTGCAAGGAGATCGATAGTTGATCACTAGCTGCCAAGTTTGTGGAACATGTTGATTTTTTCTTTTGGCTATGTGCATTGATATAAAAATTTGTCTCCTTGAAAAAATTTATCTTTTATTTGAGCATTGTGGAATTTATTGAAAGAAACATTTGGTGAGTTTCTTCAGTTGGATATTTACCATTCATGGAAAAAAATTCTTTCCCTGTTCGTTTATGGGATCTTTCATTGCACTCAAGCTTGGTTGCCAATCAAGCATGCCATGACAAACCTACAAGTTTGTGAAATTCGGGATTGTTTAAGAGCTGTGCACAACACAACATGGTGTCCTTATTTTTTTTATGCATTTGTTTCGCTGTGTTTCAGCTAATTTATCTCGCTTGCTTAGGCATTCATGTTGAAGAAAGCAGTTGAGGAACCTCTGGGTCATGCTGCTGCAATTATAACCGATGTGCTTGAGAATGCTGAAACAAACCATGTGATCAATGCATTGCAAAAACGTGCTCTTCTTCAAGAAATGGCACTCCGGCTATCCTAGAGTCCTGCATTTGACAGCAATAAGACATGTTTATGCATTGTGTGTTTGCGGCTGCCTTGAAGAATATTTTCACTTTGAGCCCAGTGGGTTCTGCAAAGTACACTTGTATAGAATGCATCTGATTACCGGGAATTTCGCTTTTTTGAATAGAAATGAGAGGTGCTACATATTTTGGTTCTGAATTGTGTTCAGTCACTCCCTCCCTCCCTCCCTCCCTCTCTCTCTCTCTCTCCAGCATCAAATGTCTTGGAGTGGATGGCCAAAGAAAGAGTTCCATTACAGAATGATGGAGAAAAGTTATGCATTTCTGGACTGCTCTTGCTCAGGGTAAGGTGCTGTCATCTCTATTTCGGAGGATATTGGAGTTGGAGGTAAGACGGCACTGATTTGCGTTGACCTTTTCTTACTCTACTAATCTGCATAATCGGTACAGCTACGGTTTATTCTCTTCAATCAAAGTTGAGGAGCAGTTCTTGTACTCTCAGTTCCGGGCCTGTTGTTCAACCACCCTTGTCTTATTTTCTTCCACAGCCTTGTCACAAACCCTCTGCTATTATCTGCTCTCGACTTCTGCTCAAGTTTGGCGGGATGGCTGAACTGCGAAGATGCAATTCTTCTGGGAGATTTTGTGTTCTCTTTATGCATGCTTTTCAGGCATCGACGGTAGGCTGGGGATTTCAGGTGATGCATGTAGGGTTGGGATGATGCATGTGGACCTTTGATTGCCTTGTTGAGTTGTCGTGTCACAGCATGAAGCTCATATGAATCGTAGAGGGTGCTCCCATTGCCACTGTTTCTGGGGCTCACCCTCCAGATAGGATTTATTCTATGGAGGTGCGGGCTATAGGCCGGCGAAGTTGCCGTTCGATATTCTTCTGCCTTGGCCTCCATGAGTGAGAGAGGCGCTTTGCTTGCATTTTATGCAATGGAATGTGTCTTGGGAAGTGTCGTATTTGCTTGTGTGCTCGATGTGAGACTGCATTGTTTTCTTCGTTGAGTATGATCTCCGCTTGCCTTCTTGCAGCGACATGGACAATGTGTTCATCTTGCCCGGGCTGTTGATATTCATGAAGGTAAGTTCTTCTACAACTCTACTATTGACTTTTTATTATATTCGTATAGATGTTGATGATTGAAAGTCGAAATATCGAATATGTATGTGAGATAATATTCAGTAATATCATAGTGCCATGTCATCGGTTGACGTGATGCACATTTTCTCACTTGGACCAATCACAAGTTTACATGTGGTACCACAAAAAGTACCCTGCATTTATGGATAAGAAGATATTTCAGAAAATTTTATTTTGTTTTAGTTTGCAGTACGACATGTAAATTTATGATTGGTTCAAGTGGAAAAATGCACACCATGTTAGCCAATAACATGGCGTTATAATCATACTGAATAGTTTCTCGGTATCATGTTTATGTTATTATCCATGTCAATGCACCCAAAATTTTTCTGAAGGGTCTCCGATGTTTCTCATGCGTTCACCAAATAATAATCATTTTTGTGACTACACCACAAATTCTCTCCCCTGGTATCGCAAAAGCTGCCTTGCATTTATGGATGAAAAGATTTTATTTTGTTTTAGTTTGCAGTATCACATGTAGTAAATTTGTGATTGGTCAAATTGGGAAAATACACATCATGTTAGCTAATGACGTGACATTATGATCGTACTGAATAGTTTTTCGGTGTCATGTACATGTTATTATCCATGCCAATGCACCCATAATTTTTCTGAAGGTTCTCCGATGCTTCTCGTGCATTACTAAATAATAACCATTTTTGTGACTACACCACAAATTCTGCCCCCCCTTCTCTTCCCCCCCCCCCCCCCCCCCCCCAACCACAGGCACATGGATCTACGCAATTTCTAAGTACTGCGTACTGATAAAAAAAATGCTTTAATAATAGTGAGAGGAAGAAATTTTGGGAAGAAAATCATTAAAAATTTTAAACTATAGTTATCAATATTTCAAACTTTTTATTGTGTTGCAATAATCTTAAATTGTATTTGGTGTGGCATTGATATCTCATTTCTTTTTTTGTCATAAATGTGAATAATGCCGAAAAATATTATGTCTATCGTGACTAGAAAATCGTCCGATAAGTCTTATAATAACATATTGGCCTTTTCGGTCATAAGCCTTTTGATCGGGAACTGGACCCCTGATTTCCGAATGGGTTCACGGGATTGGCCATTCCAACACCGTGAGCTGCAACTTGCATTATCTCTTGGCCGCATGAGGGTGTCACTCAGAGAATACCCTCTCGCAATTCTCTTGGGAAAAGTGCCAAAAAAGTCCTAATTCTTTGCCACTTGTGCCAAAAAAGTCATAAACCTTTTTTTGGTGACAAATAAGTCCTAAACCTTTTTAAATGGTGCCAAATAAGTCCTCCCACCGGAAAAAGCACACGTGGCTCGCCGGAACGCCGACGTGGCTCGCCGGAACGCCGACGTGGCTCGCCGGAGCGCCGACGTGGCTCGCCGGAGCTCGTCGGCGATGCCACGTCGGCGCCAATGTGGCGTCGATTTTTTTTTTTTTCTTCTTCTTCTTCTTCTTCTTCTTCACCGGCGGAGCCCTCGCCGGCGATGGGCGAGGGCGGCGGGGGCCGGGGCTGGGGAGGCGGCCACCGGCCTCCCCCGTCGCCGGCGAGGCCGGCCTCGCCCGGATCTGGGCGGACTCGCCCGGCCCCCGCCGGCCCCTGGCGAGGCCGGCCAGCGGCCGGGCGGGGCCGCCCCTGTCTGGGCGGGGCGGGGCTGCCCCGCCCAGATCTGGGCGGGGGCGGCCCCGCCCGGCCCCCGCGGGACCCTGGCGAGGCCGGCCAGGGGACGGCGGGGGCCGGGCGAGGCCTCCCCCGCCCAGATCTGGGCGGGGCAGCTCCGCCCCTGCCCAGATCTGGGCGGCCCCTGTCCGCCCCTGTCTGGGCAGGGGCGGGGCTACCCCGCCCAGATTTGGGCGGGGGCGGCCCCGCCCGGCCACCGCCGGCCCCTGGCGAGGCCGGCCAGCGGCCGGTGGGGGCCGGACGAGGCCGCCCCCGCCCCTGCCCAGACAGGGGCGGAGCCGCCCATCCCAGATCTGGGCAGGGGCGGAGCTGCCCCGCCCAGATCTGGGCGGGGGCGGCCTCGTCCAGCCCCCGCCGTCCCCTGGCGAGGCCGGCCGGCGGGGGCTGGGCGAGGCCGCCCCCGCCCAGATCCGGGCGAGGCCGCCCTCGCCCGGCCCTCGCCGGCGACGGGGGAGGCCGGTGGCCGCCTCCCCAGCCCCGGCCCCCGCCGCCCTCGCCCATCGCCGGCGAGGGCTCTGCCGGTGAAGAAGAAGAAGAAGAAGAAGAAGAAAAAAAAAAAGAAAAATTCGACGCCACGTTGGCGCCGACGTGGCGCCGCCGACGAGCTCCGGCGAGCCACGTCGGCGCTCCGGCGAGCCACGTCGGCGCTCCGGCGAGCCACGTCGGCACTCCGGCGAGCCACGCGTGCTTTTTCCGGTGGGAATGACTTATTTGGCACCACTTAGAAAGGTTTAGGACTTATTTGTCACCACTTAAAAAGGTTTAGGACTTATTTGGCACCAAAAAAAGGTTTAGGACTTTTTTGGCACAAGTGGCAAAGGATTAGGACTTTTTTGGCACTTTTTCCCAATTCTCTCGTAGGACAGTCGTCAAATGCTTCAATTAATCGAGTCACTTAGAGCGGTTTCAACTTTTATTCATGGGTGGGCAATTCTTATATTGAAATCATCCGACATGTAAGGCTAATTCATACATGGATAAATGATGAGGTTCGAGTGATTCAAAATATTTTGGAAGAATAATATAAATGATTTTGAAACTTTGACTAAATGTTCATTGGGATGTTTGAATTTTAACTCATTTAATATTGTTCACGAACTTTAATTTAATGTACAATGTTATCCATAAATTTTAATTTATTTAATGTAATTCTTGAACTTTCAATTTGTTTAATATGATTCTTAAAAATTTTAATATATATTCAAACTAATCTATGAATTATATGAAAATATTCAATCTGTTAAGCAAGGATCCCACCACAGCGACTTCTATTTGTAACTACATCATAATCACTCACAAAAGAGTCCATAGAAAGTGATTTATTTTTTTTCATTGAGTTTGAGTAGAGACCAAAGGTCTTAAGCGATCGATCTAGCTAAACAACTTCAAAGATACAGAAGTATCGTTAATTCTTCATGCTCGTTTCAAGTTCGAAGTATTATATGTGCAAATGAAAACCCTCTTTGTTACATTATTTCTTCTTCTTCTTATAGATATATGATGTACAAGGCAGTTATTTTACAAGTGCAATTTGTTAAAGATTTTTATGTAGTTCAAGGATTAGTTTTAATATGCATGAAAAAATTTATGGAGCATATTGAATAAATTGAAAATTCAAGGCTTAGAATGCACATTAAACTAAGTGCAGGGATTATATTATGAATTGCAAGTTCATGAATCATATTGCTTTACATTTATATCATTATCTTAAACAAATTTAACATTTGAATCTAATATAGCTTGCTCCAATAAATTGGAGCCACTCAGATTAGCTTTTCGAGTGAAGAAACTATGACTAACACGTGAGGGAGCTAGAAGCGTCATGAGCGAGCGAGCAAGCAAGAGAGATCATAGTCAGGACTCATAAGCAAGTGAAGTCGTGCAAGAAGCGATTCGTGTCCTCGTCAAGGCTACGAGCGTTGACAGCAAGCTGCGAGTGCAAGAGAGGAATTAGGGTTTTGAGAGAGCATGAGGATTAAGGAAGGAGTTTGAGAGGTTGAGAGTGCATAGAAATACTCCAGTTAGTAACTAGGGTTTTTGTACATATATATAATTTTCTTATTTTGAAATCGGGAGTTAAATTAGTATTCACTTATTCCAATATCTTATTTGTTTCCAGTGGAAATGCTCAGAATTGGCCGTTTTAGTCCGGTTTAGTACTTTTTAGTCCAATTATGTTTTTCTGCTTGCTCCTTATTTCAATTATGACAGCTTAATCCTAAACTTTTTTTTATGATTTGTTCTATAATTTAACTTGTTAAATAATTTGTTAATTTATTCCTATTTTGGCGGGAAGATTGATCATGTGGTGATTTAGTTATTACTAGTTGTTTTTACATGACACGATTGATGCCAATATAGATAAATTTTTATAATTATCTTTTTTTCTTCTTTTTCATTACACTGATCCCCACTAGGCCTCATTTTGTTGGCCTCAAGTGAAGGCCGCTTAAGGGCGAGGGATGCTTGCTGCACCTGGGTTGGCGAGGGCAGCCCTTGCCTGAGCTTGGCAATTGCCAACCATTGACAAGGCTCGAGGGTGGCCACTGCAAAAAATAAAATAAAATAAAGGGTTCTAATATATATGGGCATAATTTCGGATTTTTTTTGAAAATTTCCCTAACTTTTTAATCCCCATTGCTACATAAATGTGTATTTTTATCTAATTCCTTTCGTGACCAAAGGTGCCGGAGCCAAAGTAGTCCCCAAATGATACACAGGCAGATTATACTTTCTGGTCCGTACATTTTGCCCCATCTTTCTACAAGAAAATCGATAAAAGAAAAGCAAAATAAAAATAAAAAATAAAAAAACATTTGCAACTCGCGCCCCTCCTCTCCAGTCTCCCCCAGGGCCCCACCGCCGCCAATAGAATCCCGTCGCGCCCTCTCCCCCCCAAGGAAAAGTCAAACCCCCCTGGGGCCGAACCGGATCTCGCCACGCGTCCCTTCGTTTCCCTCCTCGTCCCCACACTTCGCCCTATTTGCACAATCGCCCCTCCCATTCCGCCGCATATAAGGCTTAAGCCCTTCACATTCGCGTGAACAGAGCCAGAGGCCCATCTTTCTCTCCATCTCGCGAGTCGAGTGGCATCCCTCCGTAATTAACAACCAAACACGCCCCCCTTTTCGTCCCTCCGACCCCGGTTTTCCCCCTCTATTCTCGGCCCATTCTATCTACAAAGCAGGCGAACCCTAGCTTTTGCCTTTTCGCCGTAATTAAAAAAATAAAAAAATAAAAAAAAAAAATCCCCCCGGTCTCGATCCCGATCGCTTCTTTCTCGATTCGTCCCCGATATCTTCCGCGAGCCTGTAATTAATCCCCCGTTCGATCTTATCCTCGTCGTCCTCTATCGATTCATACCCTTTTCGGCCCGATCGGTGCCTCGAATTCGATTCTAGGGTTTCGTTCTTCGATCCGCGGCGGAAGTCGCAGATCTGGGAGTCCCCTTGTGCGGTAATCTTTCGGGGTTCTTGGATTTGGGTTTGGTAACTCCATAGGTTTTCCGATTTGCGAGATAATTTTTTGGGCTTGCGGGGGTCTTTTGGTCCTCTTTGCTTTTGTTCCGTAGAAGTTGGTCGGGTCGCTAGATCGGCCGAGTTTTGGGGTGTGATTGTCGGACGTCTGTGTTGATATTTGATTCCTCGTTCCGACGGTGTGAAATTCGGTGGTTTTGGTGGGGAATTCGAAGATCTAGGGTTAGGTCTTGGGGGAGATTGGGGATTTCAGTTCCGGGCCCAATCGGGTTGGGGGAAAGCTTCAGTACCCGTCTAATTTTGGGGATCCGGTCGCTGTTCCGCGATCTGCGTTCGTGTCCTGAAGAGATCATATTTTCAAGGTAAAAGGAGCTGCCATTTTAGTATGAAAAAGGGATATCTCGTGGGTAATCCGTTAATTCTGTCCACTTATAAATTACGTGGTTTTATTTATGCTCTGTTATGTTTGTTTAATAGGCAAAGAAATTGTTCTGCTCCTTATGTCTACTATTAGTTTAATGTATCTTTATTTGACTTGAGCATTAGTATTTTCTGTTGCCCTGGGCTTTGCCAAGTCACTGTGCATGGAATCTGCTTTAAGTTTATCTTTGTAAATCGTAAGGTTCAGATGCGGGCTAGGAAGCTAAATGTAACTAGAATTTAGAGAGAAATTTTTGATTCTTGGATCAGCACTTGTCCTGCGTGTGCATGGCATATATGGCAGTTAACATTCTTATGGGATCTGCTGCATATTGGACAATAACAGTGATTTAGGGGATTGCTTATCTGAGTAGATGAGTATATGCTGGTTTTTTGGAAAGTTAGTAAATTGCTTTTTTCTTGGCCATGATGCGTCTTGCCTTTTCTGGTGTTTTATATGTTTCGCTTACTTGCTTGGCCCTCTGATTTACAATTTGTCACCTCTGCATTAGAAGCCTCCAATGCGATCTTTGGCTTGACTAAGGCCAAAAATAATACTTTGCTTATGTAGATTTGGACATACAGCGCGTTATTATTATACGAGATCGTGGTCTTTAGGATATGCAGATGAGACATTTTGGAAGTTTTGCGGGCTAATGAGAGCTACATTTTGGAGTTCTTCGATCAGTCACATTGCCAAAGTGGTGTCTAAAGAGAAAGTAGCATTGCTCCATGTCTTATGGCTGGTGTTTAGCTTGACCACATGTTTGTAATTTCATTGATGCACATGAAACATTTTGGGGCTAGACCAAATGTGGATCAGGACTTAACAAAATGAGTATGGAATGAGCCGTGATTGTTTGGCTTCATAGTTTATACTTGAAAATTCAAGGTTTTATAAGTTCTTCACATTATGTGGTTGACTTTGGGGATAGATCATGTTCGGGGGAAAAAAATCTTTGGGGAATTATATACACTGGAAATAGATGGTTAGAGCAATTACTTAATTAGCGTCCAACAACCTGACTTATAAATAATGAATTTTGACATTTGTGGTCATCTACTTAAGGCCTTGTGACATTATTGTGTTTTTATTATACTATTTTCTTCTTGAAGGTGCTCTAAAGTCACTGAAAATAAGGCCTTTGAATAATGATTTTTTAAAATTTTCAAAACTCTTACTGCAGTTCAAACATGGTACATAAACGGCCTTTTGATAGTGAGGGACAGCATGAAGTAAATTTGAAGCTTCCAAGACAAGAGCACTGTGATCGGCCAGCTTTGTTTTCTGAGTTTGGTTCCTTTGGAGACACTACTAAAGTAGCTGATGGATCATCAGGTTAGAGAGGATATTCTCCTTTACCACATTTGTGCATGAGCTGCAACATAGAGTTGATGTTTTCCCCTTTAGGTAGCATTTTGGGAGTATATGTAGATATAGGTAGTCTGAGAAGTCAATCACAAATGAGCAGGCAACTTATGGTGCTTTTCTATCTGGTCTTATAAACAAAGTTATGAGGTACTTGAAGTGAATAAATTATTTCGTACTACAAAAGTATTATATGTTGAGCCTTTGAAGCTCCATGCATCCTTGTCAGTCATTTTGCACGAATCAAGTTGCTTGTGGAGTGAATTGACAATTTTGATTTCTTTTATCCTCACTGTGTCTTCAATTATGATTGGTGAAGGTGAGGCAGGGTTCACAGTAAGAAAAGTTGAACAGGAGCTTGGCGGGGAGAGCAAGACAAAACCTACTTTAAGCAATGAGGAGGACGCAGATTGCACTTTTCCTCGATGCTATCCTATCTCTTCATGGGGCAACAGCGGTACCAGTGAAGAAGATATCTGGTCACAGGCACCCTTTCATGGATCTTTTTTTCCAGAATACTTTTATCCTCAGCGTCCAGTGAGAAATTTGCCACAATATGAGGACATCTATTCCTTACTTTTAGAGAACCCCCCACAAAAAACAGTTCCCATTGGACCGGAACATCAAGCTGATATTCCAGCATTGAGAGAGCAGGCTTTTGAAAATGTTTCGAAGTATTCAGCATCAATCGAAGCAAATCCTGATTCTGATGGACAACAGCTTAAGCAAGTGACCATAGATGGACACGAAGGACATGTAGGTGGGATCTGTGTCATTCCAATGCCTGAATGTGAACAATTTGGTGACAGTAATGATAAAATTGGGAATGGTAGAACCGACTGTTGTTGTGGGGATAAGGGTTCCTTTAGATGTGTCCGAAAGCATGTTGTGGAAGCAAGAGATAAACTTAAAAGAGCCCTTGGGCCGGAGACTTTTGCAGAGCTGGGTTTCTCTGACATGGGAGAGCATGTTGCTGAGAAATGGACTGATGAAGAAAAGAAGATATTTCATGAGATCGTTTTTTCTAATCCAGCTTCAATTGGCAAGAATTTCTGGAATAATCTTTCTGCTGCATTCCCTTCACGTTTGAAAGGGGAAATAGTGAGCTATTACTTTAATGTATTCATGCTGCAGAAGAGGGCTGAGCAAAATAGGTGTGATCCAATGAACATAGACAGTGATAATGATGAATGGGAAGCGCATGAAGAGGAGGATGATTCTGTTGTTGAATCCCCTGTACATGGGGTCGATCCTGTTGATAGCATTCACAGAGATGATGTTAGTGAATATGATGACGATGATGATGATGTTGCATACGAACCTTGTGATTATGACAGAAATGCGAGTTTCAAAGTTCACAAGGTGATGGCTGATGTACCGGAGAGATGGCCTGGAAAGAATAATTACCAGGAAAATCCCACATTTCAGTTGGAGGAGAAAACTTGGGATGACAGGGAAGATCAAGGTGCTCAGGATGATTCATGTACGTCTTCTGATACAGTAGCTGTCTCACAGGGGATGCATGGGAAGGACGACGATGGCTGCCGGAACATTTGCTTTGACAGGTTAAATGGTGACAGAAGCCACAATAATGAGATGGATCTTTGTAATGGGAAAGTGTGGACTGCTGGGTGTATGGCCTGTCCAAAAAGGGAAGTCGACTTCTTGCCCACGTTCACAATGATTGAAGAGGTTTTTGGACACGATTCTTCAAACTGTAAGCTGGATAGGAAGGATCTTGGCTAGTGGTTTTAGTCATTCCTCCAAAGATACAGTTGCGTGAAAATAGAGACCTGTCATGTTGGGCAAAATTTGGCTGGAAGACTTCCAAATGGAAAGTGAGATGCTCTATTTAAAAAAAAATTATGAAAACCTGAGATGCTTCCAGTTTTCCTTTGTAAATGTGGTTGGAGTGGAAGATGGAAGTCTTGCCCTTTCCTGTAAAACTTCATTACCGTTTTAGAACGATATTAATTTTTCAGTGTTGAGGCAGCCTCAACTGTCGGTACTCTTGTTAGTTTTAAGATCCCCCTCGTAACTGTTTTCGAGGGAATAAGATTGTTCTGAGTGCTCCTTGGGGGTGGGAACGGTTAGAGGGAGAGCGAAGGCACAAGTTTCCCGATATATTCGACAATGTAATTTTTTGTTGCTTCTTGGTAGGAGAATGCTGTAGAAGTCTCCCCTTTCTCCTCTTAAATTGTATTGGTCATGTGAAGTGCGAAAGATAATACTCGGGCAGCTTTTCAGACACAATCTTTGTGTAAGTAAATTTCAATTCCCTGTTTGATTTGTTGGAATATATTTTTTGTAATTGGATGCCCTGGTCTAAGAAATAATTGTGCAGTTTGATTAGTCATGTTTGCAACAGAAAAGGTCTTCATATCATATATTTTCTCCCCTTCAAGAAATGTGAAAGCCATCTCCGTTTATGAGGAATCCTAGTTGGTTTTCGTGGCAGTTGTCTTGTCATTAGATGTTTAACTTCTTGACCTCGACATTATTAAGAAGCTCAGACCTTTTAGAGATGAGGACAGGTCATAGATTGTAATGTCCTTTGTCAAGTAGTGACCTTGATTGTTTCACTCGTCTCGCAGGCAGCTATCTTGCTAATGCTTAGAGCACCCGTGATTAGAAAATGTTCTTGGTCAGAACTTAAATTAGCCCTGGTCTTCAGTTTGAAAGGAGCAGGAAATACCTTCTACGTGGGAACCTCAGCCAAATTATACGAAAACCATGAAGCAGGAAAGTTAGCAACACTTCCGTTTATAGATCGATATGTTGTTAGCTTTTATGGCGCTGAAAGTATTTTGGCGATTCTCAGATATGGAGGATTGCATGCTCGACCAACTTAATTCAAAGGTCTTGCTTTTTCTGCATCCTCTCGTGCCTGGTGTTCGTAGCCGGATAGGATAGGAGTTGGCTAAGGGTTTGGAGTTCGATCCCCAATAATGGAAAAAGAAATACAAGAGAACACAACACTGCCAAAGTGGAAAGACAAAACTGGATTCTTATGCTGTCGTGCCTCAGCTCAATAGTAAGAGCACCATTGAATTCCTGAGTGGCTTTTTGTGTTTTTGGTCTTGTGGGTTGGGAAGCTATCGTATCTTTTATGTGAATCGGTCGACGAAGTTTACAACAGTCATTGCACTTTGTTTTACGAAGATGCTACCATGAAAAGTATCTAAGCAACCAAAAGGAAAGAATAAAGAAAAGATGGACACAAGGAGCAAGTATTCTCTCTCTCGACACAATTAGCATTGTAGCAAGCATTCTCTCTCTCTCTCTCTCTCTCTCTCTCTCTCTCTCTCTCTCTGAGTTTATTTTAGTCCTCCTTTTTCGAATCCCGTTGACTCTCTTTTGAGTGCAGTCGAAGATTTGCTAGTAAGAACTATTGCTGACACATGCGGCATCATTATTATCCACATGATGGGTACAAATGCTCACCTCTATTCTACTTCTCTGATTCCTCCCAAGTTGACAACTCTAGTTGGACACCTGAGTTACGACAATCAATAACCATCTGCTAATTTTTTTAGGATGCAAACCGAGAAGTGAAACAATCAAAATCAAAACCGTATCCAAATTGTAACTTCAAATTTCTCACCAAGTAGACATTTTATATGTCCGTAGATGTATATTTACGGAGTGTACAGCGCACTTTTTAGTATGTAGATTCTTGAGTTAAAAAAATCAGAAGTTGACAGAGCATCAGTGTTGCATAATTACAGTGAAGACATATTGCAGTCACCTTGGCTCATTTTTAATGATGATATAGCTGAGGGGTCTACTGCGATATCCTTTCATTATGATAAAGTTAAACTGGTCATTGACCCTTTAACTTGCTGCTGAAAGAAGTTGAGTAAGAATATTCCAATTGTCAAAAACTACAGGCTCTAGTTGTAATTACACCTTTGGCATGCTTATGGTTGATGCAAAAGTCCCACCATTCTGCATTTATTTATCTGTCAGTCGCAGGGTGTCGGCTTCATTGTCATTGAGAAATTAAGAAAGTTTGAATTCTCGTCAAGCAATATGAAACTTTAACATGACAAAGAGGTTTGCTAATTGATGCAGTCAAGCAACCCACATGGCCATATGAATTACTTAAATAAATGGTTATGTAGGAGGAAGAGCCCGACCAAAAAGAAAGCAAAAGTCAGGCATCTTGCATCTCAGCCTCAGTTTTACTGGAAAAGTTATGGCTGAACACAAGGGCGTCGTCCAAGAATTTCTGGGAAATATCTGGTACTTGTCTTGAATCATTTTTTTGGAGTAACGACTTAAACCTCAAGTTAAGCGTCTTCAAGCAAAGAGTCGTGGTACATATCAGTATACCATATACCAATGCGTAGTATATATATGCAAAAGTCTGTCCTTGTTCTTTCATAGTGCATAAAAATCTGATTGTCTATTTTCCAATTTCGTGATTTAGTATAGCGTGTAGGTACTATATTAAACTAAAGAAAGAGAAAATGGCCAATGGTTGTATCAATGACAGCATGACAAGATCCAGCTCAGTCGCAAGCCTAGGAACTTTGGGGCACATTCGGGGGGTTGACTATCCAAAACTTCCTCTTTCAATGAGCTTTTTGTCAAAAAGTGAAATTTATTGCACATTGAAATCGTTACCTTCTTCACTAGTATAGGTGGTGGTATCAAGAATGACAAGCTTAAATCTCTAATTGATTTATGATATAAGGTGGCGAAAGGGGTAGTAGTTGGGCAACTCTTCTGAGACTCACCCACCAGATGTTTATCAAGTTTCTTGAGAATTAACACAGCTTTTGAGCATTTTCCACCAAACCCACATATGATATTTAGTTCGTTGGAGTAGAAGTGACATGAACATTCGCTGCAGCTACTTTGTAGAGAATTTGGATGGGGTAAGATGAACACGGAAATGGTACTACCTTCGTTAATTGTATCTATAGGGTTTCGCACACGAGCCTTGGTTCTTGAACTGCATGATTCTTTTCCAAGTGTTCACTGTCCAAGCCTCAACATATGTGATGCACCAACTCCTTGACAAGTTATTCCTTTTTAAACTATCGGAACAGTAAATGAGAGCTAAAGCGATTTGATCTCTGTCTGCTTACATGTGGTTATTTTCTGCATCCAATAAATACATTGGAAATATGAATCCTTTTTAAACACGAAACTATTAAAAGCCAAAAGACAAGCAAGTTGAATTGACTATCGTTCTTAGCCCTCCCATGAACAAACAAAAGGAGAAAATTTAGGAGATTTAATTGTATTTGCTGACAGTTAAAACACTGAAGGTGCCGGCCAAAAAGGGGCATGAGAAAGCCGGATCCATTGCGCCGGAAGTATGTGATTATCATCTTCTAACGAGACAATCCTGCCAAGATTTATCCAACAGAAGCCGGCTCAGCGTGGCCGGCACGGTCTCCGGTGGTGAGTTGTACAGATAGCCTCGCTGATTAAAAGAAAGCGACAAAGCAGTACTCCATTACGGCATCTGAAAAGCTTGGCTTCTCACTGCTTTGATCTTTACCATATGTGTTGTTGCATAAGGTTTGGTGGAGAAGATGCTTAGCAAGTGAACGAATCCTTTGTTATTTATTTGTTCAAACTCTCTCCAACAATGCTTTTGTCTGTATAAGCTTGTGCTGTACCCATTGTTGTGTCTCCTAGTCTTTTCCTGTGCTAAAAAAAAATCAAATTCCTCTCACAAGTTACATCTGAAGTAAAAATTACACAATCTCACAATCAACAATTCAGTGGCCAATCCCGGTTAGAAGTATAATTCCATCCAATTTCCCTTCAAAAATGTTCTTCTGCTTATGTTGAAGTACCGATAACCCACTTCAATATTTTCTATAAATCCAATACTGAATTTAAGTAGTCATTTGAAACCTTCCCATGAACACATTAGACTGAGAAGCGCTTGGGAGAATTTATCAACATCCTATAATTCTTTGCTAAGTTGAGCAGATGGTCTGACCATAAGCAGTAAATGGGAAGAGAATATTATCCTAACAACAATAACGGCCGGAGAGAGAGTGGAAGCTTTTTTCCCGGACAGTGCTGTGAGTAGCAAGACAAAGGAAAGAATAGTTGGGGACAGTAATAGCTTTTGTAGCAAATTGGGATGTCCACCTGGACCAATCTTAGGCCGTCGGATCCAAGCTGGCTCAGGATTCTCAGTTGGGTACACGTGTCCCCATCTCCCCCTTTCCTCGTCTTTATCTTTGCTTCCATGCATGGATTTCTCCTCCCCAATCTTAAAATAGTCAGTGCTCTCGCTTTAGTTAGAGAGAGAGAGAGAGAGCACACTCTCACACTAAACCAACACTCTTCTCTTCCAAATATCTTCATTGGCTTGTTCGCCATCATTAGCAAGCAAAGTGCTAAGACCCATTCGTTTGCTCAATGCTTCACTTTTCTTGATATTTCAACTACCCAAGAAGCAGCTTCTTGGCAAAAAAAGCTGGGTTTTTCGTATTAATAACTGGGTCTCACATAGTTTGGTAATCAGATCTTCTTCTTACTGAGGTGGGTTCTGCTTTTGCAGTTCGAAGGACATTTTCCCGATTGAATTTTGTCTTCTTATTGAATTCTTCGTCTGGGTTTTCTGCTTTTCTTGGTGGGTTGCTCTGTTTCTCCATTCTCGCTCCTGGAAAATTGCATCAGAAAAGAATTCTCTAGTCAGATTTGAGGTTGGTTTGCTTCTTGTTGTACTTTATTTCCTTTGAGTTGTGAGGGGGCAAAAAATGGAAGAGAATCAAGAATTTAAGCATGCGTGCAAGATATGCAGCAAGAGTTTCCTCTGTGGCAGATCCTTGGGTGGCCACATGAGGTCTCATCTGATCGAACATGAATCAGCTGAGACTGATGAAAATCTCAATCTCAACGCAAGCAAGCTCTTGTCGATAAATACCAGTTATGGGCTTAGGGAAAATCCAAAGAAGACATGGAAAGGAGCAGACTTTAGCGAGGAGACTTCTGTTTCGGTTTCAGTGCAAGAGAGGTTTTGCAGAGAATGTGGAAAAGGGTTCCAATCGTGGAAGGCTTTGTTCGGCCACATGAAACGCCACTCAGAAAAAGAAAAAGTTTCCGGCATCTTGGGGGGCCGAGATGGCTATGACCAGAAGCAGCTTTCGAGAGGTGGCCAATCCAAAAGCAAAGAAGCGACAATTCTCCATAGGAGAAGGAGATCAGAAAGAAGAAAAAGGTACGTGGCAAGAGCAGGCACAACCAATTCTTCTTCTTTGTCGTTCGCAACTGCTTCTTCCTCTGCTTCTGAGATTGATCAGCAAGAGCAAGAGGAAGTGGCCATGTGCCTGATTATGCTCTCTAGGGGTGTGAAAATCAGTAGTTCTCTGAGGGAATGCAAAAAGGAAGAGAAGATGAAGATGAAGGATCTCGAGGAAAAGAATAATTTGGAGACAGGAAATTCAGAATTTGATTATTACCAAGTTGATAGTAGAATTGCCGATTTTTGTGCTCTGGCAAATTCAGGGCAATGGGACAAGATGAATCTGTTGGCTGACAGCAAGCAGTTCAAGAAGGAAGTCCAATCCCAATCAGAGTTTTCAAAGATCATTTCAGGGAAGAGTCGGATTGAGGAAGCTGAGGCCGATGAAGCCGGACTTCAGTTAGGCAAGACCGATTCAAGCAAGAGGAAGTTGACCGGTTCATATGATGCAGAACTGAAAGTAAATCTCCTGAAAAATTGGGAGCCTGATATTTTGGACTCTGAAATTTTGCATAGTCCTGTCAAGAGAAGCAGATTCCAGTGTACTACTTGCAACAAGACATTTCACTCTTACCAAGCTCTAGGTGGTCATAGAGCTAGTCACAAGAAAGCAACGCCTTCCCTCGCCTCAAAAAATGAGCGCAATGATAATATCATCGAAACTGTGATCTCTGCTGATCCAACAGTGGATATGAAGCCCTTGAAATTGTGTAAACCCGAGATCACTTCCAATCTTGACAAGGCATTTTTGTTCAGAAATGACTTAAAGATCAAGAGTAAGGAGCATGAGTGCCCAATTTGTTTTAAGGTCTTTCTGTCAGGGCAAGCACTGGGTGGTCACAAAAGATCTCACTTGCTACGCGACCCCAGAACAAGAAAGGAAGAACCCATCTCCAGCATGCGGAATCAAATCCCAAAGATTCGGGAATTCTTGGATCTTAATCTTCCTGCTCCTTTTGATGAGGAAGAGAGAGGACATGTTGACTTCACCTCGTGGTGGTTAGAGAGAAACTGCAACCCTGAGGCCCTGGTTGGTCTTGTCTCTAACTGAGTTCACTCCCATTGGTCTGGTATGGTTTTGAAAATCCGAGACTTCTTCCTTGTTTCTCTCTCTCTCTCTTTTCCTTTTGGAGCTGAAGTTCCAAGAAGTCGCAGATTCTCTGGACATTTTTTCATTGATTTTTCTTTTCCTCCTTCCAGATTCAAGTTTTTCCTTCAGATATTGATACTAATTCACTGGCCCTCAAACTAGGCCACCCTCAAAGTTGATAATACTTTTAAGTTTCTGTCAACTTCCAGGAAGTTTATGTACACTCTGTTCCGCCAACGTTTCAGGGCTTGTGAACTGAGCTGCTAAAGCAGGGACGCTACTGTAATGTCTCAATTGAATTCTTTAATTGTTTTTGATGCAGTTAGCCTAAGATTAATTGACTACTTATTACCAGCAAAGGAAATGATTGATTGCTCGAGGCGATTATTCTTTCTTGACATCAAAGAGACATGAATGAGGTGTTGAACTGTTGATGTCTGAGTCATGAAAGAGATTAAAAAAAGGCCAATATTGTAGCTGGGGAAGAAAAGGAAAAGAACCATGTCAGGTGAGCTCAAGGCGGTTGCTCTGTCACCCACCATCAAAACATGACAGCCCATCTCCCTTCTTCTCCGTCTTACAGCGGAGCTTAGAATATAGCCATGTCAACACATGCTTGTTTTAGAGAGCGTTTGCACGTGGACTTGGTCTATAGAGCATGCCGAGTGTGCCCATATGATCTGCTTCACACTTAACAGTGCGTCCTGCCTTCACCTGAAAAGAGAAAAGAGACTTCACTAATCACAGATTGATGAAAAGGAATCGTGCTTGCGCATCTTTTAAGAATTGATGCGAGTCGTACTAATCAATTCATCATCAATATTCTGAACAATCGAAAGCATAAATTTGAGGGATATTACTTCACCCACCAGTTCAGTCGAGTGAAATGTGGAGAAGCATGATTCTCCGAGGGACGGGGATCGACAATCACGTGATGATAAGTGATGTCAATGAAGCGCGGTACCAAGCAACAGCAAAAAAAAAAATCGCCATGGAACTTCAAATTAATTCTCCCGACATCGGCACATTTCCCTAATTTAAATCTAGCCCATTGCTATATAGATCAAAACCAAGTTGCAGATTGGGTTGCTAAAGCCCAGAGGATGAATATGCTTCCTCACAATTGGTGTTTATATCCCCAGCTTCTTTATTGGAGCTATTATGTGCTGAGACATGTAATCTTCCCTGCACTTTTATGAGATGAATATATGAAGCTAATTTTCGACCCAAAAAAAAAAAAAAAGACATCGGCACATTTCATTTCGACACCCATTAGTCTTCGGAGGTAAAGAAAGCATTCCTGGGAATCAAAATTATTGGCTCATCAAAGTTGGGCCGAGAACGGGCCTGGGGGCAAATTATGGGCTGGTCAATTAGTAGCCCGGCCCAATTTCGAGTATCGGTGTCCGACTGTTACTTCGGCCGGACCCAAGCCCAAGTTTGCTCGCGTAATTTGGAGGAAACGCAGCCCAGCCGAAGCTGAGCTGGCAACCAAAACATAGAAAAGGCGAAAGCTGTCGCATCATCAGGCAAGACTGTCTGAAAATCGCAAAGAGTATTTCTTGATCGGTTCGGACGATCGCCTTTCGATTTCAAAGCGCGCGCTCGGAAGTCTCGTCATCTCTGTCGAATCCCTCCTCTCATTAAGCCCTCGATCGACACTGTCCAGTCGGCATTCCATTCTGAAGAAAACCCTTTCGAGGTCTCTCTCGCTCTCTCTCTCTCTCTCTCGCTCTCCGTGCGATAATCCGTAGGGAAATGAATTACGCGGTGCCGATTATTGTATCTGCCGGGTGCAGGGATTCAATAAGCGTTGTTGCGGGCGTTGAGAACCGTTTGGGTGCGGATTTCTTAGTATTCGGGCGTCAAGATCTTAGCGATTTCTGGGTATTGTATGTTCCCGCAGTGGGGTGTATGCAAGGAGTGTATCCGTCCTTCGTTAGTTAGTGCGAAAGGTTCCTTCGGTTTCTATGAACGTGAAACGCAGAAATGCGTTCAGTTCCACACAAACTATGAACGTGTAATGCTGCATAAGATAGTTTTTTTTTTTTTTGGCTTATTCCGTGGAAGATGGAGATTAATCGACATACTTTCTGGGTTATGAATGAAACTATATCTTATCAATTAAATTGATAAGATACAAGTCGTGGACGTTACCTGCATGCTAAATTGGTTAGATTTTAATGTGTGTGATGTCCATGGTTGTGACCACATGTTAGAAGGTTGGTTGGAGGGAAACATGGCCCTTCCGTAAATTTACCAAAGTCAATTAGGAGATATAGAGGGGTGATTTCTCTTTCATTGGCTTTATGCTTTCTTCACATGGAGTTATATGTATGGAGTTAAAAGTGCATGTTGGAGATATTGTGGTGAATTTAGAATCTGTGCCCCATGGATGCTCTGCTTCCATAACTTTGTAGTTTACTTTAAAGAGAACCAATTATTATTAGAAGATTAATATTAGGGATAGAAGTTTAAAAAGTTTGGATGAAGCAAGAGCAGATTTAAGGTACCTGGTTGAAGCAAGTACAGGCTTAAAGTATATTGGTAACTTTAAGTGCCATGGCAGCAGCAGCATACCCCTGTAACTCTTAGGGGAAAGAAACTTCTTTATTGTTTGTGTCAATGTGAAGCTCGAAAACTGCAATAGAACATCGTCGGTTCTCAGCGTTCAGCAATTCTCTTTTTGCTCTGCAACATTTTATAGAATTCTTTGAACATCAGAGTACATGCTGATCATGTTTTATGCCAAGGCCCTTACTATTATCAAATTGTTATTTTGCGAGATCAAAGTTTGAAAATGACTTGAATCAATTCACAAAATTATGCTTGCAGGCGCTTATTGGCATTTCAGACATAAATGTCCCATGGAACTATGAGTGAGAGTGATAATTCTTTTAATGCTGGGGAACTCCTAGAAATCGGCACAACATGTAAAGAGGTTATTCCTGTACCTTGGACTTTAAATTCTCTTCTTTAGCTTATATGAAAACATGCTTTTATTTCAGAAAATTTTAGTTGAGATTAATCGTACGCATTTGTAGGGTGTATGTGGTTATTCTCTGAGGTGCTTTGTATGCATGAGCGACAAAATCATTTCTTAAGAATTGCTATTTGGTTAAATGCTCAGGAGAGTTGAACTTTCCTTGAAATGATAATTTTCTAGTAACCAGATAACTGATGGAGTTAATTATTTTGTTTTTGAGTACTAAAGTGATTGTCAATCTCCATGCAGCTTGGAAAAGAAAGGGATATGTTAAGAGAATCACAATCTCAAAGCTTTGAACTAACAAAGGTAGTATTTTGGCACCAATTTTACCGGTTAAAAGATATGATTCTTCTTGGTTAAGTCAAATGTTAAGATTGTTATAAAGTTTAAGTCGTTCTTGCAGAAACTAGAACATCATGTAAATTCATTGTCTGATGCTCGTGCAAAAGATGAGAAGTACATCCGACAGTTGGAAAGAGAGTTGATGAACTGCTCTCAAGAGATTGGTAATAATTCTTACCGGATTTCTCTTTCAACATCTCATTGTCGTTGTCGGTGCTTATCCTAGTGCGTGAGGCTTGTCCTTTGTTTGTTTCCTGTGCCATATGATGCCTTTTATGCATGTGCTGCTGATTGGGTATAAGTTAACATCTCCACATACCTTGAGGTATAAAAGTTATCAGCCATTGAGGTTTTCTGTTCTGTTATTGTATGTGATATGTCAGTGGTTGCTCAAACTCGTCATAATAAACCATTTTGCATGCTAAAGTTCATTGTGCGGATTTTGGATAAGTCTGGTTCACTGCTTGCAAGTTCTTTGTCCAGGGGTCTGTTCAAGTTGCAGTAGGATTATACACATACAGTGAAAGTTCTTTTATTATTTGATCCCCTCAGTGTTGCACGACATGACTGCTTTAAGGGACCCGTGAACTATGATCATGACTTGATAATTTTTGTCTAAACTCTTAGATATCGTTTAATTTATCTATTTCTTTGAGGTTTGATGAATAAATTATATGATTTGACATAATCACTGCAGACTATCTGCAGGATCAGATAGGCATGAGGACTGCTGAGGTAAAGTTTCTTGAAGATCAGGTGCACATGCTTGAGTTGAAATTAGAGGACATGGAAACCTTAGAAGAGAAGGTTGGCATATTGAGTGAAGAACTGAGGAGGTCTGATTCAGTGCAGGAGTTCTTGATACGGGAGCTAGAGACAAGAGAATTGGAACTCACTCAATCGACTCTATGCATTGAGAAACTAGAGGAGTCTATTTCTTCTGCAGGATTAGAGTCGCAGTGTGAAATAGAGAGTATGAAGCTTGATTTAATGGCCTTGGAAGAGAACTATTTTGAAGCTAAGAAAGGTCAGGATGAAGCAGTACAAGAAAAAGAAAGGATAATCAGGTTGATGGAAGAGCTTGAGGTTCAGTTGAAGGACGCAAAGGGAGTTGTGGATTGTTTAGAAAAGGAAAATAAAGAACTGAGGGAGAAGCTTGATTTATCAGAAACAAATATGCGAGAGTTCTGTCAAAAGATCGAAGAATATTTTGAAGAACTGCTGGATGACAACAAAAGGTCAAAGTTTCATTTCTTCAAGAGAGAAAATGGGTGTAACCTCACTTTTCAGAGGGATATGGGGTATGTGGGGGATCACAACTTCTGCACTCTTTTTTATGCTTTTGCTCTATTCTCTTGTTGAAACCTTTGTTTCATCATTCTGGAAGTCACTTTTATCTGTATTTTGACATATGTAAGCAATAACAAGTCATTTTGCACGGTAGTAGGGTCTTTCAAAGGTGGTCAGCCATTGTATGTTTAATTTGTACTTATTGCCTTTCGTCAAACATTTTAAACATCATACTTTGATTGTATCAAGATATTATTTTACATGATTCGATGTTGACATGCCACCACATTTAATATGTGGTTAAGATGGTCACTGATTGTGCAGAACCTCTTGTCATCATCTTACTGAGATGCTTTGGTAACCTTATTGCATTGTAAACAATATGACAAATTCTCCCTTTCTTTATGCTTTCATTTGTTGAACTTGGCAGCACTCAGTCTCACCAATTTGTTTTTGGTGCAACTCCTTGGTATTTCTGCATTTACTTATGTTTCTTACTGCAACATATGAATATCGGGAAAATAATTTAAGTTTCTGAAAATTATGAATAAATTATTTACTCAGGAAAAAAGAAAGTGTTTCGTGTTTAATGTCAGTATGAATACCGCCGTATTTACACAAAGTTCAAAAGTTAAAAGTAGATTACTCAAATAGGCTAATTCTGAAACTTTTTGCAGGGAAACATTTGTTCAACTGCTCTCCGAAATAAATGCTCCAGATGCAGTAACAAAAGAAAAGATGAAGAAGATGTCCCTCCAGATACATGAATATGAACTTCTCGTGAAGCGACTTAAGGTATGAGCATCAATTGAGGCATAAGTTTTACGTTCTTCCTGAATTCCTCTCAAATGTGTTGAGAACATTGAGGCACAAGTTAAGGTGCACGAGAAAACATTCAGAGGCCATTGTAGCGTAGTGTCATCGATCATCATATCCTTATGAAAACCTTCTACACTCTAAAAGGTGTTTGATGTAATTGTCAATATTGGTATGGAGAAATTCTCTTCATTAATTGTTTAGTTTTCAGGTAGAAACTTGATGTGCCATTTGTTGATAGGAAGAATTAAGGGAGGAAAAGTCAAAGGCGAAGGAAGAGGCAGAGGACATGGCTCAAGAGATGGCCGAACTGAGGTACCAGATTACTGGTTTACTTGAAGAAGAACGCAAGCGACGTGCCTGTATCGAACAAGCATCATTACAAAGGATAGCTGAGTTAGAGGCACAGGTACCTATGCTGGCTTTTATTAATATTTAATTTTTCTGGCAACTTACATGGAATGAAGAGTTCAATTTCAAATTTTCTAGGTTCAAAAAGAACAGAGTAGATCATCTACTACCTTGAGCATCTCCACCATCCAGTGAGCAGTAAATAGAAGACCCTTATTAGGAATTTGGATGCTAGTTGCTTGATGATAATGGTGGAAAGAAAGGTTTGCCTCTGAAAGACCCTAAATGATATATTGCAATGATTTTAGTTCAGGACTGTTGTATAAGATGCACACCTCCTTTTTTCTCCTTACCAACTCAACTGTCAAGAATGCACTTGATCATCTTTGGCTCAGCTAACCAACTTGCTTAGACCTTGTTTCTAGTCTTTTGTAAATGCTGCATTTGTATGTGTTACGACTGAATTATGGTAGTATAGCTGTTGCTTTGTGATGTTTTATTGTTAGAAAACCAGCATCTTCAAAGAGACGGTTTAGAATATTCGAGCTCGATGCATAAGTGTTACAGCTTTTCCTAATTTTTGGGGGTCACGGTGGGTGCATTTAATCAATTAAAACAAAAATCTGGCCTTTGTCAATGACCCAAATCAATGCGAGAGTAGTCAAAGCGAAAGCCAGGTGGTTAACAATGAAATTGTGGACTTGTGAAAACTGAAACACCACAAAGAATGGCTATTGTTACTATTTTTCAAGCTTGCAAGCCCGCCTTAGGGTTAGCTTGTGTGTCCTCAAACCAATGTCTTTTTTCTAGCTCTTAAAATTCATTGAGGGATGTAAGAGGGACAATCTAGAAGAACATGGACAATTAAGAGAATAAGATCAGACCTAGCCCCTAATTTTCTTTGATTGAATGGAACTGGATACTCGTGTCATATTTGGTTCATCTGTGAATGTTTGTTGACATAAAGCAATCACTCAATTGCTGATCGTGATTGTTGTGATGCACATTTTTTTCAGGTGTTGTATGACACTGCCTCTCCAGATCACGTGTTTCCTTTGTGGAGATGAAGAAGAAAGCTCCATCCTTTTGTGAGGAGTAACTTGCTTGTAATCTTTGGAGGATTGGTTCCCTCATGGTAAGCCCTGACCTCTAGACATGCATCATTGCCTGGTGAATAGGACCATCATGATTCAAGCAATTGCTCAGAGGTCAGTTTTACATACTACAGCGTCAAAGAGTTTGGTTGAATTGTGCTGGTCTTAATTACCGGGTGAATGGTGTGCATGAGAGGTCGGGTTTACCATAAGTGAACCATCGGGTTCGGGTGTTGTGTTTCATTTGCACGCTCCTAGGAAGTGCCCTGTTTTCTCTACTCGTGCAAAATGTTTGAAATTGCCATGAGTGGACAATGCTTTGAGGAGTCTTCAGTTGCAGGGTATTCTTTTGGATTGATTTCTTAAGCTCCTTAGCCTCCTGATTGCTTAAAATGGACATTGTGACAACTACTCCAATTGATGGTAACCTAACTTTTCACAAACTACTCCTTCACTAAGATGCTGGGTCACCATTATAAAGTTTTTCTTGGCAAAGTGGGTGACGATCTTTTGGGGCAAGTTGATCTGAAAAACTGCTGAGGACCAGATAAGATATGTGTATAGGGTCACGCAAGCACAGGTTTTATCTTAAAGAAATTAGAAAGATTACTTGTAGCTCTTACAGATTAAAAATCCAAGTTAATTAGATCAAGAAGTGGGGTGAACTCAATGAGAATCAAAGCGTGATTTAGCGTTCTAGATGCTTTAAGAATCCTCGCACATCGTGGACAGAAATTGTCTAATTTGGTGAGTAAGATGTTCTTACGTTACTTGGACGGTTTCATGCGAGATGTCCTCGTAGTTTATCGAATTGATGCGACATAAAAACGGGGAGTCTCAACCGTTTTGACAGCTTCAAACTGGAATGTGGGTTTCCCTTTTCTTTATTATGGCCTAGTAGGGTTCGGGTTTGGATTGCCTTACAACTAAACAAATGTCGCTTTGACATCATGAAGCGCATCAACTCTTCTTCTAGCCTCTCTGCAAACAGATGTTGAAAGGCTCTCTACTTATTTATTAGGCTTGCACCCGCCCGGCACGATAAAGAAAAAAGAAAAAAAAATACTCCGGTCGATGCGGGTCCTTGTGAATTTGGTATTCTTAGCCATTAGATCATGTGAGTCCTACATAAAGCTTGTGATTCACGGTCAATAAATCACATTAAAAAGAGCACTAAGGTCTGTGAAGGGACTTACAATGTGCTGGTTTGATTTCTTTTGGGAGGTTTCGGGTTTAATTTTAAAATGATGCATATTTATCAACATGTGAGTATATAGGGCTCAAATCACTTCAGTTCCGAAGGCTTGAACAACTGTGAAAGTTGTGAATGGCAAAAACTTGAAATGCACTTTGGACATAAAATTGGACGGCCCCTAGATGTTATCATTTGAAGAAGTATTTGAATTGTACAAAACACTTAATGTGCAGATTGATTAGAAAGAGCAGTGGGAAATTTACACAAAATTTCATCAACTTTGGGAATATTACACGATTCTCTGAGCTTTCAATTTGTAGATTATCCCTGTGCTTTCAGTTGGTGTAAGATATCTCCCCGAATCTTTATTTTGTTATAGTCATTAACTCTCGGCTATTGTTAGTTAGCATGTATAATGACTAGATTTCCAAAAGGTAAAAGTACATCTTCATCTCGAAGGAAACTGACCTTTTACCATTAAATGCCTTTAAATAGGAAAAAGTTATCAGTCATAATTTTAAACAATAAAGTCGAATAATAAAATTGAACAATTTTTTTAAAAAAAATTGATAAGTTTAGCCACTTTAATAGAACTAAAGTATATTTTTTTAAGAAAAAGAATAAATCCAAATCAAATAAAAAGAAAAGAAAAGAAAAGGCTTCAAATACGAAAAATTTAATGAGAAGAGTTAATTATTCATTATGTACATCGAAAGGTTGATTAATGTAAAAATGGTTAGTTTATAAAGCTACTTAAGATAAATTATAGAAGGAGACAGTGTTCCCTAAGAAACAATCAGTCGAAATTGAAGCTGATATTTTAAATATCCTTTATCAATCAATTACTATTTGCATTAATTCACCATTTCAAAAATACATGACGAGCATCATTTTTTTTTAGTTTAACCTTTTTATTGTTAATGTCTTTTTTCATTTTATTTAATTGTGTTTCTTTTCGTAAATTAACTTATTATGTCTATTAAAATATTCATCAAATTTAATTTTTAAATTTTAATATTCCAATTAGTGTGAATATTTTTTGTTAAATTAATATTCTCAATTTTTTTTATTTTTTCACTTGTTATTGAAATAATTTTTTTTTTGGAAAAAGATGATATAGCAATGTAATTTTTTAACCTTTTAAAAAACATATGCACTACACTTTGTAACGGAAATATAATAGATGATCGGTGATTGTGCAAAATGCAAGTTGAAGGGAGCAAATGTATGACAATTAAAAATTTGGCAAAAGTATACTCCTCAAATCAATTGCAAAAATGCAATTGAGTTTTTTAATTTTTAAAAAATACAATTATGCCTTAAACCTTGTCAAATTGGTAATCAACCGAGCTCTTTTGTTAATACCCTCAATTTGTCTAGTAAAAAATGCTGCCTGTTTTTTTAATTAATTTATCTTTCCTACGTAACATTATTAGTATTTTCTTCTCCAAATTTTACTTAAATTATATTTAAAAACCTAACAAAAAGCTAAAATTTTATTTAATAAAAAAACCGGAAAAGGAAAAAAAAAAAGTGAAATGGGAAGGCCTCGTTGGCGAGCACTGCCATCACCTCCCTTGCTTGCCCTAATTGGGGCCTCGCCATGGGCCATCAACCTCGGCCGACCCTCCAACAATAGGCGGCGGTGCCCCAACGGCAGGACTCTACCATGCTTCTCTTTTCCAGATGTTGTTTTTTAACAAATAAAATTTTAGCCTTTTCTAAGTTTCTTAATCTAAATTAAATAATATTTGAAGAAGAAAATGATAATAATAAGTCACCTAGTAGAGAGAAAATTAACTCAATAATTTCAAATTGGTATCTTCCTTATTGAGAGGAAAAACTCGACTGTACTTTTCGAAAGTTTTAAAGGCTCCATGGCATTTAGGCGATGAAGGCGTACTCCTTTCAATGCACTTGTATCCGTTGGAAGCCAAACTCGTGCGGGCGTTCGCGGGTGGGTGGGTGGGAGGGAGAAGAGGTCCAAAGTCAGAGCCGTCAAGGAGAACAGGATCGGCTCAAAGTCTCCGTATTTGATCCGTTCAAAGCAACAACACCCGCAAGAACTCAACCACGTGAGACGAATTCCTCCTTTAAGAATTCGCGTGTTCATGGGTGTCTGACGACTCGACGACGACTTGGAAACCCACCACCACCCAGAAGAGAGAGACACCCATTTCTGAACTTTCAACGCCTTCTCGAACGCCATCTTATGCGCGTTCTCCGGCCTTGCATTTCCGCAGGCCACGCTTTAAAGTACCCTTTCTCCGTCTCTCCTCCTTGACGTCGAGCTTGTCGTTTGTAGAATCTTTGGGCGAAGATCGCAGTTCCTCGCGCGACTCTGGGTTCCGTCAAGGTATGCCCAGTTTCTATTTCTTTCGTAGATGGTTCATTCTTGGCGAATGCCATCGATGTGGGTAAGCTTCGAACTGGTCGTTGCGTTCTCATTCTTCTCTCCGTCGTCGGAACTGCAAGTTCGTTGTTTTGCTTTTCTTCTTGTTGAAGCATGGTAAAATCTGAGTTCAGGTTGTTAGTCTGTTGTTGGGTCTTCGACTTTCTGCTCTTAATCTGTTTCTTTGGTTGATGGGTCGTTGGCTTGATTGACTTTGATGGTTTGTAAAAGACACTGCGATCCAATCCCCATCTGGGTTGCCAGTAGCGTTGCTTTTAAGATCTGAAAGCTTCAGTCAACCAAGTAATTTGACCTCATTTTTCGGCAGATATATGAACTTTTTCTGCTCTACTTCAGTTTCTGGTGAATAGACGATTCGAAACTGGACTTATATCTAATTTGGGAAAGTTAACCAAGTACATAGTATCTCTAAAAGTTTTGTTTGCAATAGTATTCTTGTAGATTTATTTACGTGTTGCCTATCAAATCTCTTGAAATTTCCCTTTGCATACAACTATCGCCTTCTGTCAAAAGGAACGGGATAAAACTTTCAGATGATCTTCATGATCATGTTGCTTTGGGCTCACGGTGATTTTAAAATTTTCTCGAGGCGGCCTATGGGGTTTCATCGTGTTTCACTTTTGCAATTTAGGCTGTCTTATTGTCTTCTGGAGCCATGTTTTTTCCTGTGTCCTGCAGTTATGTGTCATGTCTTTTGTTTCCTTAAGGCTCACTTTTTATTTTTTTTTCTCAGCACAGGTTCATTGCAAGCATTTCTTGGGCTTCTGTTTCTGCGGCTTGTTACCGCGTGAAAGTCTTTCACTTCTATAGTAGAAGAAAATGTTTGGTTCAAAGAGGTCTCCATTGAAACTGGCCAAGCATAACTCTGTTGATAACGGACATCCCATTGCCTCAGGCTCCAATCCTTTTGGTTCTGATCATGAGGTAGACAATAAGCAAAATCTGAACACCTCAAGAAGGACGTCATCTGACCCTACATTACTTCCACCAAAATCGAGCGTCGACTCCTATAATGATCACACTCGAAAAGGAATGTCTTCTTCCTCGTATTCGAGTTCACTAACCTATGCCACAAGAAATAGGTATAAGAATAATTTCCACGACTCTGGGGGTTTGGAGAACCAGTCAGTGCAAGAACTTGAAAGCTATGCAGTGTACAAGTCTGAGGAAACTACAAAGAGTGTTAATGGCTGCCTGAAGATCGCAGAGGACATGAGGGAGAATGCAACGAAGACACTGGTCATGTTGCATGAGCAGGGTGAGCAGATCACCAGGAGCCATGCGGTTGCTGCTGATATAGATCACGATCTTAGCCGGGTAAGGCTCACTTGATAAGATAAATAGATCATACTCCAGTTGATGTTAGAAAAGGCCCTTGCGAACTAAAAACAAGCTAGGCCCTCGATGGTTTATATGCCAAGTCCAATGTACAAATCATTTTTCCAATGCCTGTAAATACTCTGTAGTTTACTGCATTTTCCATTTGATTATTAAGATGACGGGCCCCCCTAACGATGAACGCCTGTTATGCCATTCTAGGGGGAGAAGCTTCTGGGGAGCCTTGGAGGCATGTTCTCAAAGACATGGAAACCGAAGAAAAACCGTCAAATTACCGGCCCTCTAATTACAAGAGGTTCCTCCCTCACGCCCTGTTCAAGTTTAGTTTTCAGTGCGTATGGTTTCTGGCTGTGAATGTCATTGTGCTGCTTTTCTAGCCTTATTTTCATTCCACAATTTGGTTGAAGACCCTTTCTACTCAAGACTGAAAGACAATGTGTCCGGTATGTGTGATTGCTTTGGTTTGGCAGATGCTGTCCAGACAAAGAATAATCACTTGGAACAGAGGGAGAAGTTGGGTTTGACTTCAGCAACTAAGCAACAATCTAAAACGCGAACACCACTGCACGAGAGTACAGATGCACTGCAAAAAGTTGAGGTTAGTATCTGGCTGGTTGTTTCTTGTGATCAGGCAATTACTAAATTGGTCATTTCAAACAAGAGGAAGTGAGGTCTCTTGGGTTTCTTGGAGAAAATATGACTCAGTCGATCTTGTTTGTGACTGCACTGTTGCATTAAGTTGTGGTGGGAGAATATTTGAAACAAAGAAAAGAGAGCTGAGGGACAGTGATTTCAGCCCTTGATAGGAGACAAGAACATTTTCCCATTTCTCTTGTGCAACTGATTTTCACAAATTAAAAAATTCTCTGCACGGCCTTCTCAATATCTAGTTTGCAACTGCAATGATTGTGAAACAGGCCGAAAAGTCAAAGCAAGATGATGCTCTCTCAGAAATTAGCAACATTTTGGGGGATCTTAAGGACATGGCTATTGACATGGGAACTGAAATTGAGAGGTCAGTGTTGTTGATCTTTCGGATGGAATTCTATTTTATACTCTCTCTCTCTCTCTCTCTCTCTCTCTCTCTCTCTCTCTCTCTCTCTCAATGTGTTACCAGTTCTCGCTATACATGTTGTGTAAGCAACGAGTATTCTCAAGTTACATTATGTTAAATATGTTGGAAATGAGAATGAGCTTTTCATGAGCACAGTTTCAGTGTTCTGAATGAGCATTTTTACTTATTTTTATGAACCTTAAGCAATGTGTCGAGGGTACCTTTGAATAGGACCCTCATGCATTTACTTTGCAGCTTTACTTCTCGAATGATCACATCGATAGTTATCGCCGAGTCATCCTCGCTAACGAGTGAAAGAAAGGCTCTACATTTGGTCTAAATCAAAATAGAGCATAGACTGCTGTTTCCCCATTTTCGCTTGATAAATACTACAGCAATCTGTTCAGGCCACTCTACTAATTATTTTTATAATGTTACATACATGTTACAGGCAAAACAAAGCTCTGGATCATTTCGATAAGGATGCAGAGGAACTGGTTTTTCGGGTTGAAGGATCGAATCAGCGTGCACGCCATTTGCTTCGGAAGTAGAATTCAGACCGCTCATTTGTTTTCCAAGTGGCCTAGCACATCCTTCCGTCATTTTCTACCTGGAATCCGAGTATCATTTCTCATGTGACTTTTCATGAATTCCCTCTTGTACAGCCCTTGCAACCTGTACACTGTAAAGAACATGTCACGAGAGTGCTTGTGGATGCTCCACAAAGAGATTTTTGAAGCTACGCTGCAACCATTTATTCTGCTATTTCTAATTATTTTTCTGAGCTCATCTTTGAGTATTTAACGTAAAATTAGCGACTGATAAAGAGGCGACTAACAAGGCTGGAATTTTCGTCAAGGTCATTTCATGGTACCATCCTAAAGCACGACCGTGTTTTGGGGTAAATGGAGCAAGCTTTCACCGGCAGAAGGTGAATTCTTATGATGCATTCTGAATAAATCTGACCAAAGAAACTGAAGAACTGAAATTGAATATGAAGTTTGGTTCCACTCCAGCTTCAACCAATTTAAGCGACAAAGAGAGAGATGATGATATACTTTTCTCACATATCTATATAACCTGTTAAAACTGAAACTTACATGCCTGGCATGAACTGATTGAAGCCGTCAAAGTGTGAGAGCTTATAGGCATGTACTCTTACTCTTTGAGGTACAAATTGGTTCATTAACTTCATTCTTCTACATGACTGAAAGCTAATAGGTAGCATCCACTCATTTTAAGCCCCAGAGAGAGTTCATAGATGTACACCTTGAGTGACAAATTTGCTCAAACTTTTCCAGTCCATTTTCTACTTACTGTGACCAGAAGTACGAACAAAGGCACCCTACGATTAAGAAACAAGCCATGACAAGGCAAACATTCAAACTCAAGAGCAAGTACAAACTCGCGATCACTCACAATACAAGCACAATACGACAAAAGATGCAATTTCACTAAAGGTCATGCCTTCCAGCTGCATGCTGACATTTTTTCCCCAGCTGATTCGTTTATGTAGACAAAATAAAGAGATGAATAATACCAATCCTGAAAGACAAATATTCTATGCGCAAACTCACAAATCCTTGCATATCCTGATCTCCTACAACAACCAATGATAGTTATCTCATGATGGCATGTAGCTGCAGGTTATTGGTATAACATAACATTATTTTCACGTCTTAGACTCAGCAAAATCAGTGCTCATAAGACATTAATGAGACACCAGCTCGCACGACAAAAACTCTGAGCCATGGAGCAAATTCAACTCTGACCAACCCTTGAATACAAATAAAAAAACCATGGTAGCACAGAGATCACAGCACTTTCAGAACGAAATAAGTACCTTTCCCGTTTATATATACTTCTGAAAAGTATCCACTTGAAGCAAAATCTGATACAAGAATTTACGAGCCATGGCACAAAAGAAGCACATAGCAGATCAATATGAACAGCATGGAGCGCATAGTAGATCGATATGAACAGCATGAGCTGCCCCTCAGTGCCACAACCAATTTGAAAGTTCCAAACTAAGAAGGCATTCCTTTGTTCAATGAGATTTGAGAGTACGAGGTCACCCTTGGCTGGCCATGAATGGATCCTCGCATGATTTTCTAATGAATCTATGTAATCAAATGACCATAAGGAAGAAAAAAAACTAAACATTCTTTTTATGCAGCATAGTCTGCACCATAGCTCCATCTCCGAGACAAGAGTCGACTACCGAATTGCAACTCACTTTTCCAAACCATATCTTGCATTTCAAACAAAGAAAGAACGCAGAAGCAAACATATCTCCAGTCATTCTCCTGGAGCACTCATGGCCCAATAAGACGGGAAACAAGGTAATAGGATTCCCATCATGCAAATCCACTCAGTCATCAATCACTGTTGCATATCCCCAGAGGAAAAATCACATTAATAAGCTGAGCTTACCAGAAAGAAATCGCAAAAACACAAGAAAGATATCGCCAAACTATGATTTCACCATCAATTAAGCTGAACTGTGTATCTCAATACACCGTTCAATCCTCAATACCGCAATATCATTCAAAAGAGGACTCCTCCTCATACTAGCAGTTAACCCGGAACGCCACGACGAACAGAACCCTAGCCAAAGGACTAGCCAGATGACGACCCAATGGAGAAAGCGTAAAAGACCCTTCAGTTTTCAGCGATTGAGCTCCATGACGCTCTTGACCTCGGGGGCGTAGAGAGAGTAGACGACGGCCTGCCTCCTCGCGACCTCCAGCTGGCTCTTCCCGTCGGAGAAGGCGGCGGCGATCGCCGACTGTTCGGCGAGGCCCTTGTTGAGGCGAAACCCGTCGACGGCGCGCCGTCTCGTGTACTCTCGCACGTTGTAGTCGCGGAACTCGCGCGCCGTGCGTAGCAGAGACCGGAGCAGAGCCAAGACTTCCGGCTTCGACGGAGCCGCTGCTGCTGCTGCGGACGCCATAGGAGAGCGTGGGAGGGAGAGAGAGTTTTGAGGCTGATCGTGCTCAAGACTACACCTGCCCAAATTGGATTCTTCGATTCGGGCCGGGCTTGACTCGGGCCGAATCGGGTCGGGCTTTTTCTAGGGATACGCCCGCCCATTTGATTTTCAGGCTTGGCCTTTCTACGAGATTAGTTTGTTCATTGAACTTCCTAGCTAGCCCTATCAACGGGTCAAATCAGGTGGGGATTGGGCTGAGTTGAGAGTGACTCAAATAGAATCGTTTAAAATGTGGACTCATACTCAAATATAAATTTACTAATCCATACTCAATCTCGACTTATATTGCTAAAATACTTCCAATTACAAGAAAAAATAAAAATAATTATAAAGATGAATTGAGTCGAGTAAATCGTAAACCCATTTAATATTCATATTCCTGATAGAATACGAGAGAATTAATTTACAAGCTTCACTTGCCACATTTGATCAAGCATAGCTATTTATATTAGAAATCAGCGAGCACATTATTCAATTAACGCGTGGTAATTCTAAGTTATCGACCAAGGGGACAAATTAGTGATGGACTCGAGTTGTCATATTGCAGTAGATCCTATGTTATATTCACCATGCCATGATGTTTATCCCCTAATTCACTATCCTGAAAAGGATTTCTAGTGTAAAAAGGAAACAGAGCTTGATAACTTCTTCAAGAGTTCATTGCATCTCACTCCTTCAAGAACCGAAAGATTTGCGACTTCTGCAAATGTACTTGGCAATTCAGTGACTTGAACACATCAGGAAGAACCCAATTTAATGCTGCTGTAGTTACATTTTGCCATGAGTGCTTCAATAATATTAATCTCACTGACAGATGAATACAGTAGGGCCACACATCAATAACTTGATTTTTACTCTCACACTTGAAATGACTACATTGACTTGCTTGCGCCACTTAATTATACGAATAGGATACATAGGTACTCGACTCGAGTGCAGGGGTTGCATGCAGACGAATCAAGCACAAGCTCGAGCATCAAAGTTCGGGAAGACTATGAAAGCAATGGACAGAGGAGAAACCGACACGAGAGAATCGGCACGAACAAGGTTAGGCTTTAAAGGCGGGATCTCTCCATGCTGGGTGAGCTCCAACGGGCTTCCGTTCAAGAGCATGGTTTGACTCTGAAGGCGGCCGCCTTGTGGAGTTAAATGGTATTCCTCTCTGAAAAGCGGAGCGTCTGATGATCCTTGGCCGACGAATGAGACGGTTTTCTTCAATCCGTGAATGAGAATGCTCCCTCTGTCGACGGATTGTTCCTCCACATGCAAATTCTGCGCACTACTCTGGGTCCTGATCAAGAATTCAGTCTCCTTGCTTAAATTGATCACGAGCAAAGTCACGCCTGCCTGTGACGCGACAAAGAATAACTTAACTTTTCCTGCTCATGGTAGGTGAAGAATGCACTTTTGATGAAAAATGCAGATTAGTCAATGTTTTTCCCTAAACATATCAATTTCAAACCAACTATATGCTTGAACTTGAGGAGCAAAAGGTAATGTGTTGTTTGTTTCAAGAGTCAACAATTGAGTTCACATGTACTACACGCACCTCCCAAACAACCTCAAGAACGCAAATGAAGATTTATCGAGTACCCAAACAACCTTAATATGAAGATCTATTGATATTCAAAATATAAAGAAGAAATTAATAAATTAATGACATGACTCATTAATATATATATAGGCCAGAGTCTGTAAGACCTTAACATTAACATATGCACTCAAAATTCCAAAGAGCAGTTAAAACACTAACAAATGCAGGGCAAGGAAGCGAGTTTGCAAACCAATAGACTGGTTGGCCTCTAGTTGTTAGGATACCCTAGATTGACAAGTTCATTTCCAGAAAACTTCTACTCAAATCGAGGTATGAAGAAACCTTACCCTTCCTTTCGAGCAATGTGTATAACAGCGTAAAGATGGTGGAGTGTCACCACTGACGGCAATAACGCGTTTTCCCATGAGTCGATGCCACAGGAGGGCACTGCCAAGAAAAGGACCACAAATTAGCCTTTCAAAGTATGGACGAAAGATGTCCTGCTGACTAAAAAGGGAATAACCAACGGAGAAAACTATAGATGAACTTTAGTTATATACCTGTAGTAATCTGGATTAGGTGCTAATGTTGTGGTGTTTAAAAGGCCATAATTCCCACCAACTAAAGACTGCCGGCAATAAACCTTAGTATCATACTTGGAAGCCATTCCAAGCTGATCTAGATACCTAAACCAAATTGTACCAAACGAGTCATGTCAAAGAAGTCACACAACACGCCTTATGAGCCAAGGCAAGTAAGGTTTAATAAAGTTCCCGTTCAAAGTGTCAAAGTTACCAGAAGCTGTTAACAAACGTGTTAGATATGTGACGACCACCACTATTGTATGCCCCACCAGACTCTCCAACCCATGCAGATGCCCAGGGTCCATGCCTCTTGATCGTTTCCTCCAGGTCGATGAATGTATCCGATATCTGACTCAAGTAACTTGGATCCAATATCTTACTGACAAGATGAGGATCAACACCTGGATGTGCCACAATATAAAACCAATGAGATACCTGCAGAAACAGAACCTAAGGTTCTTGCTAGTCAGTTAATTGAGGATTTAAAGTTCTACTTTGGCCAATTGAGGAAACAATGTTTTATAAATGTCCTAGTCAGGTTGGAGCTCACTATTGGTAAAATTCAAATGTTGGAAACCGACATGGCTCCCACATGGAATATATGATCATTTACCCCATGTCAATTCTGACGCCTGAATTCCGCCAATAGCGAGCTTGAGAACTAATCAGGGCTTTTTAAAACCTTAAGTCCTCAGGTGACCTAAATAAAACCCTTAAATCTTCAATCGTTTTTAAGTCTTGTTTGTGCACTTGTCCCATCAATCAACTACATAGCAGCTGATGAAGACTCAAATTGATAATGAATTGCAAACAATAGTTATATATCATCCCACATCGAAAGGCAGAAGCTTGTGCAATCTGATGTTAAGTAACTTCACAGATCAGTAACCAGTAAGCACAAATCTGGCTTACCTGCACCCAGATTGTATATATGATGGGACATTGCATTGATCACACCTGAACCTGAAACCTGGAGGAGTTTCGCATACCACCCCTGATCATAGAATCCTCCTGGTGCAACGAGTGAAGGTTTTGAACGAGAACCTTTGTACAAATCATTGATTATCTTCTTAAGGACAATAAGATCCTTCCCATACTGTTCAGCAGAGACACTAGCACCAATTCCACTTCCACTGAGCTCATTACCTTCAAGGAGAGATGGAAAAAACAAGCTGAGGTCAATCAAATGGATATAGAACATAAATGTTCATAAATGTTAATGGTAGTAGTCTATACCAAATTCCCATGAATCAATGGAGTATCTCCTTGCAACTGTGTATTTGATAAAATCATAAGCATTACTGAAGTTCCAATCCCCTCCCCAAATGTTGTTCTTGATCCATTGCCTTCCATTAAGTGCATTCAGTCCAAAAGTTACGACAGCCCTGCAGTTGAGACATATCATCTTTATACCAGTTTCACTTTCCAGAAACTGCTGTTGCAAATCATGAACATAACATTCAACTACAAGACTAGAAAATATTACAAAATAAATTCAATTTTCTTGTAAAAGACATATATGGTGACATGGACAGTTTTTGGGCAAAGAAAAGTAACTAGTTACATGACTGGAACATATTTACAAGGCATCCTTACTAGGCAGTAAAGTATCTAGTACCTATATGTTAGCATGTGCACGCATAGCATATGCTAATTTGGAAAGAGGTTGCACAGAAAATAAGTTCTGATTAATGATTCAATGAGATCTTGCATGAGAATTTTACCCTGTCTTACTGAATAAATTGTTCAGCTCATCCCACCTCTTCATGTGTAAGCATCCTTTGGAAAAGCCAAACAAGCTACCTTCAATCTTTCTAAATGGGTGGCAAGGAAGTCTCAACTCTCCGACATCATATAATACTCGGTCTTGCAAGGAACCTCCAATTCTTATCCTCAAACTCTCGAAAGCTTTTAAGGCACCATAGAGAAAGTGCATTATCATTGTATCAGATACCACTTGTGAAATAGTGGAAGTCATTCATAGGTAAGGATCACTTACCCGATTATTATATTACACTTGGATATGGTAGTTTAGACAGAATTTGCAAGAGCTAAATTTAAGCAAGCTCATTGATTAGAGTACTAACCTTGGATTGCCTTCCCAAGTACCGGATGGGACAAGTTCTGGATATACACAAAAGAAACAATGCAAAAGATCAGATTACTAAGAGTATTAAATTCAATTTAAAGAATTCCTTAGGAAGAGCATTTAAGCCATGAGTTTTTGCAAGATCTTTTACCAGATTTATAACAGATGAATATCCCCACGGACACTGGTTATAATTGCACTTATCATGAGGCCACCAATCAAGAGTCGCACAAATGAAATTATCATCAGTCTCCGCAATTGCCTCGGAGCCATGAATGATGAGAGTGGAATGTGCAACATCTTGAGCTAATCCCAGCGGGAAAGAAAAAATGAAAATGAACAGGGCTAGGCAGGATAATCCCATTGTTAAAAGTATACTGACAATGGCAGCTCCACCAATAGCTCAGGTCATCGAGATAAACTGCAGGAGAAAGGACTGTAGCCATGAAAAGCCAACCCACTGAGTCTCCCCGCTGTTACTTTGAAACTCATAAATGAGAATTCGCATTGATGAGGAAAAAGAACACCGATACTTATTTCTCCTTCAAACAACCCAAAAACTTAAAAGGGTGCTAAAATCAAGTTTAGAAGTCCCAGCATTTCCGTAACATGAAAAAAGTAGCGCCTCAAGAACAGGGCATTTAAAGCATTAAAATACAAGAGAACAAGATATTCGATGGAACTTCAAGGAAATTACACAAGCAAGAAAATAAGAAGCTCAGCAGAACAAATTACGGTGAGCAGCTAGATATGATTCCCTTTCTTTTTTCTCCAGAGGGTGTTTACACTACTGACTACACTGTACGCAGAGAAGATGCCTCCACAAACATCCTTTGAACCAGACATCAAGAAAAGCACATTAATGCAAGAAAAGCAAGGAAACCCTGATATATGCCGACCTCAAATGGAGTGAATTCCCAGTAACAGTGTAAAGCTCGTTTATGTCAGAAAGAAAAGAAAAGCAGGCGAAAGTCCGCAACTTTATCCAAAAAGCCAAGACCTTTCACTTACAATTTCGGTGTGGATGAGCTCATGATGCTCCCGTAGCTATCAAGAATGCAAAGAGAACCCGTCCCGTGGGTAATTTTGTCGTTCACTGGCTCACTGAGTCGGGTCAGTCGAAATTTGTTGGGCTTTGGAGACAGTCGGTAGAGGTTTAGTTAAGAACGTACAGCGGGCAAAAGGCATTTGAGGTGGGTGAAGCAGTCGAACATGTTCAAAAAGCAATAATGGAGGTGATAAGCAGGTGGTCCTGAGGGTCCATTTGAAGACGTATTTTCCCAAGAACACAAATATTCGCTTGAAATGTATCCCAAGACATAAAATATTTTCTCCCTTTTGGCACCCCAGAAATTCTTCCGCTCCTGACATGAGGAGTCGGACATTAGCTGGAGCAGTTAACATGCATTCGCATATAAAATTCTTTTGCAGTACCCACACACACTACAGTACAGATCTGGATTTTAGAGAAAATTTTGAAAAGCGATGAAGTGTTTTGTCTGATTCTGTTCTAATGCTATGTAAAACGGCGTGCCGTCTACGCCTCACCATATGTTTATTCCTGATTAATTATGGTTTAGTGTCTTTGTTGCTCTCATTCTATGAATTGATCCGTATCATTACAAATCTAATCTCGCAGGTATAAAACATGCAAAAATGATATAATATATTGAGATAAATCTGGATAATCCGACTCTATCAATATTAATGTCGCAAGAGAAATTATGATAAAAAAAAGTTTTTATGTCGTCTTGTTTTTAAGATTTGAATGGGTTAAAGCATCTCTAAGATTGGTCTTGAAAGCAAGACTAGAGGATGGCAGTTTCTAACCTTCCCATTCTAAAATTAAAACCAAAAAACAAGTCGAGGAGAAAGTCGGACAAGTGGGTTTGGTTCAATAATGAAAGAAACCAAAAAGAAAGATGGGCGAGTGAGATTTTAGCAGGCCATTTCCACACAGCAAGCATTTATTAAAGCCGATGCACCGAAAACTTTGGAACTTATCGCTTTTTTAGTGGATCAAACTATATTGATAGTCACATCATTTGATAACAATGTACCATTGAATATTTATCTTTAACATAATGTTTGCAAACAAAACTCAATCCGAGCTTTCGATTTGTAATGCGTATCGGTCATCCAGAATCACGTGCACTTGCTTCTTTCATCTCGAAAGTTTTGCACAATATAAGATACTAAACAGTAGGGTCTAATGAAACAACTACATCTTACAAAGAGCGAATTGAGTATATGAATTGTTTTACCACCATTACTTTTGATTCGGTGTCCGGTCTCTTGTAAACTTTAGATGTGTCATGTCCTCTGGGATTCATTCATAAATCGCCAATGAGAAGCCAAAAGCATTCCACCGACAAAAGTACAGGGTCGACAGCTAAACTTCTAGGTAGGACACTGTGTCTTTCCAGCACATAAGTACTTGTCGCCGATCAACAATAAAGGCCAGACCAATCTTAATAACAGCGAAACGTCATACACCGCACGAGGTTCTAGCTTCTCTATCAGGGCGATGCTGGTCGATTCTGTGCTGCTAAAGGTCGGACCTTTAAGCACCATCATTACCAGGACTTGACACTCGCAGCGAGTACGATGGTCATGAGTACGGGCAATGCTCGAGGGATCGTTCTACGTTATTCACAGTCGAGATCGAGTGGGCTCAGATGCACGCTCGCTATGAGGAATTTTCCCACTTGGGATAACGTTGGATTCCGTCGAAAAGAAAGATGGGCCGAGTTCAGCAGAGTCGCAAAGCCCAAGAAAGTGAGATCTCTCTCCCTCTCTCTCTCTCTCTCTCTCTTGATGACCTTCGTTTTCCTCTGCAGGAGTGGGGGGTTTGCGCTTCGGCTTCGCCACGCCACGCCACGCCATCCCTTTGGCAGACTATGTTCGGATCGCGACAGGTTCCTAACTTCCGACCAAATGCGGTTGCTTATGATCATATTGTCGACGTGAACGAGACTTTTGGGATATAATTGACGATCCGCTGCGATTTTGCTTGTGCCTTGAAACGAGATTGAGCGTGGCTACTACTTGTTGCGCAAGTCATGGAATGATTCTGTTGTCGTATTTGATGACGATGGTTTCGCTTCTTCAGTGTTTTTTCTTTCGATTCTTTTGTGACGTGATGAGTTCTTGATTCTCGTTTCTTCGCGATACGGGCTTAGCTATGTTGAATTCTCTGGAAAGTTTAGTTCTTTTCCCTTTTTCCTTGCGTAGTCGTGATTTTGATGGGTTTTTCTTCTTCTCCAGGAAGAGGCGGCATTTTTGAAGGATTGATCATGATGGAAAATGTGTTTCTTTTGCTTGCCTTTTCTTGCAGGATGGCAGAGGTTGGAAGTTGCTGAATTTGTTATTTTCATTGCTAACTCGAAGGGTTGTTGCAAAAGTGCTCCTTAATGCCGGCATGAAAAATTCTGCTTTACGAAGAGTGTCATTTTGCATTGCAGCAGCTCTTGAAGATCTCTGGAAATGAAACTAGTTTTTGTGATGGTTCCCCTGCAAATTTGAAATTGAGCCTGTATTGATGAATTTAGTGGCCATGGCGGGTCTACAGGAGAATACTTTGATTCAGCATCATGAAAGAAGTATCATAATGGATTATTTGATGATTGTGGCACCGGCAATTTCTGTTTACCAAGACCAATAAGCTGCTGGACATCTTGACCTGAATCAGGCTTAAATATGACAAGATAATGTGGAACATGAAACATGGCAAGTACTGTAGATCCCTGTGTTTCTGGTCAGGTGCTTCCGCTAGCAACTAAGAACAAAGAGGATTGTAATGCTATGAACGGTGCAGCTTCAGATACTAGCGAACTGCAAATCGTCCAAGAGAAAATCATCTGTCCTTATGATGATGATGCTCTCAGTTGTAGGGAAGAGTACAATGAGCATCTCAAGCCTCTAAATAATGAGTTCCCAGTTGGTGTTCGTCCTTCTAGTGATAAGGATGGAGTGCCTATCGAAGTGGTTCCGGATTCTCAGGTGAGTAATGTGGAGACTTCGGGAATTGCTGATTCAGTGGCATCTTTAAATACAGGGTTGACATCTCAGGGTGCTCCATCGGAAGACACCAAGTATGAAGTTTCTGGGCAGTCTACTGCAGCAGCTTCTGTTGGAGACTCTGTGGGCCAACCACTTAAAGACACACCAAAAGGTCAGATCATTGGTGTTCCTGCAGAAGACGATTCCACTGAAAGCAAGGAAAGGTTCAGGCAGCGCCTTTGGTGCTTTCTATTTGAGAATCTTAATAGGGCTGTTGATGAACTCTATCTTCTGTGTGAGCTAGAATGTGACTTGGAACAGATGAAAGAGGCCATTCTTGTATTGGAGGAAGCTGCATCCGATTTTAAGGAGCTCACCTCTAGAGTAGAGAAATTTGAAAATGCGAAGAAGTCCACTTCGTCATCACCTGATTTATTACCAATTAATTTGAAGACTGATCATCGCCGGCCACATGCTCTTTCATGGGAGGTAAGCCTGGTTCCAGATTTGCTCATGTTAAATGATAAGAACTGCTGAAATATGCAGTTTGATTGTGGGAATTATTATTTGGACATTTAATTCTGTTTACATGATATGCAGGCACCATTGTCTGTTACTATGTGAATGAAAGTGAATAAGTGGAGTAATTCATGAGTTTTCATTTTGTCTATCATTTGGGCAAAACAATCTGGGACGGCCTTAATTAGATTTCCCGGAAGCATTGTCACAATGAAATTTATCAACCACTTTGTAGCTAAAATAAGCTATGAAATTGTAGTGATTTCTTTCCTAATAATGTATCAGATCCCTTGCAAATTTTTGGGAACTAAACGTCTTATACGCACCTCTCCGATAAATATGGTCCGCCACTCTATACCGTGTGCAGGTGCGGAGAATGACAACTTCACCCCACAGAGCAGAGATACTATCTTCATCTGTGGAGGCTTTCAGGAAAATACAACATGAAAGGGCGAGTCTTCATCTTGCCGACAGTGCAAATTCTCCGGCATCTGAATGTTTAAAATGCCGACATATGTTGGATCGTCTAAGTAAATCTGATGGAGAAAGTGATATGACTGTTGGTATGAAAGATATGGCCCCAAAATTTGGAAAGCATAATGGAAGCTCTGATCCTGTCAGTGGGAGCTCGACTGAAGAGATGCAAAAGGTTTCATCAGGGAGGCCCAGCATAGTAAATTTTGGGCAAAGTGGCCATGTCCCTTCCCAAAACTTACGCTCCCCAGGAGACTTTGACATGTCAAAGCCACATTCGAAGAATGCAAGTGCATCTTGCTCTGCAAGAAAGAGCGCCAGAGAACAAGTATCTGATCCAGAGAAGCTGATCGCTCGGAAGGAGAAAGTTCCATTAGACGGTATGGTTCAGAGACAACCCAAATATGTGGATCATTTAAAAAGGCATGGTCAACTTTGTGGAAATGATAAGGAAAAAAGAAACACAAATTCATGGAAGACCTTAGATGCTTGGAAGGAGAAGAGGAACTGGGAGGAGATACTTTCATCTCCAATTCGTATCTCTTCACGTATTTCACATTCCCCGGGACTGAACAGGAAAAGTGCTGAACGTGCACGAACTCTGCATGACAAACTAATGTCTCCTGAGAAGAAGAAGAAAACTGCTCTGGATTTGAAAAAAGAAGCAGAGGAAAAGCACGCACGAGCTATGAGAATTAGAATAGAGTTAGAGAATGAGAGAATGCAAAAGTTGCAGCGCACATCAGAAAAGTTGAACCGCGTGAATGAATGGCAAGCCGTACGCAGCTTGAAGTTGAGGGAAGGAATGTATGCTCGTCACCAACGCAGTGAATCTCGGCATGAAGCTTTTCTAGCTCAAGTAGTGAGGAGAGCTGGTGATGAAAGCACCAAAGTTAATGAGGTTCGTTTCATCACTTCGTTAAATGAAGAGAATAAGAAGCTCATGTTGCGTCAAAAGCTCCATGATTCTGAGCTGAGGAGAGCTGAGAAACTTCAGGTGATGAAAATAAAGCAGAGGGAGGATTTGGCAAGGGAGGAAGCTGTTATAGAACGTAGGAAACTCATTGAAGCCGAGAAACTGCAACGTCTTGCTGAGACACAGAGAAAAAAGGAAGAGGCACAAGTGAGGAGAGAAGAGGAACGTAAAGCATCAAGTGCAGCACGAGAGGCCAGGGCAATGGAGCAACTCCGGAGGAAGGAGGTTAGAGCAAAGGCCCAGCAAGAAGAAGCTGAGCTTCTTGCACAGAAATTAGCTGAGAGACTTCGCGAGAGTCAACAACGTCGCAAGTTCTATCTGGAACAAATTAGGGAGAGGGCTTCAATGGATTTCAGAGATCAATCCTCACCTTTACTACGGCGGTACATAAACAAGGAATCTCAGGGAAGAGATAGTGCTGAAGATTATCAAGCAAATGTAAGTCCAGGCACAACTACTCTTGCTACAGGAAACACTGTAGCTCAGCATTCACTCAAACGAAGAATTAAAAGGATCCGCCAAAGGCTTATGGCTTTGAAATATGAATATCCTGAACCTTTGCTTGGTTCTGAAAATACTAGTATTGGGTATAGGACAGCAGTAGGGACAGCCAGGGCCAAAATCGGCAGGTGGCTTCAAGAACTTCAAAGACTTCGGCAAGCTAGAAAAGAAGGGGCTCCAAGCATAGGATTGATAATTGCCGAAATGATCAAGGTACTTGGTTTTGTACTTTTGTATACACTCTTCCATCACCTGTTTGTATTTCAAACCTTCAACTCCTCTAATATGCTTCGGTACCTACTACGTCGTGTTTCTCAATTACAAGACATTATCGACTATTGTCATTTGGTTGCAGAGGTTGAAGGTTGTAAAACTTTCAAAAACCTCTGGACATCATTCTGTATGCTGATTATTGTGTGCAAGATGGTGATGGTGCTTATGGACGCTCCCTGGATTTTAATTAATAAGTCAACTTTCAGTTTGTACTCTTGTGGTTGTCCCCATCCTTGTATTTCTCGAAATAACTGCAGGTTCTGTTGACTTTAGATATTGATTTATACCAGTTGGTGGAATGAGCGGGCCAATTTTTGCTTCTCTTGCTCCCTTCATAGGTGAAACAAAACCTCTATAGGACCCCAAGGGGAAGCAAACCTGAGATGGGCAATATCAATCTTTTCATCTATGTTTAAACACGAATGCCATTTGGACTTCTCTTTGCCAGTAGATATCGAGATGCGTCATTATTATAATGTTGCTCTTTTGTTTTGTGACTTGAGTGATTGTGCTTTTCCTTCTGATTATTCTGCATTCTATGGTTTGTTAGTTTCTAGATGGAAAGGACCCTGAACTGCAGGCTTCACATCAAGCTGGTTTGATTGACTTCATAGCTTCTGCCCTCCCTGCCTCTCATACATCAAAGCCTGAAGCCTGCCAGGTGACGGTGCATCTTTTGAAACTTTTGACGGTGGTGCTCTCAATGCCTGGAAACCGGAGTTACTTTCTTGCACAGAATCTGTTGCCTCCTATTGTACCCATGCTGTCAGCAGCTCTTGAAAACTATGTAAAGATTGCAGCATCTTTAAATATTAGCAGTAGCACAGGAAACAATGTAATTTCAAGTAAAACATCTGTTGAAAACTTTGCAATTACATCTGAAGTTTTAGATGGTTTCCTTTGGACCGTGACAGCAATAATTGGTCACATCAAGCCAGATGAGCGACAGCTCCAAATGAGGGAAGGCCTGCTGGAATTGTTGATCACCTATCAGGTGATTCATCATCTGCGAGATCTGTTTGCACTCTATGATCGGCCCCAGGTTGAAGGGTCCCCGTTTCCTTCCTCCATTGTTTTGAGCATTCATCTATTGGTAGTTTTGACTGCCAGGCCTGGGGCAAAAAATAGCATTGACCGGGAGTTTTTCCCAGCAGAAACTGAATGGGGATTTGAAAGTGCTGGAGCTAAACCTGTGGATTCTTCTGGTTTAGGAAATTTCTCTGTGGATAGCTCCTTTCACAATCAGAGACAATGTGAAGAGGTTGGTAGCAGAGTTGTGACCTCACCTGGGGTAGCAGAGACTTTACCTTCGAACAGAGGCAACGAGATAATGAAGAGTAACGAGGCACAATCTGCTGTTAGGGACAGTGGAAAGGCTCTAATGGGAGATAGCATGGTTCAGCAGGATACTACTCCGGTCATGAGTGATGTTACAGTTGAAACAGAGCAACACCTGACACAGGATATTGCAGAACCTTCCATACCTCCGGAAGACTGTCAATCGTCAGTGAACAACTTTGATCAGCAAAAAGATGAAACCACATTGAGCTCGAAGCAACCAGTGGCATTGCTTCTTTCTGCTATATCAGAAACCGGATTAGTCAGTCTTCCTTCTCTGTTAACCTCTGTGCTTTTACAAGCGAACAATAGGTTGTCGTCCGAGCAGGTAACTTCTGCTGGGGAAAATCTACTTCTTTGCATTAACGTCTGATTTTTTATTTTTTGTCTTGCTGCTCATTTTTTTCCTTGCTATCTGAGTCATCTAACATTTGTCACTAGGTGGGAGTAGGCTTTTTTTTTTTTTAATCGCATCTCACAGTGACCGGCCCCGTTTCTTACTTCTAAATCCTTCAGTTCTACTGTTTTTGATAGACAAAATTCCTAAAAATGAGGCTTGATTATCTTGTACTTCAGATGTTATTGCCTTTTTGTTGTTTGTCTTGTTGCACAATGATATGGTTGTTACATTAATATCTAGATATGGACAGATATTGCCAGAAGTTAATTCATCTATCCACTGTTTTGTATCAAGCTGTCATGTCCTGAAATAAGGTCTAGGCTGCATTATTTACCGGACTAGGCTTTTCCAAGTTAATTGTTCCTTCAGTCTTTAGCTGATATGACATCGTGCTATTTTGCTGAGGTCCAACTATTAAAGATTAAGCGGTTTTGTCAATTCCATTTCAGGCTCCATATGTCCTTCCATCTAATTTTGAAGAAGTAGCTACAGGAGTGCTGAAGTTCCTTAACAATTTGGCATATCTTGATATTGCAATTATGCAGAAAATGCTGGTAAGTGTGCCATGTCCTCTTTGATATCGTGGTGAATTTGTGCGCCCATTGAGTTTGCTTGTCTGCCAATGTGTTTCAGGCTAGGCCGGACCTCAAGATGGAATTTTTCCATTTGATGAGTTTTTTCCTCTCTCATTGTAACAGCAAGTGGAAATCACCAAAGGACCAGGTATGGTCATTATTGCACAATTGTGACTGGAACATCTTATTAGAAACTTTACCCAAATTTCAGCAGACATTATGGATTGAAAGTCCTGCATGCGTAGATTGACTGAATAGGTCGCGTCATTACGTCCTTGAATTTGGTGTTGTTGGTCAGCTAGGTGGGCTACATGCTTTAGGTCTCTTCTACACTCCCATTATCATTTGAAATTCTGAATGATTAGTGGCAGCATTTTCAGCTGGCTTCCTCTTATGCTCTTATGCTTTACTGTATTTCAAGGTGGGTCTTCTTTTAGTTGAATCACTCTTGCTTCTTGGTCACTTTGCTCTCTTCCACACTGAGAATCAAGCAGTCCTGCGTTGGGGAAATAGTCCTACGATTCTTCACAAGGTCAGTGAAAGGAGACCATTCACAGCATCTTTTTATATTTTCTTCTGTAATGTGTACAGAACCTGACTGCTTAGTGAACAAAAGCAGGTATGCGATCTGCCTTTTGTCTTCTTCAGCGACCCAGACCTCATGCCAGTATTAGCTGGTACACTGGTTGCTGCTTGTTATGGGTGTGAGCAGAATAGGGGTGTTATTCAGCAAGAGATCAGCATTGACATGCTGCGTTCGTTACTGAAATCATGCAGAAATGCTTTACCCTCAAGTCGATCCCATCCAGTTTCAGACAATTCCCCTTACGGTTCCTGCGAGAATATTCAGCTGGGTCATGAAAATAGAAAGCCTCAAGCAGAGAAACTGAGGTCCAGCCGTGGCAGTGGCAGAAACTCTAGAAACTCTTTAATCAAAGGCGTTTCCGCTGGAAATAATGCCAAGCTAGGGAAGAAGAGAGAGAAAGCAGTAAAAGTTAGTGAAGAAACTGCTGTTAAATATGACTTACCAATAACTGGGACTACGTCCATGTTGCATTCTAGATTCCCTGACAGCTTCATCGATAGTGCTGAAAAATTCTTTGCAGCTGGTTTTAGTGAACTGGCTGAGGCATGATAAGTTCTTTAGAAACATGAAAGTCTAGCCAGGAATTCAAATCTGAAGCAGCAGCAGCAGCAGCTAACTACTTATCGGTCTTGCTCATCTGGGCACTGTTTGCCAAAAATGGTTCTGTTTCATTGTGAGCAGCTGGTGGAAGGAAATGTTGGGGGCGAAATGTTGAAGAAAAGGATGATATAAGGTGCTAACTTTTGGCAGCTAAGCTGTCTATGTAACTGTACATGCTATTCTGTATAAGCACGTGCCATCAACTAGCTATCAATTGCTTGGCAACGTCGTTCTTGTCCAATACAATTAACTGGTATAAAAGCAGGTAAATCTTTCGCTGCTTTTAGCTGGTATGAACTGGGCAAACCACAGCATAAGTTATGAAATATACTTGTGTCATACGATTGAAGTTTCGGCTTTAGCAGTTTGTTACACTTTCATTTTTGTTTTTGCTTTTCGCCCGGCTCGTCCGTACTTGGTAGAGTGACCGGAAACTTGAGAAATCGCCACCATGGTCATTTATAGGGCTTGTGAGGAATGAAAATGAGAAGAGACGGGCGTTACGTCAACAGGTCGTATTTGACCTTCTTCTGCGTCACTGGTGAATTTGAAATTGAGATCAAATCTAATCTATATAACAAAGTGGAATAACGGAACTCCTGGGGCAAAAGAGCGAACAAACATGGATACTTAGGGTGGCAAATGGGCCAGCTCAGGCCCGCCATGCCTGGCACTCTAGCAGGCTTCGTGCTGGCCCTTAATTTCGAAACACTTTCTACCCTTGAAGTTGATAAGGCTGTGGACTGAAAGGATGTAATGCAGTTTCCGCCAGTCATATGGCACTTTACAGAAGAAAACGATGCTTTCATTGTCAGAACAAACACCGGGTAACCCTTGTGTTTTCATGGCAATGTCTGAGATAATGGAAGACACAATGCTTGGCAAAAGATGCTACGATAAAGAGTGTACCGATCTACCGGACATGTCCTTGCCAATTGTGTCATCACGTTTTAGCTGCTTTCACGTGCTTGTCATCAACCTTGTGGTAAGCCAATATATTGCCCACTAACTGCAGCTTTGCTGCTGGATCCACTGACAGGACACGGGTGGGGAAACCAAGAGATTATCAAAAGATGAAGAATCACACCGATGGTGCTGCAAATCTGCCAGAAATATCGCAAGTTCATTTCGCGGGAAGAAAAGAAAAAACATTGTAGACTATGGAGTCAAAACTTTGATAAAAAATGCTGCATATCTTGCGGCGTGTTGATTAAACTCACCTCTCGGATGGGAAACATGTATCGTTGAAGGCCATGACCCCTCCGACCAAATTCTCACCATCTTTCAGAGGAGTAGGCACTTCCAGGAACCTTGACTAAAAGTTCATCTTCCAATGTCGTTTCTTGGATCTCCTCATGCATCTGACTCTAAAAGAATTCTATTAGCGCTGGTCATTATAAAGAAGCACAGTAATATGCTCTGCAGCAACTCACAGCTAAAACTACTTGAAAAGATGGAGCGGTTTTAGCCCATTTTATAAAAGAATATATTTTCTTAGGGAAATCAACACTAATGAATCCTAAACTTTTTGCCAAATATGTAATATCATCCTTGGATTTTTTTTATTTCTTTAATATGGTCCTTTCAATTTTTTAATCTAGTCCTCGACTTTCCAATAAAGTTAAATTGTCCTTCAATATTATTCTTAAGTTTTCATAATTACACTATTAATTACATTTTAAAAAATCTACTCATTTCAATCATTTTCCTGAATCAACGAAAATTATGATATCTTTTTATTAACATTTTCGTCATTATAAATATGAAGATAGTTCCATTTTAGCAAAATTTAGCTTACCATCTCTATAATAGCGAAAGTAGAAATTTATTTAGAATGGTATCAGGTTGATATTCTTGCAGTTTTAAGTATAAGTGCTTTCATAAGAATGCTTAGAAACGAATTTATTTATCTATAAATTATTATACTTATATTAACCTAAATCTTGTTTTATATATTTTAGATTGATAAAATTGTCAATAATGTAATCCTTGTTCCTAATATTTTAGATTGATAAAATTTTCATATCTTTTGTGTTTTGTGTTGTCTAAAAAATAGGAAAGAAGATTTAGATTAATATAAGTATGAAACTATATCTAGATATAGTGAAGTTAATATCAATTTATTATCCGTATGAAAACACTTAGACATAAAATAACAAGAATATCAACCTGATATAACCCTAAATGAGGTTCTACTTTAACTCTTATAGAGATCATAATCTAAAATTTACTTATCTGGAACTATTATAATAGTCGTAAAGGCCCAAAAGGTTAAAAGGTAAATAAATAAAAAAATGTACATTTTTTCCTTGATTTGAGAAAAGGATTGAAATGAATAAATATTCAAAAATCTGGCAATAGTGTAATTATGAAAACTTTTGAATAGTATTGGACTAATTTGACTTAGTTGAAAAGTTGAGTGACTATATTGAAAAACTAAAAGTTCATAGATTACATTAAACATTTAAGAGTAGTTCGAGGACAACAAATGAGAAGTCCAAAAATACATTGCACGTCAAGCTAAAGTTTAGGAATTCTTAGTCTCATTTCCCCACTTTCTCACAATGCAAGATAATATGATATGTCTACTTGACAAAGACCATTGCATAGTCAACAGAATGAATATAATCTATCGATCTTGTTAATGATTAACTTGCTCACTAGTAAACCAGTTATAAATCATAAGTTTACTTATTCTAGATATTGAAAATGATCAAGCGCAACGGTTCACTAATTGAAACATGCAAAACTTACATTTTCGAAGCATGTTAAATGCAACTTGAAAAGTGAACCAAGGACAATCAATTTCAAAATAAATAAAAAATCACTGTCCAACATGATATCGCACAAACTATCTAATGGATGCTAACACAGCTATGCCATGTTTTGGTAGCCAACGACTGTCTTCACCTCATTATCGACCAAGTAAATGAAGAATTACAGTAAGTTAGGTCAAGTTCTCTAGATTGAAACCCACGTTCTCAAACATGAAAAGTGTCACAAACAAGCAAAGGGTATATACATACTCTATCACTTCATAATGTAACCTAGATGCAGATAAGAGTGGAGTAATTCTTGGAATTTAGTTAAATTCTCCACTCCATTTGGGCAAATATACAAGATTTTCTTGCCTCGTTATTTTCTCCATCACTTAAGTCAAGTAGAGTGTTGAGTCGGTGCATTGAATAGAAAGGAAAAGTCTGTAAACAACTATTCAATTGGGAATGAGGAAAAGCCTCATTACATGCCAACGCAGAGAAATGGAGACATAATTTGTGGCTAACTTGATGGAAAAGAAAATATAGGTGAAACTAGAATAGTTTACCTTTGACTTAGTCTGTCCCATCTCGCTGTCATTCTTTAGGCCACTCAAGATTTCTCTGAGTTTCCTTTTACCTTCAACTCTTGAAGCACGTCGTTCAGCACGTTGGGCTGCAGTAACATCAAAATGGCAGGCTACACAAAGTGTCCTCATATTCTCTAGCCTGCATTCACCTGCACAAACAGTTGTACCTGTAAATTACATAAACTATTCTGCTCCCAAATTTTATTTCCTAGTATAAAAACATGCTTGAGTATCAACCCAAAATGGAAAAAACTCAAAGGGACACATTTTTGAATTATTACAGAAGTGAGTGGCTCCTGTTGTCATCAGTCAATGTCATTGACCAGTGATGACATTAGCTGGTCAACATTGGCCTGCAATGTTGCCAATCCAACTTGGACACAAGATTGACATTGCTGGCCAATCTCCATCTTGTGCCCCTTTTTATTTCTTTAGTGCATTTCTTTGGTCCTTGTTAGCTAACCTTTCGATAATTTATTTTAAGGTAAAATACATACTTATCCTTTAAATCTAGCTTCTTAATCACTAATCAAAGAGATAATACCAATCTTGCATATAGATTAAAGAACTCTTAACTAATTTGATAAAGGAAATGATCAAAGAACTCTTCAACCACGGCCATGACAATGATACTGAGTTCTAAAAAAGCCATGCTTTGTTAAAAGAATTAATGTCTTGACAAAGTAAGTGCACAATTGAAATACAAAATTTGGTCCTATTAATTACGTGACAAATTGAATCAACATCCGATTCACATATGAAGTACTTAATCAGATAATTCTTTTACCTCCACCACGAAAGACAGGAACAATGTGATCTGCATGCCACGCATTACCCTCAGTGGGATCATTGACCAATTTGTCAACCCTGCCAGACATGAAAATATACATTTTATCTCCCACAAAAGCTTTTGCCCTAGAACGCTTCAAGCATGCAAAACAGAAGGGAAAATGTCCGTGCGTGACCTTAAGCACTTTGATGGTCAACTACAGACATTATTCCTTAAAAGAACTCACAATTTTCTCCTTGTAGCCAAATGTGGTGCTTTTCTCTTTACATAGTCCCGCCGGCTCTCCACTGATAATGGTTTCAAGCATTTCACAAGCAGATGGCAATCTAATTGGCAGTTTGTGCATACACCATGCTCTATCTGAAAAAGTTCCTGAAAATCATAATTTCTCAAGTAAGGGGGTGGATAAATAAAACAAGAATGTTTCTCAAGTATTTACAAGCATATACGTTTCCACCTGACGAAGGAAACGAGCACTGGTTCTTATGCGATATTCTTCATAACAGCCAGACTTGCAGAAGAGATCCTCAAAATATTCAGGTCTCTTTGCATTTTCTCCCCTGAAAGAAGATTCTACACTCAGCTAGCTAGTTGTTGATGCGGCAAAAAGGAAAACACATTGGGACTTACACGCAAGGTGACTGACACAGTTTACAGAGTGGTTCATCCATCATGGTCCACCCCTGAGTGTACTCTTTATCCTTCTTGCAATAACTGCCGACAAGATTAACCTTCTTCCAGAGAGCATTTTCTGGCAATGGATGGCTTATTTCGAACAGCGGTGTAGTGCGTCTTCTGCTTTTACCCTTTAGCAATCCCTGGCATGGAATCATTGACTTATGAGGAAAGAGAAGAGGTCATCTGGTTGTATAAGAGGAGCGGAAGAAACAGGCTCTGATACAAATGATTTGATTAAGAGTATATTCATATAAACTCCATTATATGGACATACCAAATTGTCATGGTTGATCCCCTCTTTCAAGTAGCAGAGCTCAACAGCTAAAGGAAGTTGCAAAGGCTTCCCCAATAACTTCCTACGTTGGATAGGTCTTAGTGTATCCCACTGATTTATGAAGGATAGGAGACCATGAACATAAGCCTTGCTGTTTTCAAGAAACTTATTATCAGGGGAGAGAGCACTTTGCAAATTTACATCCTCTGGTCGGAAACTATGGAAAAGGGGTCTTGGTCTAGAATCTGCTCCTGGAGTGCAAGTGTATAAATGAATCCTTCCAGTATATTGGCTAACCTACAAATGTAATTAGTCCAACAGACTTTCAGAAAAAGAAAATAGAAATTATGCTTTGGCTGGATATATAAATTCAATTTACTAGTTCAATCAAATTTCATAAAGCTCAACCATGTTTCAGCAGAGTTCTTATGGTATCAAAAGAAAACTCAAAAAGAAGACATTTCAGTCTTGCCAGTTTGGTAAATTATGGAGCAGGGTCACACAATATGACTATTGAAGCTACAAATGTAGTTTGAGACTAATGGAAACAAAAACACTTGATTTTTTCCAGATCAAGAGCCTCTACTACTAATGTAAAGGCAAAATCCATGTGAAGGAGCAGGACATGGTGAACCCAAAAGCTTAATCACATGTCTAAAAATCTTCGGGGAGCATTGCAGCTAACTTTCAATTTTTAATGCATACGGAACATTGCTTTACATATTAGCTGCCCAACCCAAAACAAAATAAACTTTGAAAGCCATTGACATGGTAAGGTCTCATTATGTTCGACATATAATATTCCTGCTGGAAAGAGGAAGTCCGGAAAAACGATAGTAAAATCAGAGGATGATTAACATAATAGATATCACCATAAAAAATATCCTTCAAAATTTACAATGAGAAGAAACCTATCACCAATCACCAAGAAAATCAATAATTTTGGTTGATGAAAGTGCACAGGAGAATGAGAATTAGATTTCATCCAAAAATACATGTTAAGGGAAGAAATCAGATAACATATTGAGGACACTTTGAACGAGGACACTTTGAACTTAGAAATTTCAAAGTATTCTACTTATTTATTATATCATTCTCTCTTCTTTCAAAAGACTAACTCTTTTGCCACATTACAAAGTCGACAAATACAAAATCCCTCATACCTGCAAGATATAGTATGTCTATGGAAAAGCGGGCAGAGTCCATCAATCTCAGGACAAGGCACTTAACTAATTTTAAACATTGAATGATTGGAGCAGTCACCGGTGGTATCAAATTGATCCACAGATTAATCAAGATCTACCGAGGAACTGGCTAAGCATGCTTGATGCTCATGTAAATACAAACTTCAATTTTAATCCAGTAACCTGAGATGGTCGAAAACAGGCATTTTTTATATGGCAGCCATACCCAATAAAGCACGTAGTAACTTGAAATAGCTAACTTTAAACTGCTGGCTCTATTCCCAGATGGAATATTAGTTCTTAATGTCTGGCAGTTTGTTTCACAGGCACAGCATCAAAGAGAGCAAGCAAAATGTGACGAAAAAGTCACAACTATCATCAAGGAATAAATGAATTCTATAGTGAAAAACTGAGAAGTTACCTCAAACCGCAAAGAGTCAATGAAATTCACAATGTTCTGATCAGCTTCAACTACATCAGCACACTCGCCATTGCCAACCCTGGTCGTCAGAACATTTTCCTGTAACACATTTTTTAAAAATATATCATAGTATAATTATGATAGCCCCAATTACATTTATCAACCATCCATGCATCACAAGTTGCTTTTCTATGCAGAGGCATGTGCTGTATCAAAAACAAATGCAGGTTATTTAATGTTTCACCCCGGGCAGTGTATTTAAAACCCAAAAAGAACCGCCAATTGCACAATTTGGACTGGGAAACAAGATAATTCTCTGGTCCTGTTTAGACAACCAAATCTTGAATGGTTAAAACTGAATTGAACCAGTGTTTACCTAGTTCAATAGGTCAAAGGACCAATGAATCAAATCAGAACCAGTTCAAACTGGTTTATCCAAACAAATTGGAAAGATGCTCACATTAGAGCTGAGTAGGTCCTCTTCATTTCTGGGAAAGCTTCTTAACATTCCTGCCTTTAGTACTAAATTTAATATAATAACAAAACCATATGTCAGTCAAAGCATCCAAAAAATCCCAGATCATGAAGTAACAATTCCTGCTCCATCTCTCAAAGATTTGGTTGTTTTTATTTTCTTTTCTTTTGCTGACAATGAGTAACTGATATAATTATATAATTTCTACCTAGCAATTCAATTGGTCGAACCACAAAAAGGTCCCTTGACTGGCTCTCATATCAGCCCGCTTTTAGTACACAGATCAGAAGACTTAAGGCGTAAAACAATTCTGTTGCCAACAGAATAATTTACCTCAACCAGAGGACATTTCTTTATGTTGGAACAATTCTCATCGGCTTTAACTGGATCAGCAGGAACAGGCTCACTATCACCTTTGGTATTTGTAGGATCTTCCTGCATATTTTTAATCTCAATAAGCATCCTCACTAAATAGTCTTTTGATTTTATTTTTTTTGTGCTATTGTGGAGGGGAGGCGTCCATATTTACCCTCATCATATCCTGCTTGAGCTGACCAAGGGATACATTATGTTCTTAACGCCATTTTTTTAATTAAATCAACTTCCGTAACCTTTAGAATCCTTGCAATTTCAATCGAAGCTAGAGAATCAAGACATATTTACCTCCTGCGAAAGTTTACTATATGCAATTTCCTTCAACATCTGAATATAACGTGTATCAGTTTCATCAGAAATTCCAAAATATGAAATATTGTCAACCTGACACCAAGAAAAGGAAAAACAGATTATTATAGTAAAAGCAACAAGCAACCATGAAATAGCATGGTCTGGAAATAGGAGATGTCAGACAAGACGAGGGCATAGTTTTCAAAATGCATGGACAAATGACCCTGTACAGTGACTGCAATAAAAACAAAACGACACGCGTAACACAGACAAACAAGCACCACACAGAAGTGAGCAAGTACATACACATTCATGTATGTTTATCAGTGTAAAGGAAAGAAGGAACAGAGATTTTTATTGACAATATATTGCACTCCACTATTAAAACCTAGGCTCATTTCACTGGGGAAGGTCCATCAACTAACGATTCAATCAACAATGCAAGGACATGCTAATGCTTGAGTCTGAAGTGTTATGTTAATCAACAAAAACTTAACTTTAAACGACTGGTATAGTGGAACAATCATGCCAGACATTGATAAAATATTGCATTGTCAATGGCCATGTTACTGTCTTTTGTAAAGAACACATCGCCAAAGGACACTAGTGAGAAAAATTCAGGTAAACCACGTGATGTGTTTTCAAAGCGATGGTTAGTAAAAAAAAACCATTTCTCAGACATTTTATATCCTATAAATGATCTTTATGCGAAACACATCTTATCAGAAAAATAAATTCCTTTGCCAAAGCCAAAGAGCAAGAGATTCTCAATGTCTGGATAGAGTGAGTGTAAAGCCCACTCTAATCATCCCAGACATTTTTTAGATTAATGAGTCAGCTGGCTAACATAATCAGGCATGTCTTAAATGTAAATGATTCTACAAATCTCCCCTGACCATTTGAGCTCATACTAGAATCACTGCAAAACAGAAACCTTCCAAGAAACTATGCTTCATTTAAAGTAGAAATAGGCTGCAAAAATGTGTGCATGGACATTCATCAGGCCAACGCAGAGGAATAAAAGAAGAGCTGATCTTTACAAGATTTAAATTTGAGTGGGGTGGTATTAATTGCTTGCAATATTAGCAATCTTCAAATTCGTGTAGCCAATTTGCCACCTTGGAAATTAATAAAAGTAACATATTACAATATTTCCGTTATATCAAGTTTGAGCAAGACAAAGTAAATCAAGTACAATAATTCCTCCACCAGGAAAAAAACAGGGCGGGTATAATCCGAGTCTCCAAAAGGTTCTAAATTTTAATACAATATACATCAGAAGCATTGTTATATTAAGATTAAGAAGTTCCAATCTAACACCAAAGAGCTTCAATCAACACTTTGCTGACCACCATATAGTTGCCATAGTTATTAATTGTGTGACATGTAGTAAAGTTTTTTCTTTTTATTAAATTAATGCTATCTACCAAATACCATTTTCAAAGAGCAAAGACTTTTTTATCAAAACATTTTATTTCATATAAATCCTAAGATATTTTACATCAGAAATTCTGAGAAAAGCCTAAGGCAGATAGATAGCATCTGACCATTCCAAAGCAGAGACTTTATCAAATATACATTGTGTCAACATGTCCCAGAACACGGTCAAGGACCACTAATAAGATCTTCACAAATATACACAACTGTAATATTTGTAGAAAGAAGGCAAGGCAAGCAAAACACTGCTCTCTCTTTGATTTCAAACAAACATTATCAATCATGTGAAAATCAAAAGAAATAGAAAAAAAGCCAGTGGCAATTTAAATATAGAAGCAATAAAAAATACCGCAATATCTAGTATTGCATCACGCTTTCCATTTGTAGTAGACGATACACGGTACAAGCTCTTCCTTAAATATTGCCAATGCAAATCATCCTTAGTATTCTGCCATAGTCAACATCAAAATAAGCACCACAAAATTGGGGATAACAACTAACAATTTCAAGTAACGTGTCACGAGTGAAGTCACACACCTTTGCACAAAAATAATATATATTCACCGCATTTTTTTGTCCTTGCCTGTGAGCTCTATCTTCTGCCTTAAGACACGATAGAAGAAATTCATTCATCTAAAATTCAGACAATAGCCGATGAACAACAAGAAAGATATAAGTCTGTAAGATCCTTAAAATCCAGTGGCGACAATTATGATGACATTACAGACATTATCAGTTCAGGGGCCCTGTCCCACTGATATTATAGGTTCATGTTATGAATAAAATCAAGATATGACAGCACTTAAGTTTTCAGATGGGTGGAGCCAACACTTATCATCCTTTTTGTGTATGCATTAAGTTAGCTATCCGTGCATCTTTAAACTACGAAAAATAGGCCTGTTTCATGGTCAAAGGGCCTATATTGATGCCTTTACAAGACAGAAAACACAATCGAACAAACTTTCAGAGAAATAACAAGTCAATGTAGGACCAATTAGCAGTTTCATTTTTCTTCTTCTTTGCATTAGAGTATAACTACTCAGCAGGGGGATGATGAGGATAAGACCATGAGCTAAAGAACCTCAAGCTTGCTGGGAATGCACTGAACCAATTATTGCGATGATGATCAAATAAAAGCCATACGTAAATACAGTGACTATTTCAATATTATTTCAAGAAAGTTTGTGTAACATCACCTGAAGCATCCATGATGGAGATGGAGGCAGCTCCAAGAACACCACAGTCTGTGCTGATGAAAGATTCAGTCCAACACCTCCAGCAGTAATACCAATTATTGCAATCTTAACCTAATGAAAGAAGCACCTTCATCAGTGTAAATAACTTCCAAATTCTTCCTTGCGCTAAAACACGAAGAAGAAATATTCACTGACATAGAAAGAGCAAAAGAGGATGTATTCCCTCAACATGCAAATTCCATACCTAACACATTTAGTCTGAAAATATCGATAAGAAAATTAGGAATAGGCATCCAAGATACACACCTGATTTGATGATTGGAATGACATTACTGCAGACTGTCGATCTCTGGGAAGAGTATTTCCATCTATGCGAATAAAACCAATCCCTTTCTCACATATGATCTCCTGAGTCATTCCCACATAAAAAACTTCCATATGAGGCCAAGAAACCAAACAGTTGAGTAGACTTAATTTCAATAGAAAGCAAAATAAATATAGAAATATAGAGAAAAGAAAACTCTATAGCAAGATTGAAATCTGACATATATAGCAGTTCAAACTAGATGAAATCCACATCACCAACATCATGAAAATTTAAATTTAAAATCAGAATTCCCCATACACAAGTACTAGAGATCACTTTTTGCTGAAAAATATTAAATGGTGCATGCTAAGCTGTAACAACCGGAAAAAAAGAAAACACTAAAACAAGAGATCAAAATGATAGTAACTCTGTTGTGAAGAAACAATAATCTATTTCGAGAATATTTTAAGTTAATCATAGAAGACTTGCCAAGTTATGCACTTATAGGGGTGATATCTCTAAAAAATGCATAAAAGTGCTTCCGCTAAACATATTAACAAAATAATGAAACCTGCTAAATGATGGTGTAAGGGACAATTGATAATTAACATTTTCATCAGCAGATATGATAAAAGAACTCAATGGCTTTGCATAGCACATAAAAAAAAAAATTTGACTATCACATCTTTCTCACCTTTCTTCATGAAACAGTTTGAGGAGTGGGAAACCTAAATATTACTTGGTCACATTGTAATTAGGCCAACACAAACAATTTGATAGGAATTCCCTTTTTTTATAGATTCCATCAAGTTGCTAAAGCTCTTCAAATGACTCTGATCTTTCCACGAAAAAGAAAAGGCAACTTTCCAATCAAATAAAGTGTACTTTTAAATACATACCCAAGGCCAAGAATCAAGAAGACCAAGCAGTCTCTTTCTCATCTAAGCTTGACAGCTACTTAAGCAATTCACTAGCTCAATTTATCTTGTTTCAGATTCCAAGTTTATCTAGCTTTACTCATTAACATCATATTTGGCATAGAAAAGCTAGGCAGTCAAATCATTCAGCCATAATATCACAGATCGTTTATACAAGTAAATACTTGATCAAATCCAATGAAAACTTATCAACTAAATCTGTGTAAATTATTGTTGCAAGTGCTGCTCTCTTGAAGGTCTACCTGCACTCCGTCAAGAACTCTATGATGGTGGGCGAAAATTATCATCTTATGGCAATTTGGTGAGTCCACCATCTCATCAGATGCTGCAATGAGTGGATGAAGAGAAAGCCACTCACGGAATCCTGAGAGCTTGGCAATGCCAACTTCTTGGTACGATAGATTGCTCAATCTGTCATGACCATTGGAATCTGGCAGAAATAGAAACCAATTAAAGAAAATTCAGTAGGAATATCCATGCATCCACATTAATAATACACATGAAGTTTTGTGCGTGAAGTGGTCTCTGTCCCAAAACTTGATATGACTCTAGCAAGTCTCTAGCTGCCTTTGACAAAGACACCCCCATGTTTTGGTAAAATTTGCAAATGCCACCCCCTGTCACCTGGATATTACTCTAACGCCCCTCATCAAAATCTATTAGATCCATATGCAGATGGATGCCTTCCAAGTCATCATTCAGTCTATTTGGATTTTACGAATGCCCACACTGACACTGTATATGGTTAATTTCGTGGATCAAATATAATTTACAGCGATGCAGAGCAATTTCGTAACTCACAGGGAATGTGCCCCAAGTTCTGCAACAAAAGAGGAATGATGGAGCATGTTCACCATTTGCTTGTAGAATTATAATCCAATAATTTGCTAAATATCAGCATGAGTTTGTCAAAGTTCACTACTTGACTAGAAACAAAACCACAAAATGCAACAATAAAAGTTTCTTCCTTTTAGAAAGTTATGGCTATACGTTTTAATAATACAGTAGAAGTTTGAAAGGAAGCTTATATACCATCAGACTGATCTGTATTGTCAAGAGTATTTTCATTAAGTGCATCTCTGTCAACTACTCTGACAGCAGCCTTTGCAGAAAGGATATCTGATTTCTTCAATAAAATTCTTAATATTTGCCGACGTTTGGGAGGTAAGTGCACCAGAACATGCTCCTTCAGACGCCTTATCTGAAACAATAAATTGAAACAAAACCCTTCAGGAAAGCAACTGTTTGACGCAGTTGGATGGCAGAGAGTAAATTAACTGGCCTAGTACACTCTTGCTAAAAAAGAAACAATACAACCACCATGGACTTAATATCAGGAAAATCAATTGAACTTCACCCAGATATTCAAGAGAGAATCTTGTGGTCATTGTCTTGCCATGCAAACAATTATTTAAATCATCTTTAGATGGTTCCAAAACTTACTCATCATTTTCTTGTAAACCAAAGTTAAACGGCCAAGTTACTGTTACTGTTACTCATACTACACAGACAGTGCATAAAAGAGAAAAAAAAAACAAGGAAGTGCTGGTAATCAGCAAATCCTAACCTCGAAATGAGACATAAGATATATCCAAGAGAATTGCCTTGTGATAAATACAGCATTATGAGGAAATCATCTGCATACTTTGCACTTCAATCGACATTTGAATGTCATATATATCACCACAGGATTGTTTTACAACAGCTAATATGAGAGCCCATCACACAATGCAATAAAATGGTGAGATCAAGTAAACAATTTCAGAAGCAAGATCGCACCATAACTGTTTGCTTGAGCAAAATGTTCAGCTCCTCCAAGCGAATGCCTTTTGAATAGTCCTGATACGAAATTCGCCATCAGACAAATCAAATTTTCATTTCAAGAAACTGATATTATGCAAGCAACAAGCTATTACAGGGTCTTCTCCAGTTAAAGCTATGACATGCACTATCTCAGGCACTCTTAGCCATATGGATGTCTTCCCAAAGGGAATGAGTAAATGGTTGGCGGATCTGCCAAGAAGCAGAAATCACTCATGTATTCAGCTTGATGCACTAAACAAAAATTCATTTTTCTATGACGACTCAACTGTTTGAAAGTACAAAATAGCTCACATGTCATTTAAATTAACCATGTAGCTTGTTGGACAGTGTTGCCTTGTAGAGTGCCACAATTACCTTAAAAACCTTTCCTTGATAACCTTGATCAAATTTCACATCGCAGTAAGTTCTTGCAAAGTCAAACTTGTCTTTTCCCAATAAACCAGGCCTAGAGAGCAGAATAAGGAGAACTTTAGATTCTTGATGACAAATAAGTAATCCAGTGAAAACAGAACCACATAAAAGCAAGTACCAGAGCATGTTTATCTGATGGAAAATGTCATATGGCCTACAATCACCTAAAATGCATCCAAAATAAGTATCAGATAGCAAAAGTAGAACAAAGTAGCAGAAAGAGGGAGAGCACAGGAGCAGGTGGGGTAAAAAGAAACAACAAATTTTAAACGCAATAGTCTCATCTGTTTAAAAGGGCAACAACCTGGACAAAGAAGGGGTTCCTGACAATAAAATGATACGTCTGACCTTTGCTGCCACATCAAGAATTGCTTTTATCTGTCAATAGTTAAGGACGGATAATAAGTCATCGTAAGCACTCTCCACAGACAAGGTGGCAATAGGAGGAGAGATGGTGGCAGATTACAACCGGATTGCAACAGCAAAAAGCTATTGGTCATGGTAAAATTTGTATGCTGCAATAAATAAAGTTCACTTGAAAGAATGACAGGCTCCAAAGATCAAACAAGTGAATGTTATCGTGTCTTCTAATTTTTCCCTACCAGTACCTTTTAAAATTATCTTGAGCTTCATGATATACTTAGCAATCCAATGATTTTTATATCAGTTTTTCTCATACATCATCAAATTGATGATTATTAACAGAAGCTAAAATTGGCTTACAGCTAAAGATCAGAAATCAGGAAAAAAAAATGTCAGAACTATTGGAATGCATTCTTATACCATGTAGCTGGTTTGATACTCAATTTATGACCTTCTCCAAACTTATTTTCAAATAGTGATAACAGTACCACCAACTGAAAAAATCTGGAACTATGACTACTAGTGGACTAAATACATCAGCATCAGTCAGAAAATTATTGAGCTCAAACAAAATGCAATTATCTGACCAAAGAGGATCCTCCGTTCCATGTTTCCCAAAAACACAAATCGACGCGATGAAATTCACAAAAACAGAATTATCCCAACAAAATTAAAGAAATGAAGTTGAAAGAATATCACACATTCTTGAGTTGATACAAAATCTTAAAAAACAGCAATCTGACAGACACAAGATACACTATTTTTACTGGCAAATATAACTCCATACCTCCTCAGGTTCTGCAGATTTCTTTGAAGATCTTATATGGTGAGACTCATCAACTATCAAAAGAGACCATTCCTGATCAAGCATACTCCTCCACAAGTGATGAAGCATCTTGTAAGAAATAACCACAACCTTTGGCCATTTTTGCAAGTGTGAAGGATTATTCTGGTGACCAAACACTGAAACGACAGCAAATCCATAAAGATCATTAGTACTTCGGCATATTCTGCAGTGCATAAAGTCCAAAGAGATGAGAGAAAAGTCACATATCTCTTCAATGAATCCATAGATTACAGTCTGCCATTTTGATAACCGTATTTTAAGTCCAGAGAATAGCAGTCCACAGTTTCAAAAAAGCATGTAATACAACAGTTGCACAATTATATTTTCCTCCTTCATGTAAAATTTTGTAGGACTACAGTCAACCGCCCCAAAGATTTAAGCTGTCAGATGAAGACGTGTTTTAATATTTAAATACTTTAATACTCACCCTCAAATATAAGACTTTGGCCTAAGATTAAAAGTGTGGAAATATACAATAGAGAAGGCGAATGAGAGTTTTGAAAGATTTGAACTCAAGACATCCAGTCTAATATCATGTGAAATTTTGCGAAATCACTGCCAATTATTCTAAAAACGTAAGCTATTAAATACATGCATGGTTTAATGCTTAAATATATTATCAATTTAAAACTAGTTCTCCTTTCTCCTTTTCCCCTTCTCTCTTTTTTACCAAATGGTTGAACAAAATTACAGCAAAACCCATCACCTATAAATTTCATCCCAGACAACCAAAAGAGAGATGATCTCTTACCAAAATTTAAGAAATCTGACACATCAATTTTAAGTAACAAATCTCAATCACAGGGATGAAGGAAGCATTTAAACCAAATTGTAAAGAGAGCTCCATATGTGAAGGGACTGAACATGAAGTTACCAAGATGGATATCGGTGGGCAAACAAGGAAACCACCGCTCAAGTTCTTCTGCCCAAGAATAACGTAAAATAGCAGGGCAAACTATAAGAATAGAACCTTGATTCATGAAACAGCTTGCAATAGCAATGGCCTGTGAATGAGGAATGATAAACATTGTGAGTGGTGGGCAATTGACCCAGTTGACTTATATGAGAGCTTACCCAATTCATTCTTTTTTTTATATAAATTTTTTCCATCCAATCTAAAGGGTGGCCACAGGCCAACGCCAACCAGACCTTCTAATTTCCAGTTTCATATGCGAGAGTTGTGAAATGATAGCAAAGCAAATGACATAAAGCAAATAACCTGAAGTGTTTTCCCAAGACCCATTTCATCTGCAATGAGACAACGTCCACCCCTTCGTAGACCAAATTTTACTCCATCAACTTGAAATGGCAAAAGTGTATCCAAGATTTTCCTGGGTAACTTCCCGATCAACTCATCAACCTTATCATCAGGCAAATGCTCAGGTCTGCAAGGTATCCATTGCCCCATGACCCAAGAATGTGAAAGTTTCTCAATGACATTAAATGTTCCCCAGGGAATCTCCTCGTATGCTACACTCTTGAAGCTCTTTAAGCATCTTATCACAGCATCATAATCTCTCAGCTTATAGACACAAGCTTTTCCACCAGCAAGGTTCTGAGTATAGTGTGATGGCATCACCTACACCAAAGCCAAATTAGGAAGATACAGACCACACAGTTTTGCAGAACTTTTAACAGCAAACTTTGCTCTTTATTCAACGAATACTAAATTTTCCTTGTGAAAGATCAGCCATTCCAAAAGCTAATTTCAAACGAGCATCTATTGGACATGGAAAACTGTTTTACAGTTTTAGTAAGTATCCAAGGAAATGAAATCATGCAACATTTTAAGATTGTCTAAACTGGAAAAATCATCCCTCCATCTCCGTGCAGTAAAATATAAATAACTGTAACTTGCAAATGAAAATTTAGTTGACTCTTTATAAAGCCAAATAACCAACAGCTCCTCCACATCACACTTGTAAAACAATTCTCAGACACACTTGTTCATATTTCAACATGTGCTATTACACAATGACATCAGAAGTTGCTTGCAATTATTCAACCGCCTCACTGAACAATTTCACCAACTTTGAAGATCTATATCTCAAAAATGGAAGGATGAAATTATCCATTTCTAACGAAAACCCAGAACGACAAATGCACAGGAGAACCAGCTCCATTTCCTTCCCCCACCAAGCACAACCAAGGAACTTACACCAGCTAAGCAATCCACCAATCTCCGCATGGACTCCTCCTCTCCCGGATAAGCAAACCCTAGCATCGGCAGTGGCGTCGCCGAGAACGAATCCGGCGAGCATATCTCGAGCCGGACCATGAACTTCTCGGCGACGGCCGCGACTGACGGTGTCCTAGCCCCAGCCACATTATCGGATGGCTTCGCCTGTCGAGCGGTCGTCGCGACGGGGCTCAACTTCCTGCACTTGAAGAGCGCCCAGTGGCCGCGCGGATACTCCTGCGGCGGGTTGACTAAGGAGCCTGTGGCCGCCTTCCTCTTCGCTAGAGCGGCTAATCGGTTCGCTTCGGCTCGCAATCGTTGCTCCTCTGTGATCTCTTCTTCCTCCGTATCCATGTCTGACAATCGAGAGAGAGGAGAGAGAGTATAGAGAGAGATTCGAAGTTTTTGGCGGGTAAAGGTGAGAATGGGCCCTGGGCTTACCCAGGACGGCGCGCGGCCCATCCACGGGATGGCCCGTTTTGTCACCCCCTTGCCCCTTTTATCAACTTTGGGATAATAAGATATATGATTTCTGCTATTGATCAGGAACATGTGCAGTCTTCCAAGTTTGACCAATAGGATTTCTGATTTTTAATTTATTCAATGTGATATCTGAACTTTAATCTAATATATAATGTAATTCTCGGATTTTTAAGTTTTTCATTGTGATCCATGAATTTTTAATACATATTCAAACTAGTCCTTGCATTGTTTAAAAATATTTAATATTTTTGTTCCATTGATTTAACTTTAGAAATCATATTGAATATTTTCATATAATTAATGAACTAATTTAAGTATGTTCAAAAATTTCATGCATCATGTTTGAAAATTTTAAAAGTTATAGAATAACATTGCATATTAAGTTAAAGTTCATGAATCATATTGAACAAATTAAAAGTTTATGAACCATATGCACATTTGACCAAAATTTCAAGGACAATTTGCGTCATTTTCCCGATCAATTAATCACAATTTTGACAAAAAAAAATGATCACATTTTTTCATATTCTTGAAATAATAGAAAATAGATTAAACATGAGTTATAATTCAAAACATGATTTATGAGGTTTTTAATAAGGGTTAACATGGTTCGAGTTGTGCTGATCCTGTGATCAACACGAGGACCAACCCGCACAACGTAGGCCCTCAATTTTTAGAAAAATGGACTGACCCGTCAAAATTGCAATTGAGGACCGGAACAACCCTATCGGTTCGATTCACACCCAAGGTCAACCTGGGACTGCTAAATTATTCTTACGAGAAATTTTATGAAACAACATGTACAAAAAGAGCGGCTATGGAACAACTTGTGCAAACAAGAGGAGCGAAGCATTACACATGATTGACAATATGTTCGTGTTGCATTGCACATGCAACGAGATCATCACACTTGCTACTATGATAGTCTGTAAAACAACAAGCGAGTAGGAGAGCGAGGCGACGGCCGAGCAGGTGAGCGAGACAAGGCGAACAGGCAATAGCAAGGCTAATGGGAAGGTGGTCCTCAAGAAATTGAGCGACTGAGCCCTAAGTTTAACCTTGATGAAGAAGAAGTGAAGAACAGTATAACATTTGGGTTGGAAGAACTAAAGAACATGTAACACAAGGTGGGCCTTTTTTCTTAATTTGGGCTTGAAAAGAATTGAAGTAAATGAAAAAGACTCAGTCACTGTTCGCTAAAGCTTAAAAATGGGCTTATAAAAAAAAGATGTCAATGTTTATTATTTATATGTATTATATTGTCGAGTTGGGCCAACTTAGACCAACCCAACACCCCAAGATCGAAGACTAGCCCATTCGTCTCAAAAATCAAACCAAGGACCGATCGAGTTGGGTTAATCTAGGGTCGACCATGAACCATTATTTATCCCTAGTTTTAAGCCGTCATATTGCTTGTGTATTAATCCCAACAAATTATTTATGTCAAAATAACGAAATTTACAATTTTGTCCTCCAAATAAGAGGCATTGAAGCTATTTTGTAAAGGGTATTCTAGACCTTTCATGAGCAGGGGCCAACTTAAAAAGCTGAATTTATACTAATGTAGTTACTAGGCATGTTGGAGGGAGAAAAAAACAACACAAGCAGACAAAATTCTAAGATCAACATGGAATCTCCTATCTGAACATACTTTGAGCCTTAGATTCTAAAGAATCTCACTCGATGTCCCGTTACTCTTAATAAAGTTAAATTACTCATATTCACTAGGGGTGTCCAACCGAACCGAGTAAACCATATTCTCGAACCGGTTTACCCTGAAAACAGGGTCGAGAATAGGGTCTAATGTAAACATGGTCAGGTACATGGTCCAAAAAAGAAGAACCGGTTAAAATAGGGTTGGATACAAGGTCTAGATCTGGAACCTATCCTGAACCTTGGACCTTAAACTTGATTATTTATAAAATAAAATTTATTTAGTAAAAACTCAGATTTTTTAAGTTAATAAACTTTATTAAATTATAACTTTTGTATATGTCTTTGGAACATGGTTTCTTTTTTTTTTTTTTTGGTAAGTGAAACTTGTAATAGAAAAATGGTTTCTTATTGATGTTTCTTTATACATGAATTTTGATTTTTGTTAGAGATTTTGTATCACGTGAATTGGCTCGCCTGATTTCACTTTTGGATGATGAGTTATGTTGATTTTACTTTTGGAGAACTTATACTTGTATAAGAATTAGACTAATATCAGATCAATAGTTGTTATTAATGTATATGTAATATTATGACTTTTGCTTTACATTATGATTCTGTTTTATGGTATTTTGTCTTGTGAATCCTTAGTTTTTTGTTTAATCAAAGAATTTACTTATTTATTAATTAAAAGTGCCGAATGTTTCAATATAAATTATATTAATTGTGTTGTTTTCTCGCGTATTAATATAAAATTCGAAGTCGTATATGATGGGCAAAACATGTTTTAATATAAACAGGGTTAATCATGTTCCCGGATCAGAAAAACAGGATTGGTAAGGTACAATGTCCAATGCAAATAGAGTATAATACTTGGTCCAAAAAAAGGGGAACCGGTTATAACAGGGTCGGATACATGGTCCAGATCTAGAACCTACCCACCTTATTTTTGCTCACCCATAATATTCATGGTCTCTGAATTTTTAAGAACTTTTAATGGCGATTCTCTCATATAAGAATAATAGAATACATGAAAAGAACTGTTTTTTTGACTCAAAATCATTAGATAAATCAAAACCTTTTTTCTACGCAAATAGCAAATCAATTGTGACACATAACAGCATAAAGGAGGACTGGAAAAAGACCCAATGACGAGAGGATGTATTGCTTCCAATTGATCGTTGAACAAGAAAACAAGACATCCACAATGGAGGAAGCTTTCTTGGACATTAGTTCACAAGTCACTACCAAAGCCCAGAAGGAAAAGCTGCACCAATCTAGTAGATTCTGGGCTTCATGCGCAAGACAACGTCTCTAAATCTGCTTCCACAAGACAAAGAATCTATGCATCTGCCAGCTTCTTGGGTCACCGAAAGTTTGAGGTTATTCTTCAATCCATTCGTGTGGAAAAGAGAATGTTATGGGGAATCCACATCAAAGGTTCTTGTTGCACACTTCGCATCCGCCGATCCTTCTTGTTGGTCGCTGCCCGGAGATGCTGAAAAAGACCACTTTATCTTCTACGAATATCATAGACATGACTGTAGTATAAAATGTCTATCAAAGGGAGAGAGAGAGAGAGAGAGAGAGAGAGAGAGAGAGAGATGCTTTGCTTGCATCTGCCCAAATAACGTGCAAGACTTGGCTTCATGGGCTCCGTTCACATGCTACAGAAACAAATAAGCATTGCGAAGTCTTCCCTTCCGATACATGATTCCTTGTATTGATTAAGGAAAACTATTTGGAAAGAAAAGAAAAGGTGAAGCGGGCGAAGTAGGCAGACAAGCAGTTGCCACCAAGGATTTCAGAGGATGGAGAATCTAATCAAGCAGATCGAAGGTTCTCGTATACCAGACCTTATATCTCGACGTTTGACGCTAGACCTTTACGAACATACCTGCTTGCGTCATTTCCTCCATTGAACTGAAGTTGCTTCCCCTTTTTACGGTAAAAGCAAGAGAACTATTGCATGAGATCTATAAATTTGTAGCATAGATTGGTTATAGTACATCTAGCTCGGTTAAAGATCTAAAGGAGAGAATATTAAAGAGTGGCTTATGTTAAGTGTCTGCATCGAACGTAGTTTTGCGCTGCCATTGTTCTTGTCCATTCACAGACAATCTGTATTGCAGAGTAAGGTTTTTGGACCCTAAGCAGAAAGAGTTTGGCAGGAGCGGACAAACTAGCACGGTACAGCAACAAACGGAATCTTCAAAAGGAGGTATTCATGTCTTTTACATAAGCAGTCCTTATTTACATGCACATATCGTTCAGATCAGGGAAAAAAAAGAACCTACTGAGTATGCTACCCAGGTTCGATAGAAGAATGGTTCTCATATTAATTGGTATCTTCCACAGAAACTACAATAATCTGGAGAAAGATTGAAACCCACATATTTTACTTCCAGCAACATCATGAGCCTTATTAATTAGTCATCTAATACCAAATGCTGCACGTCATGGGATTTTTGCAGATCAGAAGACACAGAACTGGTTCACAAGGCAGTTTTCTGGCCAAATGAGTTGGGATTATGACTATGGAGACAGCGAGTATGCAAGTGCAGTCGCAGCTGCTGCATTCGCTATATGTTCCCTTGAAGAAACTGAGGTAGGAAGGAGAACAAAGACAAGAGAGGACTTTGCATCCTCCCGGAATAAGATTAAGAGCAAAATGGTCGATATCAAGACGGGACCGACAACTGCTGGGAAAGTAACCAGGCAATCCTCAAACGTGGAAGCAGAAGGTAAGGTTGTTTCTCCCCAAACCATTACCTCATTCTCTTCACTGTTGATATTAATATTTCAAGGGATTGAAACTAATGTACCACGGGAAGCTTCCACGAAAAAGTTGCCATCTACTTCCGTTACCCCGAAGCTGAAGGAGAACCGACCAAAACATAGTAGAAAGGAAGCTAAAGTAGATGCCTGGGAGAGAGCTCAGATTGAAATGATTAGAAAGAGGTAAGCTTTCATTATCCTTTGCCAATAAAAATTGGTATTCAGTAATGCTGTATGAACTTAAAACTTCTATCTGCTTTGCAAACACACCACTAGACTTCTATCTGCTTTGCAAACACACCACTGTGCTAGTTTCATAACCATCTCAAATTTTAGGCATGAGAATATGAAGTCCAGCATTTTTGCATGGGAGAATGAGAAGAAAACAAGAGCCAAACGTTCTTTCGAAAGGAAAAGGGTACTGCGACATCTCAAGCTGTGATACTCTCAAATTAATATAGGCTGATAATATCAAAGCCCTGACGATGCTATTGAAATTGCAGAATGAGCTCGACCAAAGAAGGTCAAGAAATCAACAGCATTATCAATATAAGATAGCAAGAACTGATCAGATCGCACGTGAAGCAAGGGCACAAGCAGAGGAGAAAAGAAGAACTAAAGAATCTCAAGTTAAGAGGAAGGCAGAGAAAATCAGATCGGGAGACGCTCCTGTCACATGTTTCTGCTTCTAAGTCTACTTAATATGCAACAAAATTTACTAGTGGATTGATTATAAGCAAACACTTCAAGTATTATCGATCATTGCAACTGTACTCTATTAAGTTTGAACTCTGATAAAGAATAGTACTGGCACTGCTGCTTCTTTTATGGCAAACTCCATCAACTATGTTAATCACAAGATAATCTCAGCACATATTCAACAACAACTGGATAAAAAAATGGAGAAATATCAAATCTTTAAGCTGGCAGTAGTATTTCTGCTCAACAGGCCAAGCAAAGTAAGGTGTTTTGAGTATCCTGGATTAAATCAGAGAAGCAGAACAAATGAAGTTTGGTTAAACTCAGTTAGAAATTGTTTGCTAGCAAACAAATGCGCACAAAAGATGCTAAAGATGGGCCATCAAGAGAAGGACCACAGTGACATAAAGTTTCCTCCTCTCGGTTCACTCACAAAAGATTGGAACAAGCAGAGATAATGAGGTCACCGCCCCACAGATATTCTTGACATAGTGATTATCATTGAATATCCGATCATCACTATGATGGCAGCTATGTCACCACAGGCAGAGACTCTTTCATTAACTCAAAAAAGCCAATTAGAGGAATCATTCTCTGTGAATAAGTTGTCAAGCACACGAGTACACAGAATAACAGGATGTGCCAGTTGAGATTGATCAAACGCAGTCAAAATCATGTTAGGATTACAGAAGGTGGATCCTTTATTCTGCCGCTCCCAAACAGCAACACTGTGATCATGTCAGCAAATGCTTTGAGCATTATTATGTGTCCTCTGTTGCAGACCAAACAAAAGACCAATACAGTTACATGAATGTATGAACAAGAGGTGCATACAGAGCAAAAAATCGTGTTTTAAACTCCAAGAAGTGAGAAGGAAAAAATCAAATCCACAATCCAATCAAGTTGCGTTCTTTCTATACACACGACAACATGATCAACAATAGGTGTCAAAACCATGTAATTCACACTGGACACATCTTCAGCTCAATTAGCCAGTCTTGAGATATAGTTCACATGCCACAAGAACAACAGAGATTATCTTTAGATCCTTATTTACAATAAGACCACCAATCTAAAACCTAAACAGACCCTGAACAGCTCAACAGGCAGCGACTGTGGCCTTTGGTTTGGTATCTTGAAGGGAGATCACAGTTTCAAAAGCACCAACCAATGCTTTGACCTTACTCTTCCTTGTCTCGACAAGCTTGCTAGCTGTTTCTTCAATCACATTATTAAACAAACTTCGCACATTTTCTCTTTTCTCCACATGTCGGTGCTTCAAGACAATTTTCTCAGATTTAATACTTTTATGCTCTGGATAATCAACGTCTTTTCTCCTAAAAATTTTTCTTATAGCGTCACCTTTGCCAATTTGGCACTCGCCAAGTAGTTTTGGTCGATTAAATCTGAGTTTCCTTGGAGGAACATTCTCAAGTCGTGGTTCTACGACCTTCCCTCTCCTGAAGGGTAGATTTTGAGGCTGGCAATTTTTCACTTCAGAGCTACCTGTGCTGACCCTCTTGGCCCTATTTGTATTTGAACAAGCCTCTGGATTCCCCTTTTCGGCTGCCTCATGCTCAGATGAAGTACCACTAGTGGAAGACTTTGGTGTAGGCGGTAATGATGTTAAGAGCGAGGATGACGATGAAGGAGATTGATCAACATGCCTTCCAATTCTCCTGTTTTTCTTAACAGATGATGGAGGTAAGTTGGCCAAACCACATGAACTTGCTGAGCATCTCAATTTTTTCTTCCCTGACGATGGTGGAAATTGAGGGGTAATCTTTTCATTTGATCTTCTTTCTCTTTCTGCATTAGGACTCTTATCCAAAGTATGAATGCTATTCTCTGCAGTTCCTGCCATTTTATTTCTAACATCTGCCACTGCAAAATCTGAAGTCTTTTCAGCCTCATCCTCACAGAGCAAGGATGAAGATGAAGGAGATTGATCAACATGTCTTCCGATTCTCCTCCTGTTTTTCTTATCAGATGAAGGAGGTAATTTGGCCAATCCACATGAACTTACCGAGCATCTCAATTTTTTCTTCCCTGATGATGGTGGAAATTGAGGGGTAATCTTTTCATTTGATCTTCTTTCTCTTTCTACCTTAGGACTCTTATCCAAAATATGGAGGCTATTCTCGGCAGTTCCTGCCATTTTATTTCTAACATCCGCCACTGCAAAATCTGAAGTTTTTTCAGCCTCATCATCACAGTTGGAAAGCTTGGGCTCAGCTCTACTGATACTGCAGTTTTTCTGGTTGGACATTAATTTGGCGTGCTTATAATTGCTCGTTCTGCTCGAGCCTCTTCTACTAGAACGCTCAGGAGCAATGGACGCCGTACTTGACAAGATCTTTTCCTTCTTATTCACAGAGACCCTTGCTGCTTTAGTGCTTCTGATTTTCTGGTTTTTTCTGCTGCTCGAACTCTTGGGAGCGGCCACTGAAAGTGCCCCTCCAGTATCCTTGTGTACTTTATCACCTGCTCCCTCTTTAACATGAGTAGATGGACTTGGAAGGACAGAGTTTTCCTTCAGGTCGGCAGCCAAATCTCTGGTGACATCTGGATCCTCTGGTTGTTGAAAGGAGACATCTCTGTCTGGAGTTAACAAAGAATCATCTGTCTTCACAATTGTGGACGTAGAAGATTCGTCAACATTGACTAATGATTTCTCCTTTCCCTCCAAAGAAGCACTGGTCTTATCCTGGTCATAGAGATCACCATAAATGGTAGCCTTCTTCACAATGATGTCTTCTTCGTATCGAGTTGACAAGGAATCATCTCTCTTCACGATGACGGACTTAGGAGATTCATCAACATTGACTAATGATTTCTCCTTTCCCTCCAACGAACCACTGGTCTTATCCTGGTCACAGCGATCCCCAGAAATGGCAGCCTTCTTCACAATGATATCTTCTTCTTGAGTTGACCAGGAATCATCTGTCTTCACAACGACAAAGTCAGGAGATTTGTCAACACTGACTACTGATTTTTCATTCCCCTCCAACTGATTACTGGTCATATCCCGGTTATGAAGATCCTGAGAAGTGGAAGCTTTTCTTCTCGATTTCAGGTAATTAAACGTTGCTTCAGAATTATGCTTCCTCCCATATTTGCAGAAATCATGGCAGGATCCCGTTGAGGCTCTTAGATAACGCGAAAGAATTGGTGGTTGAAGATTTGGTGCAGCCGTTATTCCAGTGGAGTTTCTTCTCGGCTGACCACATAGAGATTCAGCTTTCTGCGGGATCATTACCTCATCACGCGTTTCCCCATCCATCCTCACAAGAACAGTATAGACAACTGCCAATCTAGTAAAAAAGGTAGCAAACAACAGGTGATTGTAAAAATACTGCACGAGGAAATGAAAAATACAGGAAGTAAAAGTCATTTGCTGCCTAAAATTTCAATGTGCCATAGAAATGAATCCCAATTCTTCTTCTTTAAGCTAGATACCAGAAGTTTAGAAGGCCATATTAACAGTTCAAGTACAATATAAAAAAGATAAGTACACAACCAAACATAATAATGGCATGACACTAAAAAAGGATGTGATAAAGTTGAAATACTTTCACCATCTACAGCCTAAAGGCAACAGACAGATGGCAAGGGAAAAAGGAAAAGAGGACTCAAGTGAAGCCTGCCACTTATTCTCTAGAAATGCTTGGTTTCTTTCAATCTTTTAGTAGGATCGAATTCAAGGATCACTTGCTAGAAACCTAGAGAGAGAAAATAGTAAAGCAGTTCCATTCTCCTATATTGCCATTACTTAGTTACTTGCAATGTGCTTCCAAGAAATCCATGAGATTCTTGATTTTACGAGGAAATAGATGCATCAATGCATGCATCTATGTTTACGCTTTTGTGACTGATAAAAAGAAACCGTGTCTGTCTGATCATAAAAAACATCTCAAAAAACACATCCGGCAAAACTCATTCAACAGAGTGTGAATGGCCAGAGGAAAAATTAGCATGTTTGGAAAAGAGAAACTAATGGAGGAGGGTCAGTTACTACATCGTTATCAGGATTTCTTAATAGCTTTAAGACCCGCAAAACCCCCATCCATTGCAATGTGCAATATGCACGTCATTTCATTGTACTTTAAAATATGCATGTCCTCATAATTCGTGAGTTCGGGAAGATCACCTGGATACACTTAGAGCAGGTTGAAGACGTAAAATAGCGGTGCAGTGACCCTGAATTCTGACCAGGAGCTTTCCAGAGCACTCTGCTCAAAGAACTTAGGCAGATTTAGCTTGATTGAGGCTATCGTCGCTACTGGCTAGAGACATTAAGCATAATTCAGATTGCAAGCACAAGCTTCAAAGCTGGCAATAAGATTAAATCGTACATGGACAACCATAACAGAATAAAAGAAAAGGAACAACGAATTCCTTGATCCTAACCAAACAGAACTACAAAGTCATCATAGAATAACCCAACGAGTTCAGGTCATAAAGAACCTGATCTTTTGAATTGACCACATTTCTCCAACCTGAAGAACAGAGTAACAATCATGTAAACGGTAATCCTCCTCACAGTTCCCGCGTAACATCATCATCCATTGAAATTTCAGAGACAGGAAGCAGCACCTTATGTCACAGGATTCTCCAGGCGACGAAAAAAAGGCATAGAATTTCAGCTAATACAATTAAGATTCGTCGATATGCACGTCCATATCAGGTAACCCAGATTCAAACCGATCAAATTACAACGACTTATTACGAAAAACAACTCCTGCGTAATCAGCACAAAACAACAAGGCAGAAACAGCAACTTCCGCAGGCCCAAGCCATCTCCATGCATCCAAGAAAACAACATCCCTCACGTACCAACAACGAGATTAACCCGAGAAGCAGAGACGAAGGCCAAGAAACGGCCAAAAAAAGCGTCATAAAGATCAACCCCAGAATCAGGTTCCGAACAAGAAAACAAGAAACGCCACAAATATAATCTACCCAGATAGAAAGTTGAAAAGGGTACCTCAGGCGCGACATTCAGAGACGAGGCAGCAGAGGACCAAGAAAGGAGAAGGAAGAAGGGAATCTTGCGGCTCTTGGTGGGGCTGTGGGGTTGGGAGGTGGCGGTGAGTAGGTGAGAGGCCGTTTTTCTTTAGGCATCGAGGGTGGTTGTGGCTTGGTGAGAATGCGCGTTCGTTAATGATGGCGCCCCCCAGGAAAAGATGGGGACCCGTCGCCACACTTTCGCTAAAAAAGGGTATAGAGAGAGAAAGCGGGTGGAACATCCTATGATTCCATTCCATAGGAGTTGCAGAAGCGTGGGGATAGGCAGAGGTAGATGATCCTGCTCTGTGATCTGTACAAAGTCAATCTTCCCGTCTTTTAATAGAGAGAGAGAGAGAGAGAGAGAGAGAGAGAGAGAGGTGTTCTCCAGAAGGACAGCCTCCGCCAAGTCGCCATGGAATTTTACGTAGACTTGACAAAACGTGCGCGCGTAATACGTGTCAACACGTGATACAAGGAGCATTTGAAGAAGAGAAAACTAAATAAAGCCATTTTAATATGAAATATTTATATAATCAAATTGTAGGTAAAAGTGCAATGAGAAAAGATAAGGGAAGCTGCATTAAAAAAAATCTACAAATTATATCCGCTATGACATATTCACTGTAAGTTTTTTTTTCTCGTGAAATAAAAAATTTCAAACTTATACTTAATTCAACGCGTTTATAATCCGTCAAGATTTCATTAGACGATTCTGCAATCAGAATAACGTTGCTCTTATTTTATTTAAGCTATATAAGCACCAAGTCAACGCCGTTTGTTTTCCAATGTTCATGTCAATAGATTTTTAGCAGTCGCTGTTGAAAGAATTTTTACAAAGGGTAATATATCACGCAAATACCAAGTCTAAGATTTTTGGCATCATGAGAAATAAAAATCAGTATCAAGACGAGTATGGTTTAGGGTTTTAACAACTTTTGCTTAAAATGTTATGATATTTCGTAGATCGAATTCTCTTTTGAGAACTATTGAAAGATCTTTTTTTTTTTGAAAAAAATAGCAAATTAAAATGTGAGAAATGTAAAAAAAATGAATTATGATTACTGGCTCATGCATTATTCCACAGATACGATAATCGCACAGATGCTTCAATAAGGAAAAAAAAATTATATCTCTTGAAAGTCCATGGCAGGGTAAAACAGTAAATAGGTTCGTTTTGCAAATCGATCGTTGCAACTTTTCTCCGCGGCTTTCTGGAAGTCAAACCGACCTTTCCGAAAGAGTCATCCACGTAAAAGTCGAAGATGCACCGGTGATCCGAGAACGGGGAGTGGCCCACGTTTCCTTCACCTTCGTGCAGCTTAGATTGGGCCTGGGGCCTGGGGCCTGAGGCCTGTGTGTGACTTAAGGCCCATCAACAAATTAAGCACGCCTGCTGAGAGAGAGAGAGAGAGAGAGAGAGAGAGAGAGAGAGAGAGAGAGAGAGAGAGAGTACTGCGATTCATGTTTGGAAAAAACCATGTTATTCTAGCAAAGACTTGATCAATGGACGAGCCCAAGCCGACTAGGGTCCATCAAATAAGATAAGGTTGGACTGTCGAGCCGGACGCGATTCACCGGGCTCGGAAGGATCGTCCATAATGTTTCCTTCGATCGAGCTTGAGCTAGTGGTGGTCGGAGAAGGTGGTGGTTTGTTCAAACTCGCCCCACGTTAATGGTGACTTTGAGCCCTAAATCCCTAAGCCCACGGATTATATTCTTCTCCAATCTCAATTCTTGCCGACGTCCCGTCCTTGAAAAATACTTCTTACGGATCCCCTTAACAACCCAAATCTTTTGTTTCCAATTCGGAGGAACAAGGATGTACATAGCTCGAATCCATTCTAGTCTTGAGACTTCTCCAAAGCAGCTTCGGCCCATGTATCTTTCTACGGAGAATCTTCAAGTGGCTCTCGTTCTCAGTTCAAAATACTTCTGTGAATCTATGTATTTGGATTGGGCAGCCCAAACAAATTTCCGTATTGATTGATCAGTATACCTTGGTTTTAGGCCCATCCATCGAACTCTAAGGGCGTGTTTAATAACATTTTTGTTCCAAGAAACAATTTTTGAACATAAACACTTTTTTTATATTTCTACTCCCTGGAACAATTTCTGAATAAAATAGAGCATTTGGTAAAAAATGTTCTTGAAATAAAAATGTATTTGATACGATTCACAATTTTTTTTTGTTTTTTCTTCTTGTTCGTGGATAACCGATCGCCGCCGACCGACTGTCGTTAGACCAATTGCCACCACTGCCCGCCCGACCTCCGTTGTGCGGCAGCGGCGATTAGGCGGCAGCGGGCAGTAGCGGTTGGTCCGACGGCAACAATGGTCAAGCAGTGGTAGCTCCAAGCAGCCAGAGGTTACAGCAATAAGAAAGAGAAAAAAACAAAAATAGAAGACGTTTCTTAATAAGTGTTCAAGAATAATAAATAAGTTTTTTTTTGTTTCTATTCCAAAGAATAAAAAAACAGAATTTTATTTCCGAAAGCAAAAATGTAAACAAACACATTTATATTCTTTTTTTTTCTCCGAAACAAAAGAAAAATAAATTTATTTATGAACATAAATGAAAAAGCCCTGAATGGCTCATCCAGCCTCGTTTGAATCACAGCCAGATATGTGGTAAATCCCTTTTTCTTCTAAATGATCCGAAGGAAATTTTCTTGAGGTCGGCGACCTCTTAAATGAAGTCCACTCATCTCGCCGATTTCCAATGTCAAGATTAGACGGGGTCGAAAATCGATGCGACGAACCGTTTTGGCGAGTTGCGGGAAAAGATAATCAAAGTGACTTCATAAAATCAATCGAGTTTGAACGGACACAATGAATTGCTAAGGAGGGAAGGAAGAATCCCCGTGCGAGAAGGTGCTCTCCAACTTTGAATGCCCCATGCAATTGCATAGGCATTGTAATCAAACGTCAAGTTTAAATAAATAGTGACCACGAAGCGATTTCAACGATGGTGTCGGGATCAGAAAATGATCACTTACCTTAGAGGTAGGTGCCTTTATGGTACCTTAGAGGGAAGATCGGACGGTCCGGCCTTTTTCAAAAATAAAAACAAAAAAAACACATTTTCCTCTTATTAAATGAGAGCCAAATCGGACGGTTCCCAAAGTAAGATCCCCTAATTAAACGTAGAGGATTGGGAACCGTCATCTCACCTTTTCTTCTCTCTCTCTTCGCCTCTTTCTGGTACCTTAACAGCTAAGAAGCCATTTCTCATTTTCTTTTGAATTATTCTTTGTTTGGTCAAGGAATCCTTAAGCATGCTCAGCTTCCTTTAAAATGACTGCGACCATTAAGGTAAGATGCAAAAGAAAAAGACTCCAGAAGATCAGTGGTCAAGTTGGTCCGAATGCTTCGTCCGGCGATTTTGTTGATTGACTTAGTTTGGTCAAGGAATCTTCAAGCATGCTCAGCTTCCTTTTAAAATGACTGCCAATCTCAAAAGTCTAAATTAACGGAGGAATAAACTCTATAAACAAGCGATCCGTCTTTCGCTCGCTCCATTAACGAGGACGATAGGCAAACATTTTCTCGACGGGTCACTCATCTTAGTAGTGCTCTGATCCGAACACCTTGTCATCAAAAGACACATTTCATGAGTTAATTCCAGTTTCACATATATAATTCAAAAACGCTTCACTCCCGCTTAATGCGCAATTGTGTTCATTTCCGCCACCTTTATCATATTAAAAGCCCATCAAGAACCATTCCTTGTCCAGACCTTTTCATTCCCACGATCCTCTTCAGGCCTAGTCGCGCTAATGAATCGGATTATTTAGAGAAATTGATGATACTATGGCAACCGTTTGGTGGTTCAAGGTCTGTTAGAAGGGCATGCCAATGAAAGCCAATGTCCATGCATAACTAATAATTGATTATACATTTGCTATGAATCTTTATATATTAGACTATAGGGACGTAGTACACACGATAGTATATAAGAAATCGGCCGGCCCGCGTGATATTAGGTTCATTAACGAAAGTCTAAGAGTAAATTAGAAACTAAGGCTCCATAAATTTTCGTTGAAAATGAATGATTTTTAAAAAAAATAATTTTCCGAGAACGATGTATAGCCCCCCTCTCTTTCTCAGTCAAAACTCAAAGCACTCGGGACTGATAATGGGAGGCTCCATATGGGAGGACAAGAAGCTTGACGAATCATGGCGATTAGGGTTTAAGATAGTACGAGTGTATGCGTGATTCAACGTTTCCCTTTCGTTCTAAGTCAACAGTTTTTGGCCGTCGGGGGTTGCTGATTGGTGATCCCGTCCAGAGGAGGATCCCAGTGATCATGAAACAGACGAATGAACAAAGGGAACAAGCCTTCTTTTTGCATTATGAAAGGAGGCGGTGATGTCGGGGGGGTTGCAGATCGAACTTGTCAAAAAGAAACTAGGCTTTGACCAGTCTTTTAGCAGAGAGAGGGGGGGGGGGAGGTGATTATCTTGGTGAGTTCGCTCCGTTTTATGTCAGTCTAGTGTATATCGATAGAGGTTTAATGGGATTTGCTAGAGATTCATATGGTATGACAATAATTTGTGGAAAGTCAATGCATGCCAGAATGTTGATCAATGTTACTTTTTTCTTCACGTGATAGGCATTATTCTTAGTTATACCGAGAGCTTCATATATACAGTTTTGCGTGATATCGTGATTTATGAGTATAGTTTGCCGTGCAAGTTTTACATCTGGTGGTGCAGATTTATTCATATGATGATCAATCCCACTCTAGAGAGCTCTCAACCTACAGATTGTTCATTTTACAGCAGCTAGGAATAAACAAAGGCTAGCTCATAAACTTGAGGACATAAACTTTGGTGACTCCCAGCCATTCATGAAAGTTTACAGGAAGAGAAGACAAAAACATAAAGCGAGACGAGGGTCCATGTTTTTCTTCTTTTTTCTTGGAAATCAACACTGCATGCCCCACGAGAAGTGATCATGAATCATGCATCTACTGCATCTTTCACTTGGGGTTTGGGTTTCTTTAAAGAATGGGTAAATATCTGTTTGGTTTAGCACTCATGTGCATCGAAAGGACATCATGCTGTTCAAGGCCACTGTTCATGATGGTTAACGTTCCCTTGGCTTGAAGAAGGGGCAATATTTAGGCATAACATCATCATGTCTTCTCCTTTTCCTCCTCCTCCTCCTACTCTTTTCTCTCTCCTCTTCTTTTTACGGTGAGTCAAAAAGCTTATAAACGCAGAAAGATTGCAGGTGGACCATGTCTTTACTGCAGGCCCAAACTATCCATCGACAAAGTTATTAAGCACATTGAGATATGTCAACCTCAAAACCCGGATCCGGATCCCCTACCGTAGAGGCAAGGGATCAACGGTGAAGGGATGGAGAGAGAAGGGGGGTGGTTTCCCTAGCGTCTGGATCCAGTGACGTGATGCCAACCGTCCATTCAAAAATGGATGGCTGGTAATTTTTGTTTAAAAAAATAAAAATAAAAATCCTGCCCCCCAAAAATGGAGGACCGTCCGATACGGCTCCCGTTGTATGTTATAGCTAAGTTACAGATCCCCAAGTTAGGGGATTCACACTACAAAAAAAACACAACTTTAGCTACGTACTTTGCCACGACAAATTTGTAAAAAGTCGTCGCTAAAAGCTTTTAGCTACAACTTTGGCGACTACACTGTAGTCGTTGGTAATAACGCGTCGCCAAATTTGGCGACTACTATGAGATAGGTCGTTGCTACTTGGCGACCACTTGGTGACGACAAATATCGTTGCCAACTAGCGACAAAGAAAGTCGTCACAAAACTCATCGATAATTAGCGACAACTTTAGCGACTACACTCTATAGTCGTTGTTAATATCGTGTCGATGAGGAGATAAGTCGTCACTACTTGGCGACCACTTGTCTGATCAGATCCATTTCCCCATGCATGGGGGGCTAAATATTTATTGATTAGGATGACAAATTCAGCCCTGCCTTTAGGACAGGGAATCATTTTCCCCTAAACCCCATCCAATGCATGACATTCTCAAAGCATCAGTAACCCATTTCTATTTCTAATATTCGCGGATGACAAAACTAATAAGATATCTCTTATAATAGACTAAAGGGTGCCATGCATGGATCATGCCCCGTAAAGACACGGGATAAGACATCAGAAAGATTAGTACCAAACGTGCCACAAGAAAGCCTATCATCCATCACCAATATTAAATTGTATGTAGGGGTTTCATTAGATCACGAAACTCAAGATTTACTTTCAAGTTTAAGAAGAATCTAGTGAAATTTTTAAGCTCCACAGACGCTTCTCCTTAAGTGAATAGCAGCAAATCCACACCATCCAGCTAGAGCCAAACTCACAAGAGGAAGCCAATTATACCTCGTGTTGCATGCTTGGCTACGAGTATGAAATCTCCTTAAACCAAAACCTCCTTCCTTTTCGGGTCCCCACACAATCTTGCCAGAAAACTTAGCTCTACAGGATGCCAGCATATCTTTGCTCAATGAACTTCACCACTTTCTAAGGTAGCATTAGAACTTGGACTCCAGTAATTAGTTTTGCTCCCTGCATTAGATAACTTATTGTATGTCCAACTCTAGAACCTATCAACGATCTTATTTGTCAGCACTTTACAATAATGAGCAGATAATCTTCCAGAAATCAGAGAAAGTCCTAGATATCAACTGGAAGAGCACCCTCCTTGAAGTCACAAATTTCAAGAGCTAGCTGAACAAAATCATCATCACATTCTGCAGAAAGTACCTCAGTCTTGGCACGATTTAACTTCAATCCACACATGCCATAAATCCCGGAAAGAACCCGAATACGACAAAAGATCATCAGCAAAAGATCCATGTGCAAGTTTAAATCTATAGCAGAAAAGAGAGATAAGAGAGTGATTTCTTCTCAACAAGCACGATCCAAAATCTTGGACAGAACATTAATCACCAAAACCAAAAGATTAGGTGACAAAGGATTTCCTTGTCGTACACCCTTTCCCTCCTTAAAACAGCCCTCAAGTCCTCCGTTAATCATCACAGAGACTAAATTACAGGAGGAAAGTCGATAAGGAATTTTTCACTTAGAGTTAGCCAAACTACATAAGCCCCTTTCGACAGCCCTATTGAAAAAATATCCAACATTCCTTAACAACAAATCTTATGTGGTCTTTATATATTCATGATCTTTTTCCACGTATTAACTTAACCTTTTTGGTTAAAATTACCAAGATCGTAGCAGAGCTGGCGATATTCCTTTGGCGTATGTGTTTTCATTTCAATCAATCGAAGTTTTCATGTGCCGCTTCTAATCCAGCTTGCACGTAATAGCTTAAGCTTTTGACTTGTTGAGCTCATTTCAATCAATTGAAGTTTTCATGTGCCGCTTCTAATCCAGCTTGCACGTAATAGCTTAAGCTTTTGACTTGTTGAGCTCATTACGCCGAAAAGTTGTATTTGATTGGTAATCAGCTCTGAAGCGAAGGAGAACTTTCTTGCCTCTCAATCAACCTCATCATATCATATAACTCCCAAAGCAAGAAATAAAGCGTTGGATACACGAATACTGAAAGAATTAACTGAGTATTGAGACGAGTCTCATGATCCACATGATGATCATTCAGAAAACAATATGATGGACTTGACTGTTCTCCCAACAAGGGACGTGATGATGGTAGGGTGAGGATCTGAAAAACTATCTTCTGGTTGTCTTTGTCTTTCAGTGGTCCATATTCGTTTAAAGCTATTAAAGGACTTTTATTTCCATACGTGGGATACTAATGAGTCCTACTAGTATAAGAGTTTTGGGCAGCAACTGTAAAAATAACATCTTCTGGACGTTAGTCAAACTCTTAAATAAGTAGACCCCAATTAATTTTTAATAATTTTTTATTGTCTAGAACAAATTGTTATTATCACATCGGATTAAGACAGTTCGACACTAATTGGATAAATAAAGTCGCACCCAGCTTGACATATGATAGGTAAATATATACGATACACTATATATAGATGATTGGACGAAGAATCCATGTTGAGAAACTGATGTAACTATCCCAACTATAGAAGTAGAAGGGCCTTAATTATATCAGGGCCATTCATGTTAGACCGGAGAAAACTCCCTCCCACCATAACTTTGGATTACATGTATAGATATTCCCTTTCAACTCTAATTAATTCCGTCGTGTATGTCAAGTGCCACCATTTGTAAGTTTCTTTGTCCATTCAATATTGGGACCGTGCATGCTTCCTACTCCTCTAAGTGGAGATAACTCCTTCCAACCATAATTTTAGATTACAAGTATAGACTCTCTCGCAAATATGCTCCATATGTTATCTTTCCTATCCCTCCATACAATTTTAGAAGGATAAATCAATACTTACTTGCCAATAAGAGTTCACAGTCGCATCAAGACAAATTATATAATCAGCCCGAAATTACATGTGTGTATATACATTTACACACATAGATACACGCTCGATATTTTTGCTAACGATATCTCTACTAATTGTAAGGCTTTTTCCCAAAGAATAATTAAACAGTGAAAAGTTTAGAGTTTGAAAATTTTCGAGAAATCAAAATGAATGTGATTCTGCTTTCCAATTAGTTGATACATTTCCAGAAGGAACTCTTGGAATTACCCAACCTAGATAAGCCATTTTAGACGACAATATGCAGAGAAAAGCAGTAGTTGATTGATAATCAACTTTCACTGTTCTCGAGCCCATTTCTAAAGTGAACTTTCTTGCCTCTTAGTCAACCTCATCGTAACATGTGATTCGCAAAGCAAGCAATCAAGCTTATAAAACAAAATACTAAAAAGAATTTTAATTGAGTATTCAGACGATTCTTTCTAATGACCCACCTGATGATCATCCCCAAAAATCAATCCGATTTTGACTTGACTGTGCTCCAAACGCGGCACGTTATGTGAGCGTGGGGATCTGGAAAACAACCCTCTACTCTACTTGTCCTTCAGATCTCAACACTTATTTAAAGCTATTAATAGACTTTTAATGTACACTGCTTTTATGACGGAAAATTATCGGCAAAGATTTCAAATGTATTGATTTCGTGCCAATTAGATCGCAAATTAACTTTTTTTTCCTCTAATCGAGTCTTAAATATTTTTATATTTATGCTAATTTAGTCAAAAATTGATGATATAGACGTCGAAGTTATACGTGGCATAGCCAACGCTAACGTGGATAATTTTTAGTAACACTTTAATAATTTTAAATAAATTTGTAATTTCTTTTCTTTTCCTTCCTTCTTTTCTGGAAGGATGGAAAAGAAAAAAGAGAGAAAAACTAAAAAAAAAAGGTTAATAAAAAATTCAAAAGAACTATTGAAATATTACTAAAATTTATCCACGCCAACAAAAACCATCCTATGCAACATTAGTTATGTCGCATAAGGCGATCAACATTCATGTTAGTGATTTTTGATCAAACTAATCGAACGAAATACATTGATATAGATGCAAAAGGTTTAGGGTTCAAAGGACAAAAAAAAAGGAGGAGGATTGAGACTGTATTAACACAATTACAATAGGTTTATAATCTTTTTTTTTTTTGCTAAATTTTCCCTTTTTTTGACAATTCACTTGGAAAAAGACAAAGGATATTAATCGAGTAAATAAAGTGGCGCCACTTGACCCATGAAACAAATAGTGCAATTTCTCCACGATTTGACAGAGAGACTAAATTGAGAGATCTTGCATGTTTTTAGAAGGAGGAGATTTTAATATTAGGGCCATGCATGTTATCCTACAACCCCAGTCGGAGGAAACTCTCTCCAACCTTAAATTCGAGCTACCTATGCAGACATCAGTGACATTTAATCTTAGTTAAGTCTGCCAGCCATGAAATGTAACCCCTTTATATAATTCCCGTCCCTTCCATATTGTTTTAAAAGGACAAATCTCTTTTATTATCAAACAGATTTCTGTTTTTGAAATAGGAATTATTTGTCATTATCAAACGTATTTTTTTCCTCAAAAACTCATTCTGAAATAGAAATAAAAATATCTTTTTCTGTTATAGAACTCTATTTCTAACCAGAAATTGTATCATGCGCGCCCTGAGAGCTCCCTATCACATTAGACTTCCGATGCACACATGAAACCCTCGTTCACCGCCGCATCTGCTTAATATTTAACTTTTACCAATAATCATTATATCGATATTTTATGCATTTTGAAAAGCCTTTCTTATAAGCCATGTGAAGGGGAAAAAAAACCTTAAGTTTGGGGAGTTGCGAACATTCACGAGAAAAAAGGAAAGTTAAAAAAGTGAAATTTAGCCAACAGCGACAATGGAATACGAAACACAATGCGCGTTGCCGGTGAATGATTGAACTTTCCTAGTGTCCCCAGCAAGCCATCCGCAATTGTTGTCACCACCCTCTCGAATCAATACCAACCTCAGCTACAAAACCCCATCTCCCCTACTTCCTGCATTACCGCAACACTAAACCAAAGCACGAGTAAGAACTTCCTTCAGCCACACATTCATAGACTCCTCGCCAGCCCCTCACCCTTCACTCGACCATGGTCTCCGAGACGCCGGCACTCCATTCGAAGTATGTGTGCGTTATCGGGGCCGGACCGTCGGGGCTCGTGGCGGCCCGGGAGTTGCGAAAGGAAGGTCACGGCGTGGTGGTCTTGGAGCAAAATCACGACATTGGTGGCCAATGGCTCTACGAGCCAAACGTGGAAGGCGAGGACCCTTTGGGAAGAGACCCGTTTCTCAAGGTCCACAGTAGCATGTACCAGTCGCTCCGGCTCTTGTCACCGAGAGAGATCATGGGCTTTAGCGACTTCCCGTTCTTGGTGAAGAAGGATAGGGACATGAGGAGGTTCCCCGGGCATAGGGAGCTTCTGTTGTATCTTCAAGATTTTGTAGAGTGGTTTGGGTTGAGAGAGTTGATCAGGTTCAACACTAGGGTTGAGCATGTACGGATGGTCGATTATGGTGAGTTCGGGAAAGATTTGAGATGGGTTGTGAAGAGCAAAGAGATCATCGCGAAGAGTAACGATGATGATGATGAGAAAATGGCGGAGGAGGTTTTCGACGCTGTGGTGGTGGCTGTCGGTCATTACTCTCATCCAAGAATGCCTTCCATTAAAGGTAACCTTAATGTTTCTTTTAACCTTTAAAGGTTTAAAAAGAACAATCTCTCTCCTTCCTTGACTAATCTCTTTTTGTTCTGTTGTGTTACCTTGAGAGAGAACATGCTCATCATTGAAATTCTTTCACGCTCATGTCATGTCAAGGACCATGAAAGAAAGTTCTTGACTTTTCACCGCGAGTCCCTGTCAAGAGGCCACAATGATAGGCGATCGCCATATTTTGACTGAGCATAATAAACATGATTAAGACATTAACTTACATAGTTTTCCCCCTCTTTTCTTCCTGTTTCAATTGTTTTATTTTCTGTGGAAATGAAAGGAATGGGTACATGGAAAAGGAAGCAGTTTCACAGTCACATTTACAGAATCCCCGAGCCATTCCGCAATGAGGTAAGAAGGAAATTGGCAATGAGAAAGTTGTTCTTAGAGAGTGCAAAACAATTTCAATAATAATTCTTTTTGATTATCTTACTACAAATTACAGGTTGTAGTGGTGGTTGGTAATTCATTTAGCGGTCAAGACATATCGATGGAGCTTGCGGAAGTGGCAAGAGAAGTCCATCTCAGTGCCAGATCTCTCGACATTACTGAAGGATTGTCCAAAGTCCTTGATAAGCATCTCAATCTCTATCTTCGCCCTCAAGTATGGCTTGTTTTATCACATCTGCATGGTCCCTTTTCTTTTCTTCTCTCTTTTTATGTTAAAAGCATGCTGTAATCCATTCGACGTCAAACTTTTTCAACGTTCCATCAACAATAATTGCAGATAGATTCACTTGAAGAGGATGGAAGAGTGTTGTTTATCGATGGTTCGTCCGTTATCGCCGACACTATTTTGTACTGCACCGGGTAATGTGTTCTCCAGTGAGACACGCGAGGTCACTATATATACTTCACTCATTTTCAATTACCATATATATTCATATATGTGTGTGGACCACGCAAAGAAGAAGCGCAGCCGAAAAGTTTTCTCCTCTTTTCCCTTCCCTTTTGCAACTTTAGTAGTACAATGCATTGCTTTACGAAGCGACATGAAGGAAATCATTTTAGAGACGTACCAAATTAATCATGTGTGGTGTAGGTACTCATATACGTTCCCATTTCTTGACACCAAAGGGATTGTGGTGGTGGATGATGACAGAGTGGGACCTCTCTACGAGCACACCTTCCCTCCTTCCCTTGCTCCTTCTCTCTCCTTCATTGGCATCCCTAGAAAGGTACGTAGCGTTTTTGCTGTGATTCACATGGCATATTGCACTCTCCAATAAATTGTCAGGCATCTGTGGTTGATTGGCGGTTCTTATTTTCAGCGAAACGTATAATTTCAACAAGTTTATGTCTTTTAAATAAGCACACTTGAGACAAAAAAAAACGAGAAGAATTAAGGAAAGGATGATTTTTTTTTAGTAGAACTTATTAAGAAATGTAGGGTAAATTTGTTCAGATCCAGATATGGACAAAGACATAGCGTCTTTCGGGTCTTGTAAATTTGTTCAGATCTGAGACATGAGCAAAGACACGTGCACAAACGTATTTTCAAGTGTTCTATCGCATGTCCGCGGGCCATATAGCGTCTTTTGGGTCTTGTAAAACTCGGTTTTCAACGCAGATCATAGGATTTCCTTTCTTCGAGTCGCAAGCTAAGTGGATAGCTCAAGTTCTGTCTGGAAAAAGAACGTTGCCCACATGGAACGAGATGATGCAGTCGATCAAGGACTTCTACAACTCCATCGATGCTGCTGGTTTGCCAAAGCACAACACTCATGACATAGGAAATTTCGAGGTAACCCGAACAAATGTCTTTAGGTTGGAACTGAATTTGTCCCCTCGAGACTAATACCACTCCGGGTTTGGCGCAGTATTGTGAGAAATATGGGGACAATGTGGACTTCCCACATTTGGAAGATTGGAGGAAAGAGCTTTGCGTGTCGGCAATAAAGAATCTCTTGGTGAACTTGGAGTTTCGCGATTCATGGGACGAAGGCGACGAGAAGCTGCTCCAAGAAGCATTTCAGAGCCCTCACTTCACTCAACTCGGATCACAAGTCCTGACATTTCAATCCCAATCGGAGGGCTGTTGATGATTAAGGCCACAGAAATTATATGCTTCGTTCCCCTCTCATTACAAGATTATCATTCATCAAGACAAAAAAATATTGGAGCATCAGCGGTTTGCAAGGAGAATTATCTGCAAAGCTGCCCCGATCGAAGAGAAACTATGCGAGTCTCTGGGGCATTTCCCAATTTTTTTCATTTTCATTTGGGAATTTTCGAATATGTTCATTTATTTGTAATTACTCAATAATTAGTATAATAAACAAAATCAAACATATGATGAGATCATATTATTTCCCTTTTCTCTAGAGAATGCTGCTTCCTTTTAGAGAAAATAACTTGGCGCTATTTCTCTACCAGAGATAGCTGCAGTGACGAAATACCTTGCGGCCTTGCAACTTCAAAACAGAGAAGACACCGCCTTTGAATTTGCTTCGTCTGAGATGATTCACAAGAACTGCTTTATGGTGTGGTCACTTTGTCAGCCATTTCTTCTGTCCCATCTTTCTCCCGGTGCCTGAGTTCACGAGCTCCACTTTGCATGAGGCGTAGAAAATGCGGCCAACCCGCCTCGATCATGCAATGACTAGTTTGCACTTCCGAGGCAAACAGCCTGGGCCTGGTTGGTGGGAGCTGCAGAGAAGAAAGCCTTGCCTGGACCCAAGTCAACCGACCGGGTGCAATTACAGCAACTGGATTTGATCGTGAGACCCCAAGTCGCCCTGTGATGCATGATAGTCGTTGTGATTGATTCTGTACAATGGATCGGTTCCTGACAAGTATATGCCATTGGAAAGAGACTCAGGTTTTATTGCTAGAAAAATCATTAGGTATGTGAGTGCAAAATGTTACAAGAGAAAAGGTGGGCTAAACCGTATATTTAGATTGGAACTAACAATGTAGTACGGTTTGAGGGCGTGTTTTGATAGATATGTTAAGATTGAAACATAGAATCTGGTGCAATCTTGAGGTGTGTTTTGACAAACGCATCAGAAATGCGACATAATGAAAATGTCCATTCATACCACGCTGTATAATTTTCTGTACTAATTTTAGTCTACTTAAACGTTTTTTAACACAAATAAAATGCATTAATTAGGTCTGCAATAGGATTGCTTACCAGATTGGGTTTTGACACTAGATAAAATCGCCTCTCACTGACCTCTTTAGCTTTTAATAATCCTTTCCATTTTGGCTTCATATTCAGCATATATATATTTATCAATCCAATAACTGCAGAACCAGAAACACCTATGATTTTAATTCATTCACGTGAGGCAAAATAAAGCATGAGGATACAATGATTATTAACTTTAATACAGAGTAAACACCATCATGATACTGCAGAATTTGCCTAATCTGGACTGATCACCAAAGATACCTTCTATAACATTTTAACCAAAATATAAAGCAAAAAGGAGAAAGGGAAGAGAGGGGGGAGGGATGGGGGAGGTAAGCTGCACAAGATTGACACGACTTGGGGAATGAGAGCACATGCAAATGCCATTTGTCTCTCTTAGTACTTTTATTCAGAAGGTCACATGATCCTGTGACTCATCTCATATGCATGCATTGGAAGAAGTTCAAACGCAATTCTCTGAAACACCTTGAAACTCCTCATCTCCTCACAATCACCTTAACCCAAAGCCTTGCAGGTGAAACACTCTCCAACAATGGCTTCTTCCTGTCAATAAGTCCCTTTTCCAAGAATTTGTAGGCAATCAACAATCAGAAGGTACTACAGCCACCATTTTCACAAACTATGCAGAGATCCTTGCAACTCTTCCAGAGAAAAAGGTTGAAAAATCGACTATCTCTACCAGTACCAGGGATTTTGGCATGACCCGATTTTTGCCACTGGAAATCATGTGGACTCGAGAACACTTCGCCGCACAACCCACGGGCATTTTCTTGCCCACCTCCCCGTTCCAAAATGTGGCACAGCATGGCTTAAAGCTTTAATCTACGCCTCTGTAAGAAGAAACCAGTTCGATCCTTCGTCACACCCTTTGCTCAAAAGCAGTCCTCATATTTGCATGCCTTTTTTGGAATTGCAAGCATACAGAATGACCCACTACTAGTTTGAATTCCATTCTCTCTCCAAGACTACTTGCAACTCATACTTCTTACACTGTACTGCCAGATTCTATGACTAGGAGCAGTGATAGTTTATGTAGCTACAATTGTTGGTGACGTTCTGTTCTTGTCTCTCTTTGGATTTTCCTGGCGGAGAAGGTGAAGGTGGGAGAGAGAGAACCAATTTCTTGAAATAAGGTGTTTTAAAAAGTTCTGTGGAGGGGTTATTCTTGCAGGACCCTTTTGAGATCATGTATTGGGATATCACAGAGCAAGTCTAGAGGAACCAGGGAAAGTGCTTTTCTTCAAGTATGAAGATGTAAAGAGAGACAATTCAGGCTAAAGAAATTATTGCCTTTTTTTCTGGGTAGTCCATTTTCAAAGAAAAAGAAGGTAAGGCAGTGGTCCAGGAGAATAGGAACTTTGCAGTCTCAAGAATCTGAGCAGTGTAAAAGCTAACGAGAATGGATGCAATCATGAGTGTGAACTCCACTAATGAAGAGGCAAAGGTTGGACCGGACGTAATCTTCAGAAGAGGCAAGGTGGGAGATAGCAAAACCACTTGGCAGCTGAGATGATTCAGCATCTCGACCAAATCATAGTGCAGAAAGTGGGTCGTTATGGTCTGAGACTGTAGGAGATCAGCAACCCAAACTAGTGGGCAGAATATGTTGCAGCAACTGCATGCTTACTAAAATTTCGAAACAAGCCTGTAGTGCTACGGCCTCATCTTTGATTTGCCCTTATGTACTTCCAATGACATGCTGTGAAGGATTTGCCTGTACCTTTCCTAGATCACTTTAAACAAACTTTCAACTATTACAATGGCATGTATCTCCCTCTATCAATCTGGCTAGTCGGGTCTCTTTATCTGCTCTGACTGGCTGATCATCGTGACACTCACAAAATTTCTCAATCTTCATAGAGGACATATCACGTCGCTCATATATTAAAATTTTCTATTAGGTCTACTACCAGCATAAGAATTTTTGTGTGCATTCACCATTGGACAGTTGATGTGTGGAAATATTTGGTTGCAAAACTAGCTCCAAACACACATGTTATTAATCCAACGGTGAATGTGCAATTATAGTTTCACACTGGCAATGGACCTAAGAATAATTCATATATCAAACATAGCAACAGTAATAACTAGAGTTCTATGAAAATATTTAGCATGCTTACCAATTAGGACAAGAAGAACAAGTCCTCCCGGAGGGCTGAGAAATGGACATATCTGTAAAGGAAGCAATGATTTCTTTACATTCATCTTCATCTCCACAAAGAGCAAAAGGTCTTCGCTTCAAGTCCTTGAGCCTGCCATTAACCCACAGGCATGAACCAGATTTAGTGCAAATGGAAGAAGCTCTAGATAGCTCAAGAAGGTCCATTGCCTTTATATTGAAGACAAGTACCAGACTTGGCTACTAACCCCTCACAGAAGCCTTCATGCATTCCACTTAAACAATTCATCTGGTGCAAATTTTTACAATGACAGTAGATTAAGCTCCATTTACAAATTCCCACCAAATGTGCCCTCGGAAGAAAGAGATGGACGCAAGAGCAAGCACCTTGTGCCATCGGCTGTAATGGAGGTATCACCAGTGATCTCTGCAGGAACACAAGCCTCCAGCAAAATGATGGAACAGATTTCTATCTCGAAGGCTGATCTCCCTCTTATAGACCAATGAAACTAGCTTAAAGAAGACATGGCAGTCTTGACAAACTCTAAGATTCTTAACTATTCTTAGAGTTGATCCAGGAGGAGATTTTGTAAGGCCAAATGCCAAAGCAATTTTCTCGCTGTGAAATGCAACGGAACTTTCCTTTTCCTCTTCCTCAATGTCAAACAAGGCCAAGCCAGTGTTGGCAGCATAACCAGCCTCCTTCAGTTCCTTCCTCATGTCATCTAAAAAGTCGCGTACCTCTGGTTTTAGACAATCTGATGCAATAAACTCATAAATTGTATTTCCAATTTCAATTGAGCTGCACCCAGCCACTTTAGCAATTCCTTTTTGGTTCATCATTGCCCTCAATTGCACTATTTCATCCCACTTAGAATCCTGAGCATATATATTTGAGAGCAAAACATAATTGTCCGCATTGGTAGGCTCCAATTCAAGAAGCTTCCTAGCTGCATACCTGCCCAATGGGACATTCCGATGCGTTCGGCAAGCACCTACCAGAGTCCTCCAAATGATTGGATCTGGTTTCAAGTCCATATTTTGGATTAGATGTAGAGCTTCACTAAACAATCCAGCTTGACCAAGTAAATCTACCATACATCCATAATGCTCAATTCCCGGACGCAATCCAAACTCCTCCTTCATGACCTTGAAGTTCCTCTTCCCCTCATCAACAAGACCTTCACGACAACAAGCGCACAATACGCCCAAAAATGTGACACCATCAGGCTTCAGGTTCTCCATTATCATCCTCGAGAAAGCCTGCAAAGCAGCGTCACCACGTCCATTCATCGCAAAGCCCGAAATGAAGGCATTCCATGTGTAGACATTTCTTAATCTCATTGCCATAAACACCTTCTCCATCTCGGTTATAGCTCCACATTTAGCATACATGTCCACGAGTGCAGTACCCAGAAACTCATTCAAACTTAATCCATGGTGGTCGACATACTCATGAATCCACTTTCCGAGACTCAAAGCCCCCAAGTGAGCGCAAGCCGATAAAACCCCCACCATGGTGACCTCGGTCGGTTCGACCCCATCAGCCTGCATTTCCCTAAACAAATCGAGAGCTTCCACGAATTTCCTGTTATGCGTGTAGCCAGTTATCAGCGCATTCCAAGAAACAGAATTCCTCTCACCCATATCATCAAACACCTTATGGGCATCCCCAGTCAACAAACAACCACTGTAGAAAGTAACGAGCGAAGTACCCACGTATACATCGCCATCAAAGTTCGCCTTGGCCGCATAAGCGTGCACGGATCTCCCCATCTCTCGGAGGCACAACCGCGCGACAGACTTGAGGACCGGGGCGAACGTGAAAGAATCGGGACGCACGCCGACTCTCTGCATCTGGATGAACACGAACACGGAATGAAGGTGCTTGCTCTGGCCCGTGCAGCGTCTTATAAAGTGCCTGCACAGCTTGCTATCAATGGACTCGCCGAACTGGAGGAACAGAGGAGAAGGCGAGTCCCACCAGTCCGAACGGACGCGGCTCTCGACGAGACTCATCAGCGAGGCTTGGACCACGTGCCAAGACGGCGCCGGGCTCGTGCGGGTTCGAGCCGCGGGTGGCTTCGTCAAGAGGGTGCGTTCGCATTCCGGCGTTCGCCATCGGGTCTCCGGCAAAGCCGGCGCGGGACGGTAAGCTCGCCCGACGGCTGTCGCGACTGGACGGCGAAATGGAAGAGTTCGGGAGGTTCTAGGGATTAGGCTGAGAGGCCTCTTCATCCTTCAACGAAGGAGGTCTCGCGGCGATTCAAGGTTTCGACAGCATTCGCAATGAAAGACGAAGACGCTGTGTTGCGCGCTTTGTGTTTGTCTACCAGCGTTGCTGGTTTGTATCATGGAGGAGACAGCAACCACCTACGTGGCACGACTGGTAATCTCTTTCTTGCTTTTCTTCCATTGCCGGGACGATGGGAGCTTCGCCGGCGGTCGCCCTCGCCGGTCATGGCAATGGGAGAAAAGAAAGAAGAAAACAAAATGAAAAAACTATTGAGAGTTATTTAAAAGATTGCCTACTTAACAATTTCTAACCTAAATTAATTGGATTAACTCAATTAGTATCAATATGAAAAAGATTTACGATTTTATTGATCGAATTTAAATGTATAGAATTGAACGTATACAGAGTTTATGATATATATATATATATATTTATGTTTTTATCTGCTCAATATAGTAGACTTTTACAAATTGAAATAGTTTTTTTTTGAAATAGATGCCAATGAGTGTGGAATCGCCACTCGGGAGAAAGGAAGTCCATCATAATGACCTGCGTCGCGACTTTTCGAAAGGAAAACGCGCGCAACAGATGATGTGCTCATACACCAAAATATAGAATTGCTCAACACTTGGACAACACTAGGCATCCAATATGCGCCCGCTTGTTCGCCGGTCACCCTTACCGACTGATTTCGGTTCAATTTCAGTCGGGGGTGCGGTCGTCTCGGCTCGTTTCGACATTAGTGATCGTGTTTTCCTAGCATTGCGGACCGGCCATTGGTTTGATTCACATGTGAAAGCATCTAAATATTAAACCACGTATTCATCGAACAGTTGGCGGTGGTCCTACAAAAACTTCACATGGTATCAGAGAGGAAGGTCATGAGTTCAAATCTTACCGTAGTCTCCTCAAATCTTTCCACGCTTAGTAGAGGATGAGTGTGAAAGTATATAAATATTAAATCGCATCTTCACCTAACGGCTTAAGTTTTTTGGACAATTGGCGATGGTTCTGCAAAAACTTCACACACAGAGAGTGATATGAAGCAAACTTTCTGTCACGAGGAGTCCCCTGTTTTTTCTGAAGCTCACTGTATACTCATCTTCTGTATTGGTATTAACTGATGTTCCTGTGTACAAGAAGAATGTGATCGACAAAACCAAAGAAGACAGGAAAACATCCTCCTATTGCTACTGATGTTTTCTCCGACAACGTACTCAAGAAAAAAGATTTGGGATCAGGTCATAGTGAGGACGGCGAAGAGGCATGAGAACGGTTGGCCTGACGGCTTGATGCCTTGATCAGCATAGCCAGCACCTCCTTCATGTTCGGCCTGGCGTGCGGGGACTCGGCCGTGCACCGTGTCCCGATCCTCAGTAACTCGCACATCTCCTCAGCGCCCTCCGCCAGTCCCGACCCCATGAGCGCGACAGGGATGGTGGACCGGCGGCCGCTCCCCATTACCCTCTTCGCCCACTCTACCAAGCACTCCTCTCCACCGTCCACGGCCCGCCTCCCCGTGGCCAGCTCCATTATGAGTACACCGAAGCTGTATACGTCGCCCTTGGTGGTGGCTTTCCACGTCTGCCCGTATTCAGGCGCCACATAGCCGATCGTGCCGGCCACCATGGTGCTGACATGGCTGTCCCCGACGTCGACGACCCGGGCGAGGCCAAAGTCCGTCACATGGGCCCTCCCGCTCTTGTCGAGTAGCACGTTGCTCGCCTTCACATCGCGGTGCACTATTGCAGGGTAGCATTCGCAATGCAAGAACACCAAGGCACGGGCGACGTCGACCGCCGCGCCCATCCGCCTCTGCCATGTCATGTGCACTCGATCGGAGATGAGATCCTCCAGACTCCCTCCCTCCATGTACTGGTACACCAGTATCTTCTCCGACCGATAGAGGCACCAACCATAGAGCGGCACAAGATTCGGGTGAGGCCAATCGAAGGAGTCCCCACAGAGGACCTCCATCTCGGCTTGGAACTCCCTCTCTCCCTCAATGCCTTCTCTTTGGAGCTTCTTCACAGCCACCTCTCTCCCATCTGGCAGCACGCCTCGGTAGACCGTCCCGAAACCACCCTTCCCGATTACCTTCTCATCCGAAAAGTTGCTCGTCGCCTTCAAAATGTCGCCATAAGTAAATGCTCTCTTGACTAATCGGATCACAGGGACTGACTCGGACAACCAGGGGGATGAACTGCTCGAGCTCGTTCCAAATTCGCGGCGGTACTTAATTTCTTCCAGCAGGTACTCAGGTAAGTCGAGCGGGCTCTTGACCGAGGAGAAGAGTATGGATGAGAAGATCCCAAATGCCAAGAAAGCAAGAACCAGAGCAAAGAGTACCAGAAAGACGCTATACTTCGGGGGCTTCTTTGGGCCTGGTCTTGTGTGATTACCCGATGGATAGGGTAACTGAGTAGGGAAAGATGCGAGGACCAAGAGAGGGTCGCCGAGGAAGGAATCTTTCTCAAACGTGGCCAACTGCCCGGTTGCAGGGATCAGGCCGGATATCATTGGATTGTAGGAAACATTGAACATGCTTAGCTCAGTCAAATGGTTCAGGCTCGCAGGGAAAGTGCCCGAGAAATTGTTGCAGGACAGGTCGAGATTCTGGAGGCACTTGATCTCGCCTAATTCCCACGGGATTTTTCCGGAGAACCTGTTGACGGAAACGTTCAGGATCACCAGGGGCAATTCTCGTATTTCCGGAGGGAGCTTCCCAGAAAAGTCATTGACGCCAAGGTGGAACATGCTAAAGTCACGCATCTTGCCGATATCAGAAGGGATCTCACCAGAGAGTTTATTCCCACTGAGCTGAAGATAACCTGATATTCGATGCGTCCTGAGCAATGTACCGGGAGTGCATACCGGGAATAGCCCGACCCCTTGGAGCAATTGGTCCCACAAGTTCCGACATGTTTTCCGGGAAAGAATGGCGTACACAAAACTGAAAGGAGGATAATCTGCAGGAATCCATCTCTTCATTGCTAAGCACTCGCCTGAGCCAGGTATCATCCTGTCACTTTGGTGGTTCGATTTGAAAGTGGCCATTGGGTTTTGGCCAATATTCGATAGCTCTGGTGGTATTTGTCCGGAGAGCTTGTTGTTGGCCAGGTTTAACCATAACAAGCTGGAGCAGTTCCCAATTTCTGGCGGAATCTCACCTCCAAGCTGATTATTCGCCAGCATCAACCACAAAAGAGAGCTCAACTTTCCAAGGCTGGAGGGGATCGTCCCGGTCAGTTCATTAAAGGAGAGATCGAGCAGCTGGAGGCGCGGAAAGTCACCGTACTCCAAGGGTATGCTTCCATTGAATAGGTTGAAAGCGAAAATCAACGACTTCAAACTCGGCATTCGTGATACTTCAATAGGCAGCGGACCAGATAAATTGTTGAAGCTCAGATCTAATCGCACGAAGTTTGACAGATTAAGAATACCAGACGAATACAGTCCACCGGTGTAGGAATTCGTATGCAGTACTAGATACTTGACCTGCGTGAACTTCCCAAGAGTCGGTTGTATTTCACCCCCAAAGTTATTCCTGCTCAAGTCCAAAAAGTACAGGCTCTTCAAGTTGAGCAGAGATTCGGGAATATCTCTCGAAAAGCTGTTGTTTCCTAGAAACAATCCTTCGAGACCGGTGATTGACCCTATCTCTGGCGGAATTTGGCCCGTGAAGTTGTTTCCCCAAAGTTGCAATATGACCAAGTCCCGGCAATTCGAAATTTGTCCCGGAAACTGCCCCGAGAAATTATTCCCGGATAAATCCAATACTTCTAAACTGCAATTAACCGTAAAACTCGATGCAGGGATACTTCCGTTGAAAAGGTTGTCGGAAATATAGAACTCCTGAAGTCTTCCAAACCATTTCCATATACTCCCGCTGAAACCATTCGTGCTCAAATCAAGATACTGCAACTTATAGCAAGGATCAAAGACATCCTCAATGCTACCGGTGAGATTATTCTCCGAAATGTTCAGAAGCACCAAGCTGTTGCAAATTGCAGGAAAACTTGTCTGAATCCCGCCACCAATGCGATTCTTCGATAAATCAAGTGTCTGCAGACTTTTCAAACCAGTCAAGTTCAGTTCGCCCTCAACGATGTTGTATGACAAGTTGAGGTGCACAAGATTGTTGCAGTGGCTCAAATCAGCTGGAATCTGCCCGCTGAAGGTGTTCCTTGAGAGATCCAGGTGAGAGAGCTCTGTCAAGGCGGAGAAATTCGAGAACAAGGTTCCCGAGATGTTGTTCTGGGAGAGGTTCACGCCAGTGACCCTCGTCCTATTGTGGTTGCACATGATGCCCTCCCAATCACATGGGTTTGAGCTCTCGAGGTTCCAGCCAGAGTAGTGACCTCTGTTCACCTGATTGGACTCTTCAAGGGATGATTTCAGATCCAACAGGACTACTCTGTCCGTGTCCAGAGAATCTCCGACAACAACAGTAACTGCTTTTGAACAGAGAACAAGAATGCAGTAAATACTTAATACAGCGTCCTCCTCGGGAAACGAAAGAAAGAGTTTTTCTATTCCAATCTGCGAGTTTCAAGGAAGCAATGCGAAAACGCCAAAAAAAGCAGGGGATTCAGAGAGATTCGTGATTGGGATTTTCAAGAATTCTAAAACCCACATGGGATATGAGCCTAAATTCCAAATTTTACGATAGCGCGAAGGCTGACAATTCAAGAATTGGGAAGAGTTTGAAAGAATTACCTCCAAGAAACAACAAGAAAGCAAACAGGACGATCCTCCATGGATCAGTTTCTTCATCTAACATGATAACTACCGGTAATCTCTCTCCTCCTTCTGATTCTTCAGCTTCTTCTTCTTCTCGGTTGAGCTATGAAGCTGTGATCAGGTGCAAGAATCTAGTCGCGAACATGCTGAAGGCGAATAAACGATCAAATCAAACTTGAGGATGTTTCAGCTTCAATTCAATATTGGTTTAAAGTTGAAACTACTCTGGTTGCCGTTGCCCAGCGCCTGCATGCAGACCAAAAAAAAGCACCCAATCTTGGAGCAAGTGCATGTTAGCTTCTTGGAATACTTGTTTTCTTTAATCGGGGTAACATAAAATAAACGTTTTTAATATATAAATCAACACAAACGGTGGTCAATCTCTCACGGTTTTAGCGAAGAAAGAATGCAGGGAGAGAAAAGAGAACATTTTGGCACGGTAGGAGCTGTTGAGCCGCCCACGTTGACCAGATTCTTGATCATGGCTTTGACCCAACAACGGATTTTTTTTCTTCCTGGGTGAGTATTCAGATTCATTCTAGAAATGGGTTTGTTTTCTTTGAGGCTGTCTGAAAACAAGCAGAGCCTGTGCAGTGTTTGAAGTGAGAAAGGGAAAAACAGAAAAGATAAAACACAATCAGGTGGTGCTGGTTCCTGAGTTGCTTCACGAGTACACAAAAGAGGACAATTTGCCTTTGAAGACTCCCAGTCCAGGCCACTTCAGAAAAGTCATCCCCCCATGGTTTTAGAATTTGCCATTACCAAGAATCAAACTTTGAAATAAGTTAGGAGAAATTGCAAGATATTCCACTTCAAGTGCAATTCTCCAGGTATTAAGTCTATCCGATAATGCACGAGTAAAAGCTCATCAAGTAGATTATGACAGCTATCGAAATAGCGAAACTCATCGATTATCCATTTTTTTTCACTATTTTTATCGATAAAATCAAGGACGATCCTTTCGAATCAGCAAAATAGTTTCTTTAAGTTGATTTTATAGGTTCTTTTTTACTAATTCAGCAGAGCCAGCATCAAGGGAGATGCAAAAAGTCCAAAATCCCATGTCAGAAAATGACTCTGGAAGTCAATTGACTTATTATGTTTCCAACTAATTGCAGCAAGATAAGCTCACGAAATGAGCAACAGGGACAAATACAAGGCGAAACAGAGCATGTACTATGAAACAGACCTGATGCCCACCCAAGATCTCCTGGCTTTCACAAGCAAGGGCCCTGATAAGTACAGCAAATCAGAGTCCACTTGTCTGCACTGGAACATGCCACGTGTCTGTATCTATAGCGCAGGGACGAGGAAGAAGTTGGTTGGTGGCCATTTTCATAGTCGAAGGACATGTTAAGCAGATCACATCAAGCATTAGACGCCAATCCCGTGAGTCAATTGCTGACCTGGATTTTTTTATTTTTGTTTCTTATCGATACATTCCCCATTTCTTTTTAGTTTTTCTCCCCCATTTTTTTTTATAACCATCAACCATTTATTCCCTTTTATTTACATTTGGACCGCACTTGCTAGCAGCTACTAGCTCCCTCCCAAATTGCTACTTTCACAAATTAGCCCAATTAATCTTATTATATAGCAATTTGTGATCTAGTCACACACCATTAGGCGGACCATGGCTGAAGAGCACCGTGTCAATGATGAAATGATCATATATTCTAACTTTGAAGTTTCCATCCATGAGATGTTGACATTCAATGCCCCGTTCTCCAAAGAAATCAAGATTTTCTATTCAAAGATGAACTCCTTTTCTTTGGCGATTGGTGGCGACATGATTGGGAATATTCTCGGGCTGTCTATTCTCTATGATCTCATTGAAGCTTTGAGTACATTGTGTATATCCACGCAAAACCAAGAAAAAGCGATTCGAGGCGTATTCGCCCGCAAATGTCATGTTTGCTTCTATACTTGGTCGGGATAGAAAGGATTCGGATGATGATTCAAGAGAGAGAGAAAAGAAATGAAGTGATTTGATGTTAGCATTGTGTTGGCGCTTATGAAATAAAAAGAAGAGAATTCAGTTTTCTCATGTTTGGTCAAAGAAGAGAAGAGAGGGGAAACCACCCGCTGTGTGTGGCGTAGTTGGTTCAAGCCTTGTGCTTCTTGCAAAAGGTACAGGTTTAAATCCCAACGACATCACTAGGTGACTTGCAAAAGGATTCGGATGATGATCATAACTGCTTATGAGTGTGGTGGCTAGCTTACATTGGCCCGATGTATAGGCACCCGATTCCTTAGCTCTTGCCGAGCGCGAAAAGGCCCGAGTGGAGTCCTCAGTCACCAAAAAAAAAAAGAGAAGAGAGGGAAATGGGATGTAGTTATATATGTTATTACTATTTTGTCCCTATTCTAAACTTCATGGCTAAATTAATGAAAATTAAGCTTTTAATTAATTAACTGCTGTTATAGCTTACTCATTCAAAAAGAGATAGTAGCATTAAAAATTCACTTTACTCATCGGAAAAAAGACAGCAAAATAGATGCGGTGAATGTTTCAAAACATAATATCAATGTACCAGTACATATAAACTATTTTAAAACTTTCATTGCATACATGTCTTTTGGTAAATTTGTTTTCACTTATGGTCGAATGTCATGCCGGCGAATTTGCTCTCAAGATAATATTATGTAAAATCCTAAACTTTTTCTCATGAATATCATCGTGTCAAAACTTTTACTTATGCCTTACTAATAACCAAACTCGGACAATTGGCACAAAAGTACTTTCTGTCCATATGGCCATTAAAAGAATCTGGCCGGTAAACATCCGACGAGGCTGTCTTTAGTCTCGTGGCATCACGCATCTATTGCCATGTCAAATTCATACATTCGATTTTGTTCGCGAAAGCTGCCACGTCGGATTTGGCAATTTTTTTTAAGGCATAAGTATCCAAAGAAGAGAAAAAATCTGGAATTTTTTATGAAATTATCTTTTGCCCTCGATTTGGCCTATCGTTTTGTCCTCTTATGAACCTGAGGGCGGCATCTTCAGTGGACTAATTTCTAAAAACCACTCTCCACATCAGCTTTAGATAAAGGACTCGTTAGATCTTATCACCAAAAGTCTGCACGCAATGCAAATTCAGAGACCACTTCAGTAATTTTCGAAAAGTTAAGGGGCCTAATTTAATTTAGCTCTTCCTCTTTTCTTTCCTTTTTTTTTTTGGTGGGGGGACCAAATTGGACAAGTGCAAATGCCCATGGACCAGGCCGACAGCTACCTCAACAAAAGCAGACAAGAAAGAGAAATAAGAAACACCTTAAACCCTAAGTTACATGCCATAACGACCACGTTAAGTGATCACCCTATACTTATAATTGTATACCCTATCTTCAAAGGATTGGTTATCTTTGAAATCAAAAGAACGTCCCAATACAAACTCTATTGGTGACCTAACAATACTTGTTAATAGGAATCCGAACGCGTCTTATATGAATATGCATGAGACGGCTCGATGTTTTCAAGGCAAAAGTCAAAGTATGAGCGACGTGTCCGGAGAGATTATGCTAGGCATGAGGAAGTATTGTGTGGTCCGGAACCAATGGTCCTGGCCACTTAGGAGGGGGCATTTGGCTGGTGGCCCCGTGCGCTGTGAGAGAGCATGTAGGGTCCACCAGCCAGGTGGCACCTACCCAATGGTCCCGGACCACCTAAAATTTTTTCTGCTAAGACATCTTGGTAACGAAGCTTTCCATCATAGTTGGTCAAATCAACTCGAAGGTATTCAGCCGATTCGCACGTGTGCCCCGAGAAGTATTTCCGTGAAAGGTACTCCGAGGGCATGTCCAGTCATTAAACGCCATAACTGAGATGGCTCGAGCTTTGTCAAGAGCCAAGTTGGACGGGCGAAGAAGAGAAGGGTCCCATCATTCCAGTGGGAGTTCCATTCCGCCACTTGAAGCTGTCTGATTAAAGGCAAGGGCCGGTCGGGAGATCGGGTCTTGAGGGATATTGAGGGAAGTTGCGTCGGAGCCACGCATCGAAAAGGTTTCTGGGAGGTCAGCATTTGCTGCTCGGTCTCTCCTGTCTTGGCCGACAAGTTGGTTGAAAATTCAGATGCTGAGCCAACGCATGCAGGCAGTCCATCTCGATAGTCCAAGAATGCGTCCCTCGTGTGGGAAATCGCTGTTTTTTGACCGCATCAACGCCAGAAAGAAGAGCAGGAAGAACACCACAGAGAGAGAGAGAGGACCCTCTTTCGGGGCGATTCACAACACTGTTGCGAGACTCGTGAAGAACGAGTTGATGATCAGCAGGGTCTGAATCTGGAGTCCCTCCCTCTAGGTGAGGAAAGGGTTTCGGGTTGCCTTCGTTGTCGTCACGGAAGCTCTAGTCCCCACGAGCGAAGTGTCGTCCTCTCGAGGAAAGAAAAGTAAAGGGGAGTTGGACGGCCTGAGCACGCGATGATCGACTCGTATGGACGACGTGGGGAACTCGTGTTTCGAGAACGTCTAGGATCGCTGCCTCCTCCTGCCTTCTTGAAACCCGTCTTCTGGCCGACAACCACCCCCCTGACGAGAAAAGGTTCCATAGATTTTCCTGTTCATGAAAACAATTTTTTGTCAGACTTTTTTTTGTAGTGGTGCCAAACGTTCGAGAATGGGAAAGTTTCCGAAGAAGGGATTCTTTTGGACTGGGCATTAGAGGTAAGCGGTTCCAAGTGAACCTGAAAATAGGATCCTTAATTTTTGAAGTCTCTAGAGCCTGTCACGCATTGCCTTGGAATCTAGGATTTTACGGGCAAGGATCACCTACCTTTGTAGCACGTACCTTAATGGTGTCTTGATTGAAATCTTGGCTGTCTGATCTCAATCGGACAGTTCCGCTTTTTCCAAACAAAAAAAACAAAAAAAAAACATTTCCTCCCTTATTAAATGGGAGACATCTGATCTTGAATCGGACGACCCCAAAACTAAGATCCCTTATTCAAAGGTAGGGATCTGGATCCGGATTTTACCCTTTCGGGAAGCACAATTTGTTGTTACTCCACTGACTATAACTCATATTAAAACATTTGAAAAATGCAGAACACTAACTCAAAAAATAAAAAGTTTAGTCATGGATATCGCTGGAAATAGATTATAGAAGCTCGGACTTGTAATTTCATGTTACTATTTATCATCAGACTCTGTGGAACATCGTAGGATCACGCGAAAGCATAGACCAAGAAAAATATGGAACATGAAGAACATGAACAGGTTCCAAAATGAAGAACATGAAACCTAACTGTTGGAACAAAATTCCCCATATTTTGGAACCCAAAACCTAACCCGTCTATTTTGAAACCTAGAATCCGATCGGTTCCCATCAGTCTCTTTCTCAGGTTCTCGGTTTCTATCTTGAAATCATACCCACTCTTACCGGGAGAAGCTGGGGCTAAATCTAATCTATTGGGCCTACAAGTTGTCCACTGAGTCCGTTCGACTCGGTGGAAACTTAGGGAAGCCTATGGGAGATTGGAAATTTGGATGACAGAGACCGAGTCTAAGCCCGAGTCACCAACCAAACCCCCCACAAGATGCCCGGGAGTTTTGGGCGCGAGAAACATAAGATTTACAGGAAAAGATCAGAAGCTTTATACTTGTTCAATCGAAAGACCAACCTAGAATTTGTTCAATAAACGTATCAAGCTCCCATCGATTTCAAGTTCGAGTTCAGCTCTTCCTTGTGTCCTCATTTTTCTCGCCTTATCACCTAAATTCATAATACCTAGGACCGACCGTCTCCGGCGATCATATATGCAATGGCAAATGAAAAAAAAAAAAAAGAAAGAAAGAAACTACCTCTCTGTTCTGTTCTCTTCCTCTCAAGCAATTTGCCAATGTTTTGCCTTGAGTTTTGGTTTCCCCTGTACCTTTGCACAGGAAAATCCCGTTTCCCCGCCGGCTAAGCAACAAGCTTTTGGCACAGACCTGTCCTCTTGTATCTAGCATAACAATGATGTCTCTACCGTATCTCCAGCTATATGCACACCAAGAACATGGCGCGATTCGTAAAAACCGTGATCGTACATTCAGTAATGGACATCTATTTTTCCAGAAAAATGTGGACGATGAAGTTTCGGCATGGGTACCGTATCAGATAATCACACTTGTACACTTGAAGCACTTATCCACTATAACCAGTACAGCTATAACTCCCTTCATAACCTTTATTCAGACTGAACTTTGGTGAATTTCCGATGCTAGAATTTCATGTTAAGAATCTTGAAAAGAGGAGTATGTGAAGCAGGAGGTCTATCAAATGAGGAAGGGTTGATCTCTCTTGAGATTGAATCCTCCCTAAGCGCAGCCAATGCTGCCTTCCTCCTCTGCTTCCGTTCCTGCCACCTTTGGAGCTGATCCTCAAGTGCTGCTTTGGCATTCTCGGCGGCCTCCGCCCGGCTGGCCGCCTGTTCGGCCCGAGTCCTGAACTCACTGATCCTCGCACTTGCCGCTTCGAGCTCTCTCTTCAGGATCTCCACCTCTTGCTTGCTTTCCCATGCGATGTACTGATTTGAGTCTTCCACCGACAATGTACGCATTTCATCTGCCTTATTTGCCAGGGCAAGTAAGGACTCGTACTCTGCCAGCGAAATCATTATGTTGGAGCTGTTCTTGTTTCCTAAACCTTCTTCCACTTCGCTCATTTCGTTTTCAAATATTTCCCCATCATGAGCAGTGTCTTCTGCTGGGGCGGAGGCGAATGTGAAGCTTTCAGACTCCTCAGATGCCTTATCGGCTTCTTCCTTCAACCTTTGGTATTCCTTCTTGGCTTCACCAGCTTCCATTGCTAGCTGCTGTACTGCACGATAAAGCCCTGATTTAACACTATCTGCTCTAACTTCAGCTGCCTCTGCGGCTGCAACTTTTGACCGGGCTTTGTGGAGCTCGGATTTCAGCAAGGCCAGTTCAACCTGCGCTTCAGTCTCTTTTTCCTTCATCTCACTCAACTCAGCCTCGGCATTCTGCAAATCTTCAGTAAGAGTTTCAAGGTCGCTGCTCACGTTGCCAACCCTTTCATTTGCGGTAATCAATTCCTGCTTCAACTGATTCAGTTCCATCTGAAGCACTTCGATGTAAACAGCTTGGTCTGAGACTTCCCTTTTCTTCACTTCCAAATCTGCTTTCCACTTCTCCAAATCAGTCGTGGAATCAGAAATGGCTTTATTAGATGAATTGAGCATCTCGTTCACTTCCCTGAGATCAGATTGTAACGTCTCAACGTACGCGGACTTGGCCAGAAGCTGGCTCTCCAAGTCCTCAATCAAGCCCAGTTGATTTTTGAGATTGTCCAACTGCTCTTGCATTTGAACCACCGCATCCGTAGCTAAATATATTTCAGCATCTTTCTGAGAAATTATGTGACATTTTTCTTTTTCAGCTTCCATAGCAGCCCGCTTCAACATTACGAGAGCTTCATTGAGCTCCTCTACATGCTTCCGAAGTACTTCAACCTTTCCCTTCTCTATTTGAATATCAGCTTCCAGCTCCTCCGTATGTGTTAGAGCCTTAAGCCTTGCCTCTCTCGACACGGCAAGCTCTGTCTCCATCCCAAGTAACTCAACTTGGGCAGACTTCAGCTCGTTTAATACGTGAGAAAGCTGCTCACGGATCTTCACAGCTTCCAATAGCTGATCGGCCATTTCCTTGGTCTTGGACTCCAGCTTGTTAATATCAGACCTGGCATGCATGCATTCCCTTTCATATTTCTCCCTCTTGAGCTCGGATTTTATCAGCTCAGAAGAAAGCTCGTCCACTCTTTCATTGTATTGCTGTAGCTTGAGGAGCGCTTGCATGTAGGCAGATTCCTTGGCTTCGAGTTGCACCTTGTAATTTGCCAATTCCTTGTGCAGGCCTTGAAGCTCCTCCTTATCAGTCTCTGCCTGAGATAGCAAACATGAGAAACATAAGTATGTTATCAGTAAACAACATCTTGCTGCTTGCCAGATGTATATGTTTTTTTTTTCTTTCTGGGGGACTTGTTAAGATGGCTGCATCCAGTAACATCGAGTGAAGAAGACAAGAAGAAAATTCAGATGTCAAAGCGTTCTTGACGAAATATGCCTCAATGGTCCTCATAGTCAATTGACTACGCCAGCATGAAGTGGTTTTCTGGTTTTTCTCTATCTTTGACACCAAAAGAAATTACGAAACCATGGAAAGAGTAAAACCTCTTCTCACCATGGCACCCCGATCAGAATGATGATCAGTCACGATGCTCATTTGCAATATTCCTGGTGTCTTTTTAGCATCTACACGAAACAAAAACTCCTCCTAGCTAATAATATGGACTCCTAGTTGCTCACTCAAATTTCCCTCAAAGGACATCTGATCCGGGAATCGTCATGAAACTAAACTACACATGGATTTCCACGTCAGAACATATCACCATCAATGGCAGACCATCCTGCGAACAACCCAAAAAAGGATGGCAAAAGTATCAAGCAAGCCATGAATCTTACATCGCCACTGGTGGAACGGTGCTTCCTATGATCGCCTTTCTCGCCGAACAAGGACAGTGCGACTTGGACTGGTTCGATCGGTTTCGTATCGATTTCACCCATACTTTGCTATCCGCGATAAGCTCCCACGAAACTGAGTCTCGTCGCGAATTTCCAAGAGAAACCTGCACCGAAGGAATGCCAACAGACAGTGAACAGGAAAGAAAAACAAGAAAAACCATACGGGCGAGCTAGCATGTGCTCAAATTGAAACAACGGGGTTTCAGATACAACAATCCATCAGAATTAAGAAACCATGCATAATTCGCAGTTCCGTGCGAATAAGACTTCAACAAAATACACGCTGCAAACGACGGCTTCACTGCCGGGGAACCGTTTCCCGGGGGACCATCGAAGGGCTGCTCAAGAAACAAAGAACTCAAAGTCCGAGCTACCCCTCTCCAAGCAATCGCCGTTTCCACAGCCTAAACTAAAGTAACCACAGAATGTTGAACTCAGATCTTTCCGACCAACTACTACGCATTCCCACACTTCGAATTCTGTGTATGCGATGAGACCCCTACCTGATCTCCTTCCCGAACTCCAGGCGAGACGAGAGCGGGCTCTGCTGCAGAACGAAGAAATGCCGCGGGAGATAAAGTTAACTCCGTGGGGAACGACATGGGTATTCAAGATCGGGGAACACGATGTGGCGAAAAGCTTGTCGGGATCGAAGAGTTGTCAGGGGTGTTTGGAAACAGCGGTCGAAACCCGCCGACGCTTCGTGGCGATCGATGTTTGCGGGAACAGGGTGTGAACGTCGTCGCCTCCTTGTTTCGGCAATCCTTTCTTGTTCTTTCGCGGGTTCCCCCCCCCCCCCCCCCCCTCTCTCTCTCTTTTTTACGATAAGATATTTAGGCTCAGTTCATTTCGTGAAAAAAAATCCGAAAAATATTTCACTTACTGTAAAATATTTTTCGGTATTAGTTTAAAATTTAAAAATTTTTCAAAAAATATATTTTATTTTTTTCTTGTTCATGGATGCCCAATTACCGCCGCCGTCGCCCTCACTCAACGGCGGCGGTCCGACGGTTAGCAGTGGGTTTATTGATAATTTGGTCGATATCGAAGATCGGTTGGCTTCAAGAAGATATTTTCCTCTTTTCAAAAATGAAAAACATTTTTCTTAATTTTTGAAAGAAATTTCTTATTTAATGGAAAATATATAAAATATTTTCCGCCTCTGAATACCACAATTTTCGAAAAATATTTTTCGTGAAACGAAATGTGTCTTAGTAATATTACAGCGCCAATCATAAATTTATATATGGTATTGTAAAAATTACTCTGTATTTATGGATGATAAGACATTTCAAATAATCTTATTTTGTTTTATTTTGAGGTACCACGCGTGAATTTGTGATTGATCCAAATGAAAAAATGAACACCATGTTAGCCAATAACGTGACACTATAATACTACTTAATATTTTTCTCCTTTTTTGATGTTTTCTCATCAAAATTTATCAAACTTTTATTATTATTTTTTTAGATTACAATTTTCCTTATTTTCCCATGAACATAAATAGATGGAATACATGTACCAACACTTAATTTGAATCTCTACGATTGAATATGAAAACTTTGATGCTGGTTCACTGTTATCTGGCTAGGATAAGGTCTTCATTACTCAAACCCGAGTCCATCAAGGTTGGCTAGCGACCCTAATACTAGTGCGTTTGGATCTTTGATGCTCACGCCCTAGGTCCATTGAGGCCAAGCACAAGACTAACTCAAGCTCCTAGTGTTTGTAGTTGGGTCCATCAAGGCCAAGCCAGAAGCCTCAATGCCCGTGCTTGATGCCCCAAAGCTTGGGTTCGACTTGATGTGGGCCAAGTACGTATCTCGACGCCTAAACTTAAATCCCTAATGCCTGTTCCGAAGTCCACGGAGGTTGTTTCTCAATCCATCAAGACCAAACCTACAACTCGATGCCCATGCTCAAGTACATTGAGACCAAGCCCTGGACTTGATGCATGTGCCATGGACTCGAGTGCCTATGCCTTGATTCTTAGCTCCCTAGTTGAGGTCCATCGATGTGCTCCCAGCCGGATGCTTATGAGCAAATTATTGATGTTCGAATAGTGTATACCTATTTAGGATTCTCAAATTAGTCATACCGAATGACATAAAAATAATTTACAGATCATTTTCAAGTTTTAACTAAACACCGAAAATATGATCCTTTTTCTTTTCTGAAGAATGGCTTATTGAAATATAATTTCCACGAAATATCATATTTTCCACAAAACAAACAAAACCTAGTTCCATAAAAGAAAATATCAAATTGGTGCACATAACTTTTTGCTATACTAAAATTAATTTAAAGTAAATGCAATAGGAGCATTATTAATTTGGAATTTTTTTATAGTAATTAGCCATATTCCTTTTAGTCGAATATTCCCTATCATTCTACCCATGTATTGTGATGCCATGCGTAGCATTGAAGATCAATGGAATATTCCTTGCGCCCTTCCCTTATTTACTTGATAAGCATGTCTATATTCCTCGTCTCAACATGAAAGTTTCAAATAAAGATCCAAAGTGGTAGCAATTTCTCAAATAATGATCGAAAATGGATATTTTTTCAATAAGGATTTCAAGTGGGTTATAATTGTTTTAAATAAGGACCCAAGCACACCGTTAGAGGTATGAACTCGTGTGCAGTGTCATTTAATCGGGCTTTGATAAGACGAGGAGATTAACTCAAACGAGAAGATATTTCGCGTGAGAGTTGCACCGCATCACAATGTCGCGTGGCATGACAATACAATAAAAAATTATATTAATTCAAATTTAAATTTTTTATTCATTTCACAAAAAAATCAATGATTTGAGATACATTCTCCTTGAAAAAATCACCTCTATAGCTTAACATAAATAATCAACGAGAAAAAGTTTCATAACGTACAACTATTTATATCTCATCTCTGTAGTTGATGAAGATATTTTTTGTCTATTTTTTTGTAGACGATACAACCAATTGTTTTTAAGAACATATTTTTTTAATTATTCATTTTCCTAGTTACAAAATATTTTAACGACAAGCATGTCATGCGAGTCGCGTAGGTCTATGATGCCCATCTCGTGATCGACGGATGACAATTACTCCCGTCATGATCCTACGGTCGAGTGGGCTCGCCCCTTAAAGCCCTTGTTATGGCCCATCCCGTAGATGGCCGGGCCTCAGAAAGTGACCAGAGCCCACCTAGCAGATCCAAGCGAATTGCCAAGCCCACCTACTTTTCAACAGCGCCGACCCGAATTAATTAATAAATAATCGGAGAAATGGTCATCAATTTCCAATCGGGTAAGGTACTTTTTGAACTTTTAATTTGTTCAATATAATTTTTAAATTTTATTTTTTGAACTCTTAATTTTTTTAATAATAATCTTTAAAATTTTTAATTTGTGTTTAAGTTAATGTAAGAATTACATGAGAATATTTATATTCCATTTATTTAACGGAAAATAACTTTTAGAAAAAATATTTTTCAGATTTTCTGTCGTTCGTTTCATAAAAAATAAAGTAATTAAGAAAAATGTTTTTCATTAATAAAAAGTACTTTCAAAAGTAAAGAAAATATTTTTCATTTTCTTTATTTATTTTTAAATATTATAGCCTCGAACAACCTGTGCAACATCATTTACCAAAAAAAAAAAAAACCAACCTGCACAACATCTAGAGGCAAGCTCGAGGCTTGCATTAGATTGTGAGTTCATGGCTTATGATGGCAAACTAAGAGCTCATTAGGACCTGGTACGACCAATAATTGTTCAATGTAAAATAAAAAAAAAATCGATTCTTTTTTAATTTCATAATTTTTTAAGATATTATATTTTTCATGAAATTGATGTTGTTTAAATTATATTATAATATTATGTTAAACTTTAAAGAGTCTTTTTTTCCCATAAAAGTCAATGCTGCCTATGATTGATGGTGGCGTCCGGAAAACGCGAGTCCCACTTTTCCTCTCGAATCCGATCGAAGCCTCAAAAAGGAAAATTAAAGAAAAATAAAAAAAAGGAACGGGTAATAACAAGGAAAGAGATGAAATCAACGGACAGGAATCACTCCGGGCCCGCACCGGAGAAACCCTAGAAAGAGCTCAAGGGGAATCAACGCAGGAACCCGAGGAAAGAAGGGGGGAGAAGACCTGCGACTGTCTAACATCCGAAAAGCTCCTTCCACATCTCTCTCTCTCTCCCTCTCCGCCGCCGTCGAGCGCCGCAGCCGCCGCCGCCGCCGCTATGTCGGATGAGGAACACCAGTTCGAGTCCAAGGCGGACGCCGGCGCTTCCAAGACCTACCCCCAGCAGGCCGGCACCATCCGCAAGAATGGCTACATCGTCATCAAAAACCGTCCGTGCAAGGTCAGCGACAGATCTGCTCGCGCCTTCGTTGTTCTGCTCAGTTTTTCGCGATTGTTCCATTTCTTCTGGGAGGTTTCGTCGTTCGATTCGACTTCTGGCTCGTTGAGTCGTCTTGGTATACGATTCGTCGTGTCCTGATTTGGTCGCATGATTCGAGTGCGCGCGTTGCGTGTTTAGCATCCGATTGCGCTGGAGCTATTTGAATTAAGATTCAACGAGGCTGTCTTCTTCTTCTTCTTTTAATGTGGTCTCTAGTTCTGATCGATTCGAGATGATTCCATGGCTTTGTGCATGCGAGGGTCGATTGTCTTCTTATTCATTAGCTTGTGGAATTAGCCTCCAGGGCTGGGCGCTGATACATACCCGAAGGAGCTGCTGGTTGTTTTCACGGACTTTGGTTTTTGTCGTTAGCTGCAGAATCTTATCCTGAAATCGGCCGCCTGATGGTAGTCTGATTTTAGGTGTTCGTGTCCTTATATGTTTGTCGGGGATCAGCAATTTTGAATATTATGAGTCAGTTTTTGCCTTTGAGTACATGGTGGTAAGTTAACATTGGCAGTTCATACATTGAGTTATGTACATGTGTGCACTGACACTGGGAGAAGGCTATCTGTCAAAGTAGGTGACCTGGACCTGACGAAATTCCAAAGTACACACACGATTCATTGTCTGGTTGACCCTTTTTCTCTTTGTCTATGAAATACCCGGATTTGATCCAAGTCATTTTCACTAAGCCGTGGTTTGTAAGACTGAAAGAGATGCTTTTCTTGTTCAGTATCACGAGTGATGGATCAGTTTCCATCCTCAGGATGATTTTTTTTTCTCATTTGGGATGTTCACTTTTGTCCTTTTTTTCTCCACTAATGTTAGACATTTCATGCTGGCCCCTATTGCGTATTCAGTTTCTAACTTGTGTTTGGCAGGTTGTTGAAGTTTCCACTTCCAAGACCGGAAAGCATGGTCATGCCAAGTGCCACTTTGTTGGGATTGACATCTTCAATGGCAAGAAGCTTGAAGATATTGTTCCATCATCCCACAACTGTGATGTGCGTATTTTGTTCTTTGAGATCAATGTCATACCCTTATTGATACTGGTGTTACTGCAACCGTCAATGTGATTCGCCTTCTTTGCTCTCCCTTTGCAGGTTCCGCACGTCACTCGTACTGACTATCAGCTGATTGATATTTCTGAGGATGGATTTGTATGTACATTGCGATGGTCCTTACCCCATTCTCTGGGAGCCTTGCGTTCTCAGTTCTAACTTGATTAAATTTTTCAGGTAAGTCTGCTGACTGAAAGTGGAGGCACCAAGGATGATCTCAGGCTCCCAACTGATGAGAGTTTGTTGGCACAGGTTTGTTAGATAGTTTTTTATTTATGTACACTGCTTCTTCTTGTCGCTCCGGATGCTAGTAGGAATGCATCTCAAATTATAACGAGTACTCCGGCCGGTGCAAATGATGTTTACATGCCTCATATCGCTCTAGAAGGACTTTGCAGCTCACTTACTCTGTCCTTGCAGATCAAGGATGGTTTTGCTGAGGGTAAGGATCTGGTGGTGACTGTTATGTGCTCTATGGGAGAAGAGCAGATTTGTGCTCTCAAGGATATTGGTCCGAAGAACTAACTTCACAATCCGCTCAGTGTTGTATTCGAGATTTTTGTAAGCCCTTCCTAGCTTGTTGTCTTCAGATAGTGGGAGACGTGCTGTTATTTGTAACTGTTTTTCACCTTTTTGTAAGTTCACTGGAGGCTGAGTTACTCTCTGGACTTCGGAAACTCACGTGCTCTTGGTGGTATACTCGCATCTTAGTTGGAAATGGTTTCTAAGATCTCAAATATGGTGCTGGTTGATGATATTGGGTCTTAATGCGTTGGAGTCTTTCTGTGCAGTCGCAAGAGTTGAAGGTGATATATAATTGGCACTTGGGTCGGAATATATCTGGGTGGGATGACCAAATGGAACTGACTTTGATGCGTGTATCTGTGACTGGTGCTACCTTTTGCTTTCTGCATTATTCTCTTGAATAAAACTGAGCTGAGGAATGTGTGTGTTGTAGAACAAGGAGCCTAGGATTTGCCCTTGCTAGCGGAGCGGTCCATAGCCCCCACCTGGTGCGGCTGCCGTCCGGTGATCTGATGCCGTTTTTTTCGTTATTGTCACTCATTTTCCCCTGTCTGTAGAGCTTGTATATAGTATGTGGCAATATTTGGATTTGACGAATTGGGCTATATCAGTCATTCGTGTGCAATTGAGATTCGGGTATTGGCTTTTGTTCTTCAGTATTACCTATGTTGAGCTGTCTTTCCCGAGGGACGACAAACCAATCGGACTTGCTCGTCAAGCCCTGGAAGTCGTCTAATGTCAATGTTACTTTTCTTCGTATTTACTTCTTGATTCTATGAGAAACAAGACCAATCACTTCTTGAAAAGGATTCTTACTTTCACCCCTAATCTAACGTCGACGACATCACAAGCTTCGAGTTGGGACCCAAAGTCGGCGCTCGTCAAGTTTCCTTTAGTTTTGGCCATTAAAAATCATGGGGCGTGCGCCAAGAATGTCGTTGCTCAATCTACTACGATTGGAGAAGCAGACCTGGCCGAGGGCTATTATGTAAGCTCTAGTGACGGAGTCAATGCCCTTGGCCTACGAGAGGAGGTCGGCAAGTCTCTCTCTTTGTCGCTCTCCTTCTGGATCGTCGGGAATCTTCATCTTCATCTTTCTCTTTCTTGTACATATTTCGTTCCTTTAGATCTGATGTTCGGCTTTCTAACATTATCGTCAATGCCGCAAGCCCTAAAATGCCACCCATGACAGTCATTCCGAAATCGCCTCGTCTTTGGCCAAGAAGAAGCGAAGGAAAGCGATGGAGAAGCGAAGGAAAGCGATGGAGGGGAAGCTGGCGAGCAAGTTTACTGCTTTCTCCGCTACTACCCTCGATAATTGCAGTTGATAGAAGAAAAGCTCCAATTGAGAGAGAGAGAGAGAGAGAGAGAGAGAGAGAGAGATTATGCTTGAGTCCATAGCCCACATCAGCAGGCAAGAGACATACGTTAATATCGACACATTGGATCGTTAACGGTTAACGTAGATAAATAGTTTCGAATCGAAGTTCATAAACTGTGTTAAAGATATAAACTCGACCAATAATTCGTTCTCTCTCTCTTTTTATTAGGGCTCTTTAATTATATAGTTGACATCGTGATTTTTTTAGCTGTTTATAAATAATTCTCGTGTTGACTCCATGGATTGCTATCATGACCTAGCATAGATATTACTAAAATGTATGCTTCAGTAGAGGAGTTATTATCTTCTTAAGGGTGAAAATAAAACGTGATTTTTTTGAATAATTACCTATTGGACATTATATTGCTGAAAACTACGGATGATTCTAGGGCTCCCCATTGCCTGCGTTTTTATATTTTTATCTTACTTTTAAATTGAAATATAATAGATCTCAGCCGTTAAAGTAGGTACGAGCTTGTGGGGTTGCGATTTAACTTTTCCAGGCCGACGTGGAGATGTTTAATTGGAGACTGTCTGTTGAGAGAAACGATCGCGGTTGACCGTCTGACTGCCGAGATCGGACGTGGCGAAAAAGGTCGGCGCGCAATCAATTTCTGTCAAAGCGGCGTTTCGACAAACACAGAGAGGGCGCTTCTTTGGGAAATGCACGGCGCCATGAGCTCTCCATCCCGCGCCAACAACAGCGACGAAGACCGCAAGAATGGCGACGAGAGGCGGAGGTTCTTCGACTCCAAGGCGAAGAGCAAGTGCTGGGCGGCGGCCGCAGTCGTACTCGGCAGGCACCCCGAACGGTGGCGCAAGGACGCCGCTGGCAACGTCGTCTGCAAGCGCTTCTGCAACTGCCAGGGCTGCCTCTGCTTCGAGTACGACCACATCGTCCCCTTCTCTAAAGGTCAGCCCTCCATTCGCGTCGCTTTTCTTTCGTCTGGAAGAAGTAGCAATGAGCTCTGAATTTCGGAGGGATTCGTATAACTTCGCTAGTTTTTGTGGTACTGCCGTACGAAGATCATGGGTTGCGGGTTTTGTATCTGCAGGCGGTGAGTCCACTGCTGACAATTGCCAGATTCTTCAGACGAGGGTGAACAGGTTGAAGTCGGACAAAGAACTGGTGGATGCGAGTCAACTCAAAGGCTACTCTTGTGATATCCAATTTACAGGTGATTGGACTCTTTCCTTCTTGCCGGAGATGTGATGGACAACATTGTTCGTGCTGATCTTTCATAGGGGAAATAATAGACATGTATGATTGTTGCACTTTGCACTTTGCTGTGGAATGTCTTTATGGTCTTTGTGAGCAAATTGACCTTTTCAATTCAAGGTGCCATGGGGGAAAAAGGCAGAGACATTGGTGAACTTCCAAAGATGATACATGGGGTGATTAATTGGTGAAACAATGTAGTTGCTCTAGATGTATGGAGGTGGCATTAGTGAGCATGGTGTTTTACTTCATTTTCTTCACTTAGAATCCATCCTGTCCACTGGCTCCTCTTTGGGCAATTCAGGTTTACCATAGAACAACAATATCATAACTCTGTTTCACATTCTACAAAAATTAAAAGCCAACCATCCCTTCTTCCTCAGCTCAAGACTCGTCCATGTGTTTTATTTGAATAATGCAGAGTCATTGATATGTTAGGTTGCTTGCCTAATATTTTGAGGTTTATGCTTTTGACAAGTGATATGCAAACACAATTTTTTAGAGTTGGAGGTTTAAGTTGATAACAAAGATGAGTTTCTTGTTTTCAGACTGTCAACTGAGAAATAATGGAGAAAAAACAATGTAGCACTTTGATATCTCATATGTAGTAGCATAAAGGCATTTCTGGCATACTTTTTCTTGCTAATCTTTGCTATAAGTTTAGAAAGCATGCCTAAGTTTATGGATTCTTTTGCAAGTGACGGTCTCATCCTTTTTGCAACATTCGCATTTACTAATCTGTTTTATCAGTTGTCTCAAGTAAGGGCTGTTGCTAAAGGTCTGTTGCCCAGCCTGACATTGCACAGGTTTTAGGGGTTTATTGAAGAGACAATCTGGTCTCTTTGAATCATGATGAGGTTGCTCTTGATACTATAATGACTAAGATTTTAGTTTATTTAGCTAGGTCTTTGAGAGCTTTGATTAGTGCATCTGCATGTTGCTGAGAACAATGTGGCAGCTATGCTTTTTAAGGAAAAGAGAGGGATTATAATAAATTGATTTGTGTTTAATTATGTTTCGAGTTTGACCCCATGTACAAAACCCGATCCAAATTTGATGATACAGATTGGAATAATTGACTGAATCCTTAATGGTTGGAGTTCTCATGACTCTTAGTCCTGAAGTTTAACAAAGATAGAGACCGTAACTTGGCCTTATCTGTTTTCTTTATCCAAGTTTGACCGTGAGTAGTTGTTGCTGACTTATCCTGGGAAAAAGGGTTTTGATAAAAAGGAACTCTTGGCCTTCATACATACATACGTACATAATCTACACAGAAGAGGGGAGTTCTTTGTCTTCTAGCGGCACCAAAAAAAAAAGTGAAGCTCTGAAGGAATAAAAAGCTGCATCTTGGAGTCCACAGTTTGTGATTGATCAGTAAAAGAAAAAGGAGTTTCATGGTTTATTGAACTTCTTGTGGACCGCATGATAGACTCTCGCCAAAGAGCACTTTCTTTGCTGGACAAGAGGAGGCAACACGGTGATTTATGTTGGGACTATATTCAGATTGAGTTGTTTTCTTTGTAAAACACTGTGGGTTTGGGTGCAATCCAAATATGGAAAACTCTTGAGCGTGTGAGCGATTGTAACTCCTTAATTCTCTAACTGATTGGTAATTTATTCATGGCTGGCTTTCCCCATGGAGTCTGTACTGACACTCGCCAATTCACGTAAATCTCGTGTTCTTTAATATTCCTTGGTGATTTCACTGGTGATTTTGTTCTCTCGTGTTGATTTAATTGCACAATCTTTTTAGCAAAGTTTGTTCAGCTTTGGTATTATTTTACTACCGTAGGAATTAGAGTTGAGGATAGGATTTTTTGGAGTTTAATTTAGGGTTTTTGCTTGTTTAGTTGCTTTGTGGAAATGTTGCCGTTACAATTATATCTAGAGTGGAAGTGAAATATTGAGAAGTTTAACAGAAGGAGCGATTTTCAATATGGAGCATTGAGATGTGTGTGTTATTAACTAGTCAGGGTTTGACCGAGATATTGGATGACAAGGATAAGTTGCTGAATACAAGAAAGAGGTTGATTAGGTAGAGATGATGAAGAGAGCAAAGGTATAATCCTATTGGATGAGGTGCTAATAGAAGTGGTCAAGGAGAATGATGTCGCAACATTGTGGCCAAAACTTCAACATTTTTATGTAAGGAAGGGTTTGAATAATTGCCTACACATGATTGATTTGAAGAACATCGGACAGACCCTAGATGATGAAACATAAGGCATGATGTTGTTAACTCCTCTACCAAAGTCACGGAAACACTTTACTGATTCACTATCATAGGGACATACTACAGTTACTTCAGAAAAAAGGTAAAATTTGCCTTGTTCTCTAAGGAGTGGTAGAGTAATTTGCGAGATGATTGTCTGGTGCAGAGTGTAATGCGGGGACTAATGATTCAAGGTAGAGATCAAAGTAGCAAAGTAAAAGCAGATCGAAGTTGAGCTCCACAAAGTCCAAGGTTGCATGAAGTGCTTTGAGTGTTACGAGGAGGGGGGCACATAATGAGAGATTGTCCAAAGTTAAAAAACAGAGGTGATCGGTAAAATGCTACAGGCAACGTGACAAACGTTGTTGAGGAGTGTCGGTGGTGCAAAGGCCGTCTTGTGTGTGGCTACTTGCTCGTCAAGTGACAAATGAGTGCTTATTGAAGGTGTTCTTATCATGTGATGCTTCATAGAAACTAATTTACAACTTACCACATTGTAGATGGTGGTCAAGTTTTGAGGGGGAATAACGTAGCCTACAATATTGTGGCGGTCAAGACAGTTCAGATTTAGATGCGCGATGGGTTAATGTGTACACTGATAGACATAAGGCATGCATTGGAGTTTATGCATTGATACATTACGGTTATATAGATATTGCTTATGCACTGATTGTAGATGATGAGATGGAGAGAAATGAGTTTTCGTCTTACTCTAAGGTGGTGGCTAGTCCTAAGTTGACATTGTAGTTAGCGGCTATGAGTGGAGATGGAATCACTACTTCGGAATCAGATTTGGAAATTGGTCAAAATATTCAAGAGTCAAGAGATTGTCAAGTGCAAATGGTCCTCCAAATGGAGGGACACAAAAAAACAGCTAAGTTGCAGCACGCTATGGCGATGGGCAGTTAGTTCAGACAAATTAAACCACCAGTATGTCAGGGTTATACAAATATTGCTTATGTATTGACTGTGTCAAGAGTGATGAACCTTCTTTTTTGGGGCAATGGCTTGTGCTAAGTCAACATAGTGGCTACCTACTATGGGAGTCGGTCAAAGTTCTCAAGACCTAGACAATTATCGATGCAAAAGTGGAGGGAGGGCATTTCCGGTGCTGAGGCTGCAAGGTATGAGGTGAGGCTTGTTGCGAACATGGTTTAGCTGCAAACGTTAGCCAATGTATAGAATTGGTAAATCATGTGAGTTTGAGCTTGTATAGGAAGTCTGACCCAAATTGAATTATGTAGATAAGAATTACCGACTGTTTCCTTATCGGATGGAAACTCATGGGTATCAAGACAAGGATTGTTAATTGGCCTTATCTATTTTCTTTTTCAAAGTTTGATCTTTAGAAGTTGTTGCTGACTTATCATGAGGAAAATGGCTCTGTTCGTGGAAAGGGACTCTTGACCATATATATGTAAGGGGCATTTCCTTGTCTTCTCATGCACAATAAAGGACGCCTCCTGGATTTGCCAAATAAGAAAGTAAAGCTTTCAAGGAGTAAAAGGCTGCATCTTGGAGTCCACAGGTTGTGATTGGTTAATACAAGAAAAAGAAGCGCTTATTGTTTATTGGACTCCTCGTGGACCACACATTGGACTCTCGCCAAAGAACACTTCGTATTGCTGCACAACAGCAGCTAAGATAGTGACTTGTGCTGGGAGTTTTATATCAAAATTGAGTTGTTTTCTTTGTGAATTGCGCTTTTGGTGCAATCTAGATATGGGAAAAATTCAAATTAATTTTGTTTGATTAGTGGACTATTTACAGCTGGCTCTTCCTGTGGAGTTGGTACTAATACTCAGATCAAACCGTGTAAATCTCTTGTGCTCTTTATTATTCCTCATTGGTTTCTGTAGTGATTTCGTTCTCTCATGTGGATTTAATTGCAAGATCCAATTAGCTTATGCATTATTTCACAATAATTTGTCATAACGGTGTTCCATAGATTGCGTTTGTTGTTGTTATGGTAGGATGCGGGGTTGGTGAAAAGGGAGTAGAGGTGTGTGTTAAGATGACGGCATTGTGATTTATGGTGATAATGCAATTGTGGCTGTAATAGCTTCTTGAAAGGAAAAGGTAAAAAGAAGCAAGAGAAAATTACGGGTTAATTGCTTCGTTCCTAGGGATGATGATATTTCTATGTCCTATACCTCTCCTTTCCCTATCTCGTTCCCTTGTCCCAGAATGATTAGCATGTATTGACATAATGCAAAACATGCAGATAAAGAGCTTGACATAATCGAGATGGCTGTTTATGGGGATGTAATCCGGCCAGGAAACCAATGCAGGTGTAGAACTGTTGCAGAGATGCTGGGTGCGCACAAGTCGAAAGACCCCAAAGCTGCTTGCAAGCTTCCATACTCAAACGAAACGTTGTAGCAGAAGAATATCGAAGCCCTTCTCAATTGGGCGTCCAAAGATAAACCCATATTGTTTGCAGACATTTGCACCTAGCAGATTGACAAAAGATTGATGAGCTGTTGATCAGAACGATAAAAGCAAGTTGACAGTAAATTGTAACTTATGCCTTCTCTAAGCTCAGATATTTTTATATCTTATCTGAAATTGAAGCCGGTTGCGAGGCAAATTTGAGAGTTATACATTCTAGAAGAGCCTGACAAGGAGTGACGTCGACCAGACATAGACGTCGTCACTTACTTGGTCCAAGGTTTAGTTGAGGGTGGTTTGATATGTCAAACATGATGGAGACCAATGGTGCTCAAAGTCCTATAATTCAATGAATATGTGGACCGGCATGGACTTTTAGCAGACGAAAACAAATGAACAGTTGCTCCTTAATTGCACTGGAAGGGGACTCGGTAAACCATGTTTGTCGAGAAACGTGGTCATGGCGTTACGTCTTCTTCAGTATTGCCCCTAAATTGCAAAATCCTGCTTGTCTGAGTCTTGTCTTAATTAATTAGGTTAGCTATCGACTTCGTATGTGAAGAACAGCACCAGAGTATATTTTAGGAGTTGACGGACCATGTTGTTTCGTTTTCTTTCCAGGACTGAACTTGACATGAGCCAAACTCATACGCTAGGAGAAAGGGGTCGGCGAAGATTCTGCAGAATGCAATTGCTACAATATATGATGGTGACCACAACTGAACATTGCACGTAATGAAACCTTGTTCTGCTTTCGACTTGGCAAGGTGTTTAATCGAAATCAACCTGATATATTGATTCCAATTTTAACGTAATTCGAGTGCCCTTAGAATTTCCCCCAATGTGCACAAATGATTGAAAGCGGGCAAGAAATCCAACATGCGAACTGTGTTGGGACTTTCCCTTTCTACTGTCTGGGGATTTCAAAAGCCATGATTCTTGCATGTTGGATTTCCTTTTCAAGAGTGATCATTTTGCTTTGACCTCGTTTCGCACTGCAGTGATGACAAATGACAACAGAGAGCATCACCTAACAGGCAAAAACAAGTGATGCCTTTGTAAAGTCGAACCTAAAACACAAATCTTCCTCATTGACCAAAACCATATAGATGCAATTTGACAAAGCAAAGAAAGTTCAGATCGAGTGATGCGCTTTAAATCTTTTCCTTTTGGGGGTGATGTGCGGTTAATCATTGTCAGGTCAGGGTACATGAAAAGTCGGGCATCAAAAGTTCGTGGAAGCATCTCTATGCATTGCACTTCTCGTTTTATACCAACTTAATTTCTCTACCCGTCAACCAAATCCTTGATACTATTTGCTTTGTCCAGATGGAAAAATTTGTCAGTGTGTCCCAAGCATGAATTTTCCTCATCAAAGCATGCAGTCTGTTGCTTTTGTACGGCAAACTTTACGTGACATGATCTGGATCATCTCTAGCATATTTGTGGTTAGCTCAGTGCAAATAATTGACCTTGGCTGATTTTTATTGTGCGCATCTCCTCCCGTTCATGCCATTGAATGCGAAATTAATTTCTACACCTAATGAGATGAAATGGGATTGATTGTTATTGTCGAGGAGAGCATGGATGAGTGTAGTTGTTGGACAATGATTGAAATGTGACACCACCAGACCTACCTTTGATCTGTCCCACCAGCACTTCTGCTCCTCTCTGATCCCGCTATTCTATTGTCCAAATCCTATCGATTCTGGTCTTCCTGTGTGTTTGGTAAAGCCATCAAGAAACAGAATCACATTCTAAATTCTTTTGGTGCCTCTAAGAACATGCTGGTGCGAGCTTGTTATATAGAAAGTGATAATGAAGGGCTTCAGCGCCTACAAAGACGCCTCCACATGAGAAGAAGTGCATAGCTCTTTTAGCTACTTCTCTAGAGCTTTTTCCTAGTGCTCTAGGGGCAGAAGTTTTGCCAGTTGGAGCAGCGATCTGCCTCAACAAAGCCATTAATCGCTGACACCCCCTCCACTATTGTCTTCACCTAACATATGCAAACATTAACTTACTGATTCCTACAATAACTTTTAGCCCTAATGAAAGGTACAAATCATAATTTATGTCCATGATTTCCCTAATTGGCATTCATGTGCTCTGAGGAATTGAGGGTCATATGACGTTCTTCCCCCCCCCCCCCCCCCCCCGAGTGGCTATGGTTAATGTATTTTTTTGCTGCATGAGTGCAATCGAGTGCTCTTTTTTGTACTGCTGAGGAGGGGTCCTTTGAATAGATCATGGGAGGCAGCAATCATGGCAAGAAATGAGATCAGTTCCAGTAGTGATTGTTCTCACCGCATGCAAATTGGACTAAAGAATCGATAACCAGACAAATGTTTATGCCTCAGCAACCCCAATGGCAATAAACAAACTCTCAAAAAGAAAACTTCGTTGAAAAAATAAGAATGGTCGAAGTCCAAAGCCCTTTTCTTGACGGTGCTGCTGCTTGCATGTGATGATGTGAAGTCCAAAGAACCGCGTACTTGCCATTTTCACAAATATATATAAATTACATACTTTATGTTATTTTACTTTTTTAATTTTGCCCAGGTATTGTTTTGATTGGGACCATTCAGAAGCAGGAAAATAAATGACATGCCTCTTCAATTTCCTTTTTCTTTTTCCCTCTTCATTGCTTGTTTATGCTTTTTGAAGTTTGATGTTGATGGCTCAAAGCTAAGGCAAGAATTTTCCCCAAAGTTTATAGTGAACTGAAATTGGAAATGCAAGAATTTCAAGGCCGTACCAGCAAAGTAAATAAATAACCCCAATTTGGTTTTCAGTTCGTAAGCTTTGTTAGATCCAAGGATGCCTTGGAAGTTGCGGATGCAATGTGGTCGTCGGGAATAGTTTGTAAAAGAAGAGAAAAAAAGAGTAAATAATGTCAATTTGACAATTCCCTATCCTCTCCTACAAAAGCAAAATTGGCGGAAAACTCTGCTCTTAATCTCAGTTCTTGTTCTTGTGGTTGGGAGAATGATATATTACTAGATGAACCTGTTTTAACATGATGGAAAACAGGAAACATACAAAGGGTTTTTTTATAATAATGTAGCTTTCCTGAAATTTTGTTTCAGTAAATTGATTTGGATAAATGTCAAGTTCACGAAAGTAATTTTTCATAAGAAAGATCAACTTTTTAATGATTCCCATTTTGGACGATGTTGTATTAGGATGAGGCAACTGCGTTTAAAGTTAATATCCGCAAAAAATCTAAAGATACTTAGAGGAAGGAAGAAGAGGTAAAGAAAGAAGGGGTGGGGGGAACTTTTAAATTTGAAATAGTGACAAGGTTCGAATGTTGCTAGTGCTAGCTATATAGTATTTATTCCATTGACATAGGGGGTCCCAACCTTCAATTGTAGTCCCTACCAACTTGAATTTTGCATAATTTAGCTTAATTAGGAGCCCCGTTAGTCAAACAAGCTCATTAGATAAAGAAACCCTAGGAAAATTAGAAATTTGGTCAATGGAGGACAACACCCCCCCCCCTCTTCTCTCGGGCGGCTTGTTTCTTCTATATATATTATTAATAATTATTTGGAGGGCATTGAGCCACTTGGATTGTTAATAGTGGACTGATGAAGACTAAAAAAGGGGGGAAATTAGATAAAATTATGCGATTTGTGGACATTTGGGAAGAAAACAAGTCAAGCCCTCAAAGCATAGAGATTCTTCCAGACAGTTCTGATCAAATTGGACCCACCAAGCTCGATGAGTGGGGACTGAGAGTAATGAAATTGGGGGAAATTGTCCGAACTCTGTAAGTTGTGGGGGGATTGCAAAAGGGGGAATTAAAGGGGAGTGAAGATTATGGAAATGAATTTGAAAAAGTTGAGGCATGAATTGATTGTCTGTGTGTGTGTCTGTTTTTTTTTTTCTTAACCCCTCTCTCTTTTCTAGTCCTTTTCCACTTTCCCTTTGGTTTCCTTTTTCTCTTTAATCAGATTTCACACCTCTGTTGTTGCTTTCAACATCTCTCTTTACTTGGCTGAGCAAATTGCTTTCAAAGAACCCATCTCATGTGGATAACCTCATTAGGATAAGGTTTAGCCAAGAAAGAAAAAATCTTGCAATAATAAGACATGAATTCTCCTACTTTCAAGGGAGTGTTATGTACGCACAATATGTATATCTATATATATATTTACTTTCATCTCGTTTAATTATGGACATCTTATGAATACTAGAACAAAATAATATACAACAATTTTATCTCATTATCTCGATTGTTCTAAAAAATTTCCTTATACTGAAGATATTGCATATGGGACCTTGATAGAATGGATAGGTTTGATTATGGGCAAAAAAAACCAAATTCTGATAATGGACAAAAAAAGCCATCATAGAATAAGTATACCAAGAATGAAGAATCAAATTATTCAAATCAAGTTCTGCATTATGTAATGTGAACTCGGTTTAAGAATGAGAAAGATTTAATGCTAAGCGATACCGCGTTGACATCCATAACGAAATCATTAGGCATTTTTTTAAAATATGATTGGCTATTCGATCATTTTAAAACGGGAGGACATATTTTATAACGAGAAAAAAGTCGATTTAGTATATGTATGAATAAATATGAACAAAGATTGGAAAACGTCATGTGAAAGAAGTAGAAATTACGAGTCATTTCCCAAAAAAAAACATCTTAAACATTAAATCTTGAAATTAAAACAAAAAGGGAGGAAAACCGCCGAGAACCAAAGGCGCATTAAGTCAAAATCCACCCAAATCTTGCAGATCGTGGACGCGCCCCCACGCGCCTCCCAGTTGGGCTTGCCACCACACGTTCAGACACCATCTCTCTCTCTCTCTCTCTCTCTCTCTCTCTCTCTCTCTCTACCTCTGTCTGTCTCTCTCTCTCTCTTCAGACCAATTGCATGCAATACGAGACAGACGACAGTCGCATTCGTATGCGAATCCGGAAGCATTTACACGGCAAAACAGAGGACCCGAACGCAGAGAATTTAGCAAGTCCTGCAAAAGCACCACTTTCTTTCCGTTTTCATACTCAGTCCTGTTCTGCTCTTTTCGCTTTTTCGCATATTTTCCCGTTGATTTCGCTTGTTCTGTTTTGCGCCCACCCCATTAAGTTCCCCCTTCCATCTACCCTTCCCGCGATTGCCGCTACTAAGCTGAACGTAAGAGAAAAGGCCGTTCCTTGAGAGAGAGAGAGGGAGGGACGAGCAACCCGACATTTGACAGACATTGGAGTCACTCTTTCTATCTTTGGATCGGTTGTATAAAATCCCATTCGCTTCCCACCATCGTTTTTTATTTACCACCCGTTTCTGTTCTTGCTGCCGTGTCGCGTCCATCTTTTTTTTTTTTTTTTTTGGTGTTTTGAGCTGACCCAGTTCCGAGCTCGCCGGTTCCGCCCTCCTTGCTCGATCCGGGTCGACCCGAACCCACCGGAATTTTGCAATGCCCTTCTCTGGGTTTGGGCTTGAGCCTTGAGCCTTGATGGGGTGCGTGAGCTCGAAGCAAGCGGTGTCCGTGACGCCTGCGATCGACCACTCGGGGCAGTTCAAGGACAATGCAGGGAAGGGCTGTGGCAATTCGGGTCGGAGTCGGGTCGGGTGGGTCGAGTTGGAGAAGAAGAAGAAGGGGGAGTCGGGGGTCGGGGTGGGGCTGAGCGGGAGCGAGGTGGGTGAGTCCGGGAGGACGAGTTCTAATGGGGATTCCCTGAGCTTTAGGTTGGGTAATCTGCAGAAGTACGTGGAGGGCGAGCAGGTGGCGGCCGGGTGGCCGGCATGGCTCAGCGCCGTGGCCGGTGAGGCGATTCACGGCTGGGTGCCGCTGCGGGCCGACGCTTTCGAGAAGTTGGAGAAGGTTGGTGGTTTCTAATTTTTCGTGGTATGAGCGTAATTCGGTTTATTGTGTCTGGAATTGTACGTCGTGAAAAAGTGGGAAGAGAAGAAGGTTGCGCTTTTCCATTTTTATCTGATAATTATGATTACAAGTTAGTTAGCTTGCATAGTTGTATTTTTTCTTTGATTGTTGTGATATCTTTGTTCATGATAAGTACGTGCACTTGTGAATTTGACATTGGTGAGTTTTAATTCTCTTCCTCCAGTGCTGTTGTAATGGGTCTTTTCACATTGATCAGAATTCAAAAGTTACATTTTCCCTGTGGAATTTTGGGTTCTTTTGGCGATTTTCCAATGCTTGTAATAGAGAAGAAACTTTTCAAGCCGTAGAAACGATGTCTTCTATCCTGTCCATTTGGTAACTTATGTTCTTCGGTGGATATCTCGTGTTGAAGAATTTACGTGTTTGACTGCGCTTGCCAAGAGCCAGACTATGAAGTCTCACTAGAACATGCCTGAAAAGTAGTCAGGACTCTATTCAAGTCAAACTTTGAGTTAGTTTGGTGAAACACCCATTTAGGAGACATTGAATGCTGAGAGTATATCATGTTCAGTTATCTAGCTTCACTGTTGAGTCTTGTAGAAATGAGCATCTCTTAATTCTTACCTATTTTGTGGAGATTCTCTTCCAAGTTTGAGCAGAGCATTGTGGCCAATTGTAAAAAATAGCTTTGACATAAGAAGCTGATCCAATTCCCCCGCTCACCCTTCTCATTAAGGTTGAAGTTAATACTATCATGGCTTTGTTATTATAAGAGAGCCAACGAGCAAATTAACAAATGAAGCCATGCAATTTTATCTGTTATTATGCTGCAACTGTTGCGGATGCAACCTTTTTCTTCTCTGGTTGAATTTTCTGTTGTACTGCGAACTTACATCTCTTTGGATGTATCACTAATATTGGTTGTTCTCAACTTCTACTGTGAAAATAGATTGGACAGGGTACATATAGCAGTGTCTTTCGAGCACGAGACCTTGAAACAGGACGGATTGTTGCTCTAAAGAAAGTTCGGTTCGACAACTTTGAGCCAGAAAGTGTCAGATTTATGGCACGAGAAATTTTGATTCTCCGCAGGCTTGACCATCCAAATATTATGAAACTGGAGGGGTTGATTACTTCTAGATTATCTTGCAGCATATATCTCGTATTTGAGTACATGGAGCATGATATAACTGGCCTTTTGTCTTGCCCAGAGATCAATTTCAGTGAGGCACAGGTTTGTTTGCTTCACTTTTGATAAAATTTTCCTAGCATCAGGGCACTACACAAATTTTTCATTTTTGAAAAGAATAAACTACTCATTGAATGAAATTTGATGACTCACTACGATACCATAAGCAGTATTTTTAAACTAAGGAACTACCTAGAGTATGCTCTGATAAACGTCAAATGGGCTTAGAACTGGTGAGTCGTTGATCAGGCAGAATTATATTAATGTATTAGTGGAACTGGTAGCATCCAGCTGGGATTTTAGTGCAAAATTTGCTGCTTGAAGGAATGCTTATTTTTAAAAATGGCTTTACTGAATAGATCAAGTGCTACATGAAGCAATTACTGTCTGGACTTGATCATTGTCACTCGAGGGGTATAATGCATCGGGACATCAAGGGATCAAATCTTTTGGTAAACAATGAAGGAATTCTGAAGGTGGCCGACTTTGGATTGGCCAACTTCAGCGTTTCTGGAAACAAGCAGCCCTTGACTAGCCGTGTTGTGACTTTATGGTACCGGCCTCCCGAACTTCTGCTAGGATCAACAGATTATGGAGAATCAGTCGATCTGTGGAGCGTTGGCTGTGTGTTTGCAGAAATTCTCCTTGGAAAACCAATTCTTCAGGGAAGGACTGAGGTAAGAATCATTTCTTTTTAGTTGGCCTAAGAGTAGTAATCACTTAAAGCTTGTGATTGTTCTGAATTAATAGACTTATTACTTTGGTGAAGCTCTCATTTATAAAAACCTTTTGAACTTGATCATTGATCACTCAAAGCATGGACAGGCTCAGAAGTCTTAACGATGTGGACATGGTGGAAAAATAAAATATTCAACGAAGAGTGAGGAAGGCATTGAACATTTTTTCTAAACTGTCTTTAGTTTTATTAGATGATTATAGGCATCTTGCAGCTAGTTGTGGCATTCAAAATGTAAGTGTTGTCCTTTCTTTTTGAAATTTCTTCAGCGAAAAGTACAGTAGCTTCCTTGCCCCTAGAGAGGTGCTGTTGGCTGGAAATGAATGAAACGTTAGGGAAAAGGTTAGCTAGTAATTTTATTTGTTGTTGGCCAGAGACGATGGGTATAAATCTTACCCTGAAATTTGCATAAATCAGTGATATGGGGGCCTGAAAAGATGTTAATAGAGACCTTAAAGAAGCTTGCGTGTTCACTATTAAAAAGCATGTGGCCCAAGATAGAGCGGAAGTGCACAAACGGATTGATGTGGCTAACCTCATCAATAGAATTACTATTGATCGTGATTCTTGTTAGCAGTCATATTCAGAGCAACTATAAAATCCTTATTATTTCACACCCGTGACTTCTTTGCAGGTTTATCTTTAATTTCTAAGGAGCTTATTTTTACCTACAGGTAGAACAATTGCACAAAATTTTCAAGCTGTGCGGCTCACCACCTGATGATTACTGGAAGAAATCTAGACTTCCTCATGCAACACTCTTCAAGCCTCAGCAGCCATATGATAGCTGTCTTAGGGAGACCTTTGCAAATTTGCCTGCCGCTGCCGTGGATTTGATGGAAACACTTCTTTCGGTTGAACCTCACAAGCGTGGGAATGCTTCATCAGCTCTTGCATCTGAGGTATCAGTGATGAATGATGTTTAGTGGCAATTTTTTTTCTTGGTTCCCTACACCTCTTGGATCAGACTAGTTGCATATGTTCTTTGGCTAGAAAGACCTACTTCATTTTTCAGGTTTGAAGTTCTGTTTGTAGGATTATCTTTTTCAGTTTCATCTGGACATGATGCATGCTGTGGGCGGTGAGAGAATCTGTTTAACAAAACACGCGTCAACATGGTGTTATTGCATAAACTAGATTGCGTTTCCTTGACTTTTATTCTGAACGATGCTTCTAGATTCTACCAGCAAGGGGGAAAAAAATGCCAGATACCTGCAAAACTTAATTCAATTTTCTAGGCGGCAACAGTTCTCCTGATCCAATTTTTTATGCAATCTCCAGTATTTCAGAACGAAGCCTTACGCATGTGAACCGTCAAGCTTGCCAATATACCCTCCTAGCAAGGAGATTGACGCAAAAAATCGTGAGGAAGCTAGAAGGTAATATTTCTCATGTAGCTTATCAAATTCAAAGATTTAATCAGTCTCGTTGTATTTCGAAATTTCTGGTCTAGCAATTATTGCATCTGGATGTCTATTAATGATCTTATGGAGAATAGAATATTAAAATGGGGGCAAAATAGCTCTTGTGGCAACCTTGCTAGCAGAAAAAGGAATTTTCATTGCAGTTGGGTTTCCACCAATGTCTACGATATTATTAGTGAAAAATGCACAAAGGGCTGCGAGATGATCATAGTGAATGCTCTGAAATTAATAAACAGAAGGCCCTCTACTCACATTTTTTAGTGTCCATGTCAGCATGTGTTGGATTTGAGAAACTAGAGGAGAGTGATACTAGCTGAGGAGTGGCTGACTCAGGAGTAGCTGACTCGCCAAGTATAGGATGATATATTTTTTTTTTTTGGTTAAAGTAAGAAATATATTGATCTTTAATGCCAACTATACAAAGGAGGAGCCTGGTACTACAAAAGGCTTGCACTTAGTTTAGAGATAAAACTAAGTTCTGATATATTTCAAGTTCTGAAATGGAAGAAATTAACAATAACTGCTTTCAGGGTGATCTCTAAATGCACCATCCATGCTGGAACCTTTATGGGTCATGTACAAGCTTGAAAATGGGCTTTAATGTTCTGTGCTTGTACTTCTTGTACTTATGGCAAATTGCAAACTCCATCTAAGTTGCAGGAAAAAGGGTGGTGGTAGAGTTCGTGGACCTGATACTGCAAGAAAACAAACTAGAAAACCCCATGGAACCAGAAAATTGGCACCAACAGAGGTCCTCTCTCTCTGTCTCTATCTCTCTCGTGTTGTTGCCAAATGCACTTAACCTATGTTATTGTCTTGTAGGATTTTGCACCCCCAGCTAAAGTTGCCGATAGAGTTGAAGTCAATGGAAGTAAGCTACACATCCTTAAGGAGGGAAAAGTCATGTCAGGCTGGGACGCACCAAAGCCATCACTAGATTTACCTGAAGATGCTTCTCATGCAAAGAATGCATCTCAAGGAGACATTCCTTTCTCTGGCCCATTACAGGTATCTTCATCAAGTGGCTTTGCCTGGGCAAAAAGGCGAAAAGATGAGGCTCCTGTTAGATCCCACACAAGATCCATTTCCAGAGGCCACATTTTCAATGCGTTAGAACCTTCTGTTACCTTGCAAGCGAGGAATAACATTGAATCGAAGCGTCATGAAAATGGCAACTTACCATATGGGGCACGTACAAACTCTAGAGGCCATTATTCATATGACGTTGTGAAGAATATGATTCCAAACCAATGGGGCCACTTTGAGCGTCCAGATTCCTTTGATGCTTCTGATGAATACCACTCACAAGAACTATCTTTAGCACTCTATCAAAAAGAGGAAATGGCTACTAAGAGGAACAACTTGGTGAGGACTAAAGTTCACTTGCATGCATTGTCGTCAAATATGAATTGTCAACAATTGCTGCATTAACCTAAAAAACTGCAATTAATTTTCTTGCTGTTTTTGCCTAGCAAGTTGTATGACAGTTGCAGCTTTTTTTTAGCATTTAAATCATTTAAACTTGTGGAAAATAGTTGGGCTTGGTAGTGGCTGGCTGTTGGTACTTCAACTGAACTTTTCAAGATAAGGAAGTTTCGATGAGGGCAGTATCAGGAATATGGTGAAGGCCTAAGTCGGTGAACTGTTGAATTGGGGATTTTTCTCATGTTTGTTTTAACTGTGTCAATTCGTAACTAATGGAGTGTCTCTATCATAATTGACCTATTAAATAAACTCGCATCAGGTAAGGTTGTGCAATTTTGGTTAAGTGTAGCTTGTTTCTCTTTCAGGTGAGCCTTTGAACAGTATTTGCGAAATTTTCCTTGTACTTTTCTGTGATTATGTGCATCTATATTTTTGTTACAGAATTGTTCGACCCCTCTTCTTTTGACTAGCTTTGTTATATTTATATCTGCTTGTGCACAGGGTTACCATGATCATGCGGACAAAGTTGAGTTTTCGGGGCCATTATTGTCTCAGTCTCACAGAGTTGACGAACTGCTGGAAAAACATGAGAGGCACATCCGTCAGGCAGTCCGAAGGTCATGGTTCCAAAGAGGTATTCAAGAACAAATTCCCCTCCATTTGTGCTTCATTATATCTTGCTTTTAGTCTGTCAGTGCCCTCCACCAGATCCCATATTTGGCAAAGCGATTTTATGGCCACCAAAAAAGCATAAATACAAGCATGCTAATTAATAGCTTAGGGATTTGACAGGAATGCCTAGAGATCATTGCTAGCACTGGCCAAACCTGCCTGCCTTTTCACTTATAAGAAAAAGGAGTGATAGCTATAGAGAGAGACTACGTTCACCATATTACAGGGAAGATCCCCATCATGGTTCATTGATGATTTGTGGTATGAAAGCCTAAAATGTCAGTGTCTGTTTTTACTCAAATCCAGGTGCCAAATGCATATCGTGGAAATAATAAACCATTAAACTGTACTGATGGTGTGATTTCTCAATTGCAGGTAAGAAGCAGGGTAAATAACAGGACACCACTACTGTAACTCTTGGAGCTAGAAAACTTAGTTGTACGAAATCAAAACTACAACATTCAGCTTCTCAAACACGAATCCAGATGGACACTGCTAGAATGCTGATCTTTACGAGCCGTTAACTGACTAGCTTCCCCAAGAGAGGCTGGGCACGGATGGATCATTTAAAAGAGGAAAAAAGAAAAAGAATGATTGCCATGTGGAGGGACTTACAGTTATCGAATGACCGAGCAGGAAGATATCAGGAGGAAGCAAGGATCCAGGATCTGTCATTTTCGTGATAATAGCTCGCCTTTTTAACCTTTTGCCTCGTCCATTTTTCTCACTTCAATTACATTTGCTTGCGGATGGTTTATCATATCCGTGGCAGCAATGTACAGATGAATGGAGATGGATTTCGATGGCCTTTGGTGTTCCAAATGTATCACAACGCTTGTGCTTATTCTACAAAGGTTGCCCTTCTATCTCTACCTCTAATATTTTTCCAATCTATTCGTCAACATTGAGCTGAAAAGCCGAGTCGCGCGTATACGGAATGAAGTTGGTAGTTGTTTAATTCGAGAACGCATCACCTTTTGTTAGTCTCATAAGTAAAATCTATGTTAGGTTTCTTTATGCATCATACTTCGCCATGGATATGCCGTGGTCAGAGCTTACTGAACTCGTAATGTCTCTATTAAAATTGAGAAGAACCAGCACATCAACTTCTGTATCGGTGGCTAAAGCATGATATGATTTCTCATCCTTTTGGGTCTTTACATGTTTTCTCTGCATCAAGAGGATCTCTTTTCACGTGGCTTTCTCATCTACCTGTCTTGTTTCTCTTAAAAATTTGCTCTCTCAGAAAACTCAAATTAGCTGCAACTCCAGGCCCATATCACTGTGTTGGTCCAACTCCACATGCTAGTGGGGAAGAGCTTCTTGCCTAATAACTTCGATTTCTCTCTTTAAGTAGCGGGTATTCTTATGTTAATGCTTTATCCATGGATGCGGCTATTCAATTTGACTTTACATTGTTTGCCACTGAAATCAGGATCAAAGCAGCTTTTCCTTCTCTGCGTTCGAAATTCAAACCGACCTTACATTTTCCTAGTAACTTGACGGTGAAAACAGAAGGAACAAAAACTGTCGCCAACTTATCGGTGGCTCCTGACATGGAACTAGATAGATCAGAACCAGTACTCTCGCCTGAAGCGTGGAATTGGGTTACCACAGTTTCGGCAGATGGCTTAGCCCCATTCATCTTCGGATGTATAATATGATGACTAATCAAAAAGCCCTAAAACCCTCCCTCTCCCGAATAATGTCTGGAGATATTTGCACTCAATTTGCTCGTCTTGTCTTCTGCCACTGACGCTAAACCTGCCACAAACCTTCGTATGAAACTTGCCATGGCAAGTCTTGTCCTGGCCCTCCAAACCCACTACGATAACGCTTGTTTGCTTCCCAGGAAAGTGAAAGAAAGCAAGAGGGTATGGAAAATTGAAAAGGGTCGTTTTGCATGACGTGCCAGGAGTTCATGCCAACATGGGATAGTGATCTGATGACACGCAATTTTCAGACCCATCGACATCAGAACTAGCAGTTGCCCAGAAAACATCAAACGGGTGGTTTAGGACATGACCATCCATGAGTGATGATGCCCTGAATGTGTTGTGCGGGAAATTACAAAATGTGACCAAACTTTTCTTTTGGGCATGGGATTGTTGTTACAGAAATTGGATGGATAAGGTGAGAAAGGAATGGCTGGGACTAGACCGTGTGTGAGTGCCCTGAAAAAGTGGCATGTGTCTTGTCTCCTGGACCGTGCCCTCAAGGATGGACCATTGTTTCTGCATACGACAAGGCCTGAAGAAATCCTGGATCGGATTTGCCAACTCTTTAATCAGTATCTTCAATCATTCGCACCCGTCTGGCAATCCGTCGTACTCACTCGAGTCCACTCCAAAAGGGCCGTGACAATATCGATTATCACATTGATTTGATTATCGGTTCAATGATGAACTTCGAGGTGAATTACGACTTCAGAGCCTCTGATGTACCACGGTTTTATCTTCAATGGTTGGTACTCAAATGAAGAAATTTACAAGATATGCATTGTGTTGTCTCGTGCAGTACGTGCACCAATCGATTACAATGATTTCTTCTTCTCGAGGCATTCCTATTGCCCGACTTCACTTTATGAGTCTAGACGGATGGTTCTGACACGACCGCACCCGTCGACTAAATACGGCGATTCTTTCTTCCGAAGTCCGGCGAATTATCCAAGCTCGATCTTTCAGGTTATTAGCCATATTTCCATGTACTACAAGGTCTCTACATCCATGGCAAAGCATGGTGAAATCTGGAACGAGCCCTAGGCTAGGAGTCTTTGATTGAGAATAGAAAGTGGGGGGGACAACCCACCGCTGGTTTACTAAGGCGTGTCCAAAAGCAGCGGTCGGATCATTATCACGGTCCAACGACCCACGTCATGAGCAATCTCTCTCTTCCTCTCGTGTCATTGGGGGATCTTGGGAAGTAGCCGTTGGAATTTGTCGCGTTGAAATCGAGAGGTGGGCGTGTCCCATCGATATCATTCCCCATGCTGATTCCTATTCTCTTGACCCGCATGAGATGGTAATGGATTTACAAGTCATGCACACGCGCACTTTCTAGAAAAGAGGAAATTAGATTGAGGACGTTTTGGTTGGGATTCGACGGGCTCGCCGGTCGGCCGGCGGCGAGGACGTCCGATACGATGAAGCGGTCGACGAAGCCATTGATTTTTCGTCATCCCAGTGATCGACCTGTGGCTAAACCGCCATGCTGTTTGAGAACGACAAGCCTCGATTGAATTTGGTGATGTGAATTTGTTTACTACTGTGGAAGAAGGGAATTGTTAAGTATGAAATGGAGTGGTTGTTAACGTAAAGAGAAGTGATGGTTGATCGTGAAAAGTAACGATTGTAGTGAGAATGAGATGCCTACTCTCAAGAAATGTATTGATTGGCTGTCCGTAAATATGATCAAGTGACACATTGTTCAATGTGATTATTTAAAACAACTTTCTCTTCTTCACAACTCTCTTTTCTTCACGAAATTATTACTTCTTCTCTTTTGACACGTTAGCTTGACAATACACTTGAGATGAAATTTCGAGAGGAAAATTGAATAATTCCTAAATTCACTTCTCCATGTCCTCGATGTATGCCATGAAAGTATATTTGTTTTAATCCTTGCAGCAATAACAGCTTGGGAAATAATTTTTGAGGACGGTGATGGTCATTACTCATTAAAGTATGAAAAAAACTCTAAGTTATTGCTATACCTTTGTCAGCAATTAAATTTTCCCAATATAGCGATCATGGAATTAAAAACGAGGTGTCTTCCTTTTGACGACTAGCGTTGGGAAGGGATTTTGGAGATGGCTCACACGGGCTCGAGTCTAGGTCGTGATTGGGGGCAGAGAGAGTGGTAGCGGCCGAGCACATCAAGCTCGGTTTCTCAAGACGAGCGATACGAAAGTTGTGGTACTCTATTTTTTGACAGTTAACATGAGCAATGGTCCAGAGTTGACCCTAGACCAATTCTAGACTGGCCCAACTCTACTGGTTCCGGTCGGGTTCTTGATACGACCAGGTTGGTCATTGATTCTGAAATTTATAACTTGGTATTGTGCTACGGTTGGTCATTGGTCATGAGATTTCGGGTTGGTCCAACCCGAATCAACCCAACATATATTATACATAATATATATGAATATGTCCTTTTTCTTACCAAGTCCAGGAGTAGCTTATCGAGAAGTCTCTCTTTTTTCTTTTTCTTACCAAGCTAGGAGGAGAGCTATAGGGTAGTCTTTGACTCTTCTTCCTTCTTTTTCTTGCAGATTTGTAGAGCCCTAATATAATAGAATGAAGGACCTCGCCATTGCTCGCCTTTTCGTCACTCTTGCTCGTTGCTTGCCTCGGCCTCGCTCACCTCGTCGTTGCCGTCACTCGCCTTGTCGTTGCTGTTGCTTGCCACCCACCTCATTGCTCGCCACGAAGAATGTAATAAATGATTACAAAAAAATAATTTAGCAGTCTTGGGGGCATTGGACCGAATTCATAGGGTCGGTGCGGTCCTCGATCCATGCTCAACATGATTGATCCTCGATCCTATCAATTGAGATCGCAGTGTATGAATTGATCTTTGAGTTAGGTACTTGACTGAACTAACTCGGCCATGCTCGCCCCTAGGTAACATTGCTCAAACTCGACATCATGCGCCTGTAAAAACGCAACAAATGAACAACAGACCACGGTGGAGAAAAGATGGCCAAATGACGCAGCACGTGTCGGGCCTGCAGTGGCCCTTTTCGGACCACGTGGTCTGGGCCCCGCGCCCACCGAAAGAATTTGTCGTGCCGAGGAAAAAAGGACCACGTGCATGTCTCGCCACGTGGATTTACGGCAAAAGAAGAATGTCTTGCTGCAGCGGCATTTTGATTTCTTAGGCCGTGAATCTCTCTCCCCATCATGCCCACTCAATTAACCATGTCGAGCCCCTTCCCATTTCTCAAGTAACTCTGGTGCCATGACGCATTGTCATGATACATGCACCCAATCTTTAAGTATAACGAGAACAAATTATCGAATGATTAAAAAGTCATTAGCATCTTGGTTAATACCGTTAATAATATCAAATTGATAACCCAAAACGTATTTACTCTAATTTAATTATCGTCTTCCGAAAAATTCGAGACTGATTCTCCCGTGACCCATTTATCCCGAACTGGTTTTTCGTCTAGTGAAAAATCGAATCGAATCGGTACCCCTGGACTGAATCTATTCTCTCTAGCTTTTTTTTTATATCCATTTAAAATACACACGTGGCAAATGAGTGCAGGATGAAATCGACATGGATGGTGCACATGTTCATTATGGAAGACCAACGTGTTTTCAATGAGTCAAAGACGGGTTTAACGTGAAGAATGAAAGATCCAAGGTGAAAAACCCACGTGTATTACATGTACCACCGGGTACGCATTTTAACCAAGAGGCATTTTCAGGCTATCGCTTTAGAGATGGGCTTTGGAGAAATGTTAAATTATTATAATTTGCTTTCAACTTTTAGCCTTCCCAATACCGGATTTTCACATCAAAATCTTCTGAGAATAATTATCAGACACCTCGTATTTTTTTTTTCAAAGGGCATTGGAGTCTTAAAACCCTTTAAAAAAATGAATTAAATGCATCCTTACATCATATGTGTTGGTTTTACTTTTTTTTTTTTGGTGGGACGAAAATTAGTGTGAAGAAGCAAATGTGTTGTGGAGTGCCCGCTCGGGATTTTTTGTTAAACGGAAATAATTCGAATTAAACATGTTATGAATAATCGATTAAGATTTTTTTTTTCAATCCTTATTATTTTTCCGTACAGCCACGCTCCCGGCTTAAGGACTAGAATGACGTCGATGATTAGGGCACGGGAGCACCTCAATTTTGGGCTCTCGCCATGAATGGGTTTATACAAGGACGCACGTGGTTCAGACAATGCCATTATTCTAGTGAGATCGAGAACATGCGAGGAAGATCCCCGTAATAATTATACGTATTCCTTAATTATAGAGACGACCATAAAATACACGACCCATTTTCGTTTATGATGTTCTGTCTTGATAAGGAAGAAGAAAGATTAAATAGATAATTACAGAAAATGAAAGAGAATAAAATAAACAAAATTACAGGTGTACGAATTGGATACGTTGCTTGGATCGCAAAACTGTCTCGTATCCCACTTTTCTACTCTACTCCAGGGGAGGGAGTCGCGACACCTTGCACATGTACGATGGTTGGCAACTTGCATCCTTCTGACGCGTGAAGCCCGACCAAACGAAAGCTTCCCCAGCTTTCGACACGTGTAATTCATGAATAAAAAATTACTAATATTTCTACCGTGTGCTCGAAAAATGTTTAAACGAAACCTAATTTAAATTTCATTTCACCATGCGACCCCACCCTAATGTAGCCATATCATCTACTATGGAAACTACTCGCGTGGGAATCCGACCCGAAAATTGGCATTACGGATGAAATCCCCCACCCACTCGGTGTGGCTAAGTCGGCGTACCCTTTTTGGAGATAATAACAGTGCGTTTGGTTACCATTCTCATTCTTAATTTCTCTTCTCCAAATGAGTAAGGGACAAGAAATTTGTTTGGCAAATTATCATTCACATTATGTTACTAGGATAAAAAATGGCTGAGAATTGGTTTGGGATGAGAAATGAGAATAAAAAGATTTTTAATTTTCTATTTCTGGGACGAGAATGAACAGTATCAAAAAATAAGTTAATTTTTTTTTATTTTTTCTTATCTCTTGCCGCCGCCGGTTGTTGCCGATCGCCACCCGCTGCCGGCCACCGATCGCCGCATTTCTTTTATTTTTCTATTATAGGGATAGAAATTTTGTGCAACTATCAAACGAATTTATATTCTTTTTTATTCTAGTGACATAAATTTTATACAATTACCAAACACGTTTCTCTTCTAAAAAACTCATTCAAGAATCATTTCTCAAAAAAATTTATTCTAAAAAAAAATTAATGGGATGGGAATGTTTATCAAACGCGCCCTAAGCGTATATACAGTCGGGCTTTTGTTACTTCGTGCAGAGAGCTGATGAGACTATGGTTACGAGCTCGACAATCTCAGGCTTATGTATTTTCGATGAACCCAATGGCTGTTTAAACCGTATCGGGTACAGGAATTCTACAGTTGCCAGTCGAAAGGGTGACCGTGTCGGCCGCGCGACGACTTCCTGCACTTTTCGGCCGGTGAAAAAAAGAAGAAACACGGCCGCGTGCTGAGTTATTTCTTCTTCTGTGATTTTGGCCGAGTGATCTCGTTGATCCGTCGGAGCTTTGGATGCAAGAAATGGAGATCGAGTTCGGGTTATGGCTTTGCTATCGAAAGGAGGATGAGGCGATCGTGCATTGATTGGCGCATAAAAGAGAAAGCAAGAACTGGCCCACCCTCGTCGCCAAAAGCTCTTCTCTTTTTTCCGGTGGGGCTCCGGCTACTGATGAAAACACGGGTACGGCGGCCCAACGGATCGCCGACAGCAGCCTCACGAGTCGATATGCTTGAGGACGGTAAGGAGTTTTTGGATCGGTGATGTATGGAACGGGCGCATGGCACGGGATCGTCCGCGGCATCATAAAACGTGGGGTGACGTCTTGTTAGGCTATTGGTAATTTGGAATTTGACTAGCTGGCTTCTTACTTGAGTACTCTCTCGAGTCTCCACCTTCATCTTCATCGCAGCTCACTCATGCATTTCATTGCACATGTGGTGCACATGGAAAAACCATTGGCTGCGGCCAGATTTGAGTAGAGTTTGGGCAAGGCAGGCCACGTTCGGCCCTTGTCAGCCGTGGGGCGGCCCCCTCTTGCGGCTGGGCGAGGGCAGCCTCCCTAGCCCTTGTTGCCCTCACCCGCGGCCGATGAGAGCTTTGCCGTCCTTCAGCAAGCTTCGGCGGTTGATAGAGCTCGCTGGAAGTATTTATAAAAAAAAAGAAAAAAAGTTTGAGGTAAATATATCACAATAGACAAAGTTTGTGATTTTTCGTGTTACAAAAACAGTTTATGGTAAATTCGTCACAAAGGGTAATGTTTGGAATTTTTTATGTTACAAAAAAGTTTGGAATAAATATGTCACAGTGGGTAAAGTTTAAGGTTTTTCACGATATTAACCCAAATTTATGTGCAAAAATTCAGTATTTTGTGAAATTTTCAAGCGTTTTGGATTTGAAATAAAAGTCTATTCGGATTTACTTGAAATAAATTGGATTGCTTAGAAAATTGAAATAACACGCGAAATAGAAGTCTTAAAAATGCCTCTCAAAAATCAAATCACTGCGGAATTTTTATGATGACGTGGCAGCCTGCCCGAGAAATTACCAGCTGCTCCTCGGGTAAAGGAGCTTTTTTTTTTCCAGATATCCGGGACGCGCCAATCTTCCCGTCCCCTGTAAAGAAACCGTGGAATTTTGGGGATTTGCAAAAGCATCAAAAATCGAAAAATAAAACTTTTTCTCCGATTTCGGTGTTACTTCGAATTGTTCTCTGTTTTCAAAATATTACTTAAATTATACTTGGTGGCCCAAATGGAGAAAATTAATGTAATATTTAGTTCTAACGTTCCCAATTTTTGCCTATACCCTTGGATTTTAAAACAAGTGTTCTCAATTTTTCGGTAGGATACAAATAAATAAATCGATCATCTTTGTTGTGAGTATGAGTCATATGATAAATAAAGATTTTTTTTTTCGCTTCTAACATTTCGAAGGAGTTGATCGTGAATCTCTTTCTAGAGGTTCTACATCGATAAGTAGATTTGGCTCAGATTAGAAAATTCGAGATTCTTATTATGATATATTGGGAGTAGATGACTTTCTTACTTTTTTTTTCCCTTCGTCGTTGACGGTTTATGAGACAAGTGCTCTTTGAAAAGTGGTCAAATTTGAAATGATTCATTTTTAAAAATGACGGTTACATACGATATGAAAATAGGAGTATAGAAAGAGGAAAAAAAAAGAGTACAAATGGCCTTTGAACTTCTTCTTCGAGAGCAACTCTGAACTTTTAAACTATTCAATAATTTTTTATTTTCCGTTACACTTTCAGTTTAGCTTATTGGAGCAATATTAAGTATTTTCGTGTAGTTCTGGGACTATATCAAATGAAATTTTTGTTATGGATCATATTGAATAATTTTAAATTTTTTAAAAAAGCACATTATACACGGGGTTTAAGTTTAATAATTAATCGTGTTATTATGTCGGCAAAAAAGGTGATAGAAATTTCTTAGTTAATCACTTAACGGGACTCCTTCCTATAATCATGATGAAGAAGAGGACCGAAGGAAAGATCCGAAGCTTTTATGACGCAGTTGAGCTTTTTCGCATAACGCCCGCCTCCTTGCTTGTCCCCACCGGCCTTCTCTCTCTCTCTCTCTCTCTCTCTCTATCTCTAGGATCATGTCGTGTCTTAAAACAAAGGGGTGTCGTAATTGCCACGTGTACAGACGCACCGATCCAATTGTAAGATCCATTAATTACTCCAGTTGATCCAACCACATTTTTCATTATTATTTTTTATTCATTTTTCGGTTTTTTTTTTTTTTGGGTCTGCTTTTTTGGGGGGCCATCTCCCTCCAGGTTCTTGCGTTGCAGAGGGAGGTCATGGTCTTCACCTTTAGTGTGTATTCTCCTCCTTCCTCCTCCTCTTCTCTTCTCCATCTCAGTCCACTTCTCTCTCTCTCTCTCTTCTCCCACCTGACCCGCCCCTATCTGGTCTGGACCCTAATTCGTCCGCACCCACCTGCAGCATTTGCCCAATTCTCTGACTTATCACTGTGACTTCCCCCTGCCTTTCCTACCCCTCGAGAACCCTCGATTCCGCGATCTTTTTGGGCAACCTCGGCTCAATCTGTAGCCTTCTGGGGATTGGCATTGCGTGCTTCAGCTGGGTTTTCTTTGTGTCCCCGGTGGGTGGGATGGATTTTGATTGATGGTGGGAAGAATTTGTGGGTAGATCTGTTTTGACGCGTGTTTATAGCGGTTGGTGGATTGAGAAGGGGCTTTGAGATTAGAGCGCCGCGAGATCCGTCGTGATGGTGGGCTTGCGACGTTGATCCGGCTGTGAAAAGGGCCCGACGGAATCAGAGCTTTGGATCCGATCGGCGGAGAAACAGCGCCACGTAGATGGCGCTGTTCAGACGGTTATTTTATCGGAAGCCGCCGGATAGGCTTCTGGAGATCTCTGAGAGAGTCTATGGTGCGTTTTCGCTCCCTTTCGGCCCAGCCCGTTCATTTCTTTCGATTCTTAGAGCTGCATGATTGATGTTTCCTCCTCAAAATTGGGCACATTTTTTGCTCAATTCGGGTTCTTTTGATGTGCATTTTTAGAATTTGTGCTGGGGCTGCTACATTCGTTCATCAAATCGGGGTTTATCTGATTCTGGTTTAGTTTGTTCATTCCACTTTGCCGAATTTTTCATCTAGACATGTTTCTCAAGCTGGGCTTGTTTTAGAACAGTGAAAGTCTACCTGATCAGCCAAAAGCTAGCTCTAGAAATCATCGCAAAATGACGAGATTTTGACGGTGTGTTGACATGCTGCTTCGTGTTATATCCTATCCACTAAATGGGCATTGTCTTTTTGATCGTCCATTCATTTTTTGCTTACCCAAGCTAGTTGGCACTGTTCTTTTTTCTCTTGGTAGTTGATATCACAGGAGAGACAGTGCAGTTCGCTGGGTGAAGTCCTTTTCTTGATGTTTCTGAGGTCGTATGCTAAATTGCTCGTAATACCTCCACCACTGTTTATCATGTTAGTACTAAAAGCTCTAAACATGTATGCAATGGCATTTTGTTTTATTGGGAGTGTTTAGATTGATCTCATGTCCTTAATTACTTCTTAAGTCAAAAGTTGCTACCAGTTCTTCTACGAGGAAGAACTCTCACGTGAAATGCTTCTACTATTTGTTTGTGGGAGAAGCTATATCTAATGTTCTTAGATGGGCAGTATCAAGCTCATATATTCGTTTCTTGTTGTTGCTTGGCTATATTATTGTGTAAGTGTCTGAACACAAAAATGTGGCTTCATTTTTTGTTTTGTTTTTTATGTTGTTCTATTGCAGTTTTTGATTGTTGCTTCTTGACGGATGTCCTGGAAGAAGATGAGTACAAGGTCTACATGGGTGGCATTGTAGCACAGCTTCAGGATTACTTTCCTGATGCTTCTTTCATGGTCTTCAACTTTAGAGAAGGGGAGAAGCGGAGTCATATCTCAGACATCTTGTCTAATTATGACATGACGGTAATGGACTATCCTCGGCAGTATGAGGGTTGTCCCCTGCTGCCACTTGAAATGATACACCACTTCCTCAAATCAAGTGAAAGCTGGTTGTCATTGGAAGGGCAAAAAAATGTGCTTTTGATGCACTGTGAAAGGGGAGGTTGGCCTGTGCTCGCATTCATGCTTGCTGGTCTTCTTTTGTACCATAAACAGTATAATGGAGAGCAGAAGACTCTCGAAATGGTCTACAAGCAAGCTCCTAAGGAGCTTCTTCATCTTTTGTCTCCTTTAAATCCACAGCCTTCGCAGTTGAGATATCTGCAGTACATTTCCAGGAGAAACTTGGGTTCAGATTGGCCTCCTTCTGATACGCCTTTACTTTTGGATTGCCTGATTCTTAGACACCTTCCTCTTTTTGATGGAGGCAAAGGTTGTAGGCCAGTTGTTCGTCTGTATGGTCAGGACCCGTCAACACCAGCCAATAGAAGCTCTAAGCTTCTCTTTTCAAGTTCTAATATGAAAAGGCATGCCCGTCTTTATTTACAGGTAATATAAATAAATTGATTGAGTAAAGAAAAAAAATGGCATATGAAAAGCACTTATATTTCTTCTTGCAGGCAGAAAGCATGCTGGTCAAAATTGATATTCAGTGCCGTGTCCAAGGTGATGTTGTTCTTGAGTGTGTCCACCTGGATGAGGATCTAGTTCGAGAAGAGATGATGCTTAGAATTGTCTTTCACACAGCCTTTATACGGTCAAATATGTTGGTGCTGAACCGTGATGAGGTTGATGCTTTGTGGGATGCCAAGGATCAGTTCCCGAAAGAGTTTAGGGCAGAGGTAATTCCTTGTTTTTTAATCTAAGAATGTTCAGCTCATGGTGTTGTGGGAGTTGAGTGCATTTACTCATCTCTGTACCAGGTACTCTTTGTGGATGCTGATGCTGTTGTCCCTAATCCCACCTCAGACATGACCGCTGAAGATGGAAATGAGGCCGAAAGTGCTTCACCTGAGGAGTTCTTTGAGGTCGAAGAGATATTCAGCAATACGGTAGATGCACAAGATGGAAAGGGGGAGAGCGATGTAAGTACTTTGCAAGGGAAACCTGACGGTGGTGATGTAAAAGAAGTAGGGAAGGAGGATGTGGATGCTCATTCATTTCAAGATTGTGCATCAGATGATGGAAACCTCAGACATGATGTGAAGGCAGATTCCAGGTATGTTGCTGTAAAAGACATAGTTGTAGATGATGTGAAGTACAAGAATCATCAGGGTATGGATCCTGGTCTCCATATGGTGAAGGACATAGGCATAGACAATGGGAATATTAAGTTGGATTCCATGGCATTGGAAGATGAAGGACCAAGAAATATAAGTGGTGTGCATGGCAAAAATGAAGAGTTTGAAAATGGATATGGGAAAGAAGACCTCCCTACACGGAAGAAGGCAGAGTCCAAATCCTTACAGCAGAAGTCGATTGATGTGGGTACGCAAAAGCCAGATAAGTCTGTGCCACCAACTTCAAAGAAGCTGCCGTCAAATAATACTAAATCATCTTCAGATTCAATTGCTTCAAAACAGAAGATAAAACAGCAAGAATCTCAGGGGAGACAAGCAAAGCCCAACACAATACCTAGGTGGATCCCTCCCAATAAAGGTTCTCACACCAATTCAATGCACGTATCATATCCACCTTCTAGATATAATAGTGCACCTCCTGCTCTTGCAGTTTCTTCAAAAGAGTCTGTTACAGTTGCCAAAAAGTCCCATCTATCTCCAGCTGCCCCTGCAGTGGAAACTCACAAATCTTCCCCTCCATGTACAGAACAATCAACACAGGAGGCGACTCCAGATATGACTCCAAGGCTAAGCCCACAGCAAAAGGTGACTGCTCCACCTTCGCCGCCACCACCTCCACCTCCTCCTCCCCCTCCCCCTACACCACCTCCATCACTTCCTCCTGCCCAACCACCTTCTTTTAATAGCTTGTCAGTGCATGATTTTCAAGCCAGTGACCATTCTCAGCCTTCTGCATCTCTTCCATCAGGCACTAAACCGTCTATGCCTCCACCTCCACCTCCACCTCCACCTCCACCACCACCTCCTCCCTTCTTCTCGCCCAGGCGAAGTGGTGAAGTGGTGTTACCTCCTCCACCTGTTTGGACATCTGGTTTTTCTGTAATAAGCTCCAAAACATCAGCAAGTTCACCTCCTCCGCCACCTCCTCCACCACCTTTTTCATTGGCAAAATCTACAGTAGCCACACAAGAAGTTGCCAGTTATGGAGTTACTTCCTTGTCTCCTAGATCGTTGCCTCCTGCTCCTCCACCACCTCCACCTCCACCTCCTATGCGGGTGACACTTGCACCTCCTCCTCCTCCGCCACCGCCGCCGCCACCACCCTCCACACCTCGTGCTCCTTCACTCTCTACTCCTATAACACATATGCCCCCACCTCCGCCTCCTCCATTGCCGCCTTCAGCACGTGTAGCCCCACTACCGCCCCCTCTTCCATTACATGGAACTCCACCTCCCCCTCCACCTCCCCCATCACGTGGAGACCCACCTCCACCACCACCACCTCTCCCATCACGCGGAGCTCCACCTCCCCCATCATATGGAGCCCCACCTCCCCCTCCGCCTCCACCATCATATGGAGCCCCACCTCCCCCTCCACCTCCACCATCATATGGAGCCCCACCTCCGCCTCCTCCGCCTCACCCATCACATGGAACCCCACCTCCGCCACCGCCTCCGCCTTCACGTGGAGCACCACCTTTAGGAATTAGAAACCCACCTCCACCTCCCCCACCTTCTTGGGGTGCTCCACCACCCCCTCCGCCACCACTACGTGGAGCTCCACCACCCCCTCCGCCCCCACTGCAAGGAGCCCCACCACCACCTCCACTGCCTTTGGGCAGAGCACCACCGCCGCCACCTCCACCGCTTTCCAGTGGAGCTGTCCCTCCACCTCCTCCAATGCGTGGAGCACCGCCGCCACCACCAGTTCCAGGTGCTCGTGCCTCAGGCCCTCCTGCTGCACCCAGGCCTCCAGGTGGTGCACCCCCTCCACCTCCACCTTTTGGGGCCAAAAATGCTGCAATTGATGGAAGAAGTTTGCCTGCTGGAAGAGGGCGTGGCCTAGCACGCCCTTCTGGTATAGCTGCCACAGCACCTCGCCGATCTTCTTTGAAGCCGTTGCATTGGAGCAAAGTGACACGGGCACTTCAAGGAAGCTTATGGGACCAGCTGCAAGGAGAACCTCAGATGTATCCATCGTTTCAATTATCATTTTTGCATTTTATTTTATATGAGAAATATTTGTTCTCTACCTTTAAAAGGATCAGAGACTCCGCTATTAACAATGACTTGTTCATCTTTAATCCATAGCTTTTGCTTCACACAGGGTTTCCGAGTTTGATGTTTCAGAGCTGGAGAGCCTTTTCTCTACAGCTGTACCGAAACCGGCTGACTCAGGAGGTAAATCTGGAGGGCGGCGAAAGTCGACAGGATCTAAAACTGACAAAGTCCACCTGGTAATTGGATATGTTGTGCTAAACTACGTATTCTGTGAGATATATTCCTCAGTTGCCAGACGCGATTTGTCATTTTGCTGCAGTATTCTGACATTAAGATAGGGTACCGATTCCCCACTAATTTAGTTGATTATTTCAGTCTGTTTTTTTTCAGAAGTTTTTGTTAGAGTTTAATTATCAAGGTACAGTGTAGTTGTATGTTCTTCTTGACATGACTGGAAGAAATAAGCTTAGATTTTTATATCGCATTAACATTGCAAAATTTCTTAATTTCCTTGAGCTCCTTGCAAATGATGCTTAGAAAAGATGCTACAATTATACTATTCCAGCAGTAAACTACAGTCAGTTAGAGTTACTTTTCTTTGGGAAGTTTAAACGTGACCCCTTTTATAGAGGTCGTTGAAGTTATTTAATTTCACAGTGGTCACAAACTCTGCATCATTTAGCGTGCAATTTTGTATAATGGTAAATAATTGATGTCTGAACTGGTGGCTTGTCCGATGATTTTATGGCTTTCAACTTTAGTTATCTAGTAGCATGATCAATGATAATCAGTCATGCTTGACTTGGTAGAATATTTATATATACTTTTTTGTTCTCCTGATGGGAAAATGCTTCAAAGGCTGGATGGCAGGATGTCTAATGGAACTTTTAGTTGGATATGCTATATTTATTGCGAATATACTATATGTATGTGTCCTGTAGATTTAGCATGGCTTTGGTTGTGTTCCTGCAATTAACGCAAAGATATTTTCTAGAAATGTTGTTTGAGGATTATTCAACAATAAGTGTTGTGCATCTGTGATGGTTTTTTTTATTTGCATGAAGCTAAAGAGATGGCCTTATGTCAATTGTGCATAATTAGTGTTTGGTTGATGTTTCTTCTTTCTTTGGTTATTATTATTATCTGAGATTCTTTTTCATCATGCAAGTAAACCTTTCTCTTGAATATCATCTTCGTGAAACTTCACTTATACTTGCAGATTGACCTGAGAAGGGCCAATAATACAGAGATTATGCTCACAAAAGTTAAGATGCCCCTTCCTGACATGATGGTAAGCTAAATGTGGCAGAGAATCGTCCTGTCATGTCTTCTCTTCTTGTCTGCATGATGCTTTTTAAGACAAGTGTAGAGGTTGTTCAAGATTTTCCCCTTTTCTGTTGTTAAAATGCCTTTTAGCATCCTGTAATTTCGATGAGTCCCATGCTAAAAGTGCTTAACAGTAGGCATACTATCTTTTGCCCTCAGGCTGCTGTGCTGGCAATGGATGAGTCAGTATTAGATGTCGATCAGGTGGAAAACCTCATAAAATTCTGCCCTACAAAAGAGGAGATGGAACTTCTGAAGGTGAGTATATAGCCATTCCCTTAATTTCAGGAGTGATAAGGTTATCCCCTGTATCTGACTGAGTTCTATATGAAGATCAGTATTTTTTCCTCAACCTCTCTTCTTTTGGCGTCTTTAGCTTTAATTTCTCTTTTTCTTATGTTGTGCAGGGCTATACCGGTGATAAGGATAACCTTGGAAAGTGTGAACAGGTTGGAAGTTCTCTTGATCACTTCATTTTCTCACTTTGTAGACAAACATTAGCTCTTTCTTTAATTTCTTTTCAATTTGATTGTTTTCTTCACATGTATGAGATCTATTCCTCCCAACCCACCAAAAAACAAAAAAAAAAACAGAAACAAAACGTTCTATGAGAAAACTTGTCTAGCTGGGTTGACCAAGCTATCTCAGTTTATACTAATTTTTTCATGAGGTTTACACTTGCATTGAGGTTTCTGCTCCTTTTGTCTCAACAAGTTTGTATTGTTTCAATATCCTTTCTGCCTGGTTGTCTTTGCAGTATTTTTTGGAGCTAATGAAAGTGCCAAGGGTGGAGTCAAAATTACGAGTATTTTCTTTCAAAATACAGTTCGGTTCTCAGGTTTGGTGGTATCTGCATTTAGTAGCCAATTTTCAGGGATTTTTATTTAATGGAATGCTTCTATGGAGTCCTCTCTTCTAATTAGTGACATCTTCTGCAGATTGCCGAATTTAGAAAGAACCTAAACATTGTGAACTCTGCATGTGAAGAGGTATGTGACTTATTACAAACTAATAGAGGTTTTATTTTTTGCCTCGTCATAATTTGGGGTTTTTTCTGTGTCCCATCAGGTTCGAAGTTCCTTAAAATTGAAGGAGATTATGAAGAGAATTCTCTTCTTGGGAAACATGCTGAACCAAGGGACTGCAAGAGGTAGGAACCCTTTACTTGAGTCAAGCTCTTTCATTGGTCTTCATTTGGTCGAGCTTTATATAAATTCTTGTCAAAATTCACAAAAATATGAGGCAGTTCCACTGTTTCTGACATTTGAGACATACAACAGCTAGTTTAACTGGTTGAGACATGACGTTTTTTACCCTCTGGTTTCCATTATGAGCTCAATTAAACAGTTCTCGAACAATGCAAGAAGTTTTTGACATGTAATCGTAGAACGGAAATTTACTATAACATGTGATGGCCCAAATGGAATGTGATTTTAGGCTTTATCATGCAATTTATCCAGAAGGATAGAGTTGCATGACTGGTGATAAATTTTTTATCTGGTTCTGTCTAGTGACTTTTCTTATTGGCCTCTTTTCAAAAGGACTCATACCTATTTTTTCTCCCCTCCCATCTTAATTTATGCCATTCATGTTTGGGCAAAGCTAAGCCCTTTTTGGAGGATAGAGGGAGCACTTTTAGTTAAATCCATTATAGAGGAAGTATACAAGGATAAGTTGAACTTTGCTTAGAGGGAAATGAACGGACTACGGCTGGATAGCAGTCAAAGTGATTGTCGTTTTTTTTCCCTACACTCTTTATTAGACTGTCTCATTCTCTAATCTCTCCATCTCTTTCTAGCAACGTTTTCCAAATAACTCTGTCAGGGATAGCCTCCCAAAGCTTTCTGTTATTCTCGGAAGTCAAAGCTGAGTGCCTACAAGATCAGAGATCGTCAATGGCATTCAGCATAATTGTCTCTGACTTGCAAAAGATGATGCAAATTTAAAATTTACTGAAAGTTGAAAATTGAAGGTCATGCATTTGCTACACTGAGTAAATGCTTGTTTGATTCAAATATTTTGAATGGGCAACCATAATGCATAACAGAAGATGATTACAATCTGATTGATGCACATGTCTACTTGAAAGGCCTGCACAAGTGCTAGACAATAGTCATATAAGCTGGAAGTACGATGGTGTTAGTATGTGATTTGTGCTTTACAATCTTCAGTGTCTTTGAACTTGTTCAAGTTAGTGCTTTATGGTTTCTTGCCAAGCATGGGCGTCATCTCCACCAGTACTAATTGTAAGTTGTTCAAATGTACAGGATCTGCAATCGGATTTAAGTTGGACAGTTTGTTAAAACTTACTGATACACGTGCTACTAATAACAAGATGACTCTCATGCATTTTCTCTGTAAGGTATGTCACACTGGTATATGTTTTGTGGGCTTCTTCTTTTTTGATAGTTTATTTGCTTTCATTTTCCCTGATCCAGGGAAAAACTCAACATGGTGGTTATTTGAGGGTTTTTGGGTGATTTGAATCTCTACTTTGAAATAACACACGAACCTCAGTATATCTAGCATATTTGCATTGCTCATTATCTTTTGTATGGAGAGATTTTCTTATTTACTTTGACATTCTGTATGAATAGTCATGATCCTATAATCTGAAGGTGTTCTTTCTAATTGTTAACATAGTGTAAATGGTGCTAATCTCCGTCGTGTAGCTATCTTTAGGACCAAAAGCTTCTAAGCTGTTGCTATTCAGTCTTAAAATTACAGTTAAAAGTTTTGATGACCATTTAGACAGATCTATGATTAATTTTTTGGATTGGAAACATTAAGTTTTCACTGAGCTTTTATGCCTTCTCTCCGTAGCGGATGATAATGTGCATTTTATTTGCTCAGCTTCAGTAAATTATCTTAAAAAAGCTCTCATCTAAACCATAGTACTCCCTCCAATGGGAAGTTGGAAATTGTGGTTATTAGTTAGAAGCTCTTATACTCCCACTCATGCACAAGCTTGGATTTGGTCTAAAACTTGAAATACTGAACTCTGATTGTTATTAGGGAGATACATATGGAGGTTGAAGAGATGCAAAACACATAATCTCTTGCTTTGATGCTTGTAAAAATTAATCTAAAAACTTCGACTATTAGTTTAAGACATGGTTTACAAATTTAATGCTCTAACAAATTAAAACAGAAGTTTCCACTTTAATTGTCTAGTGGAAAGACATTGTTCCATGATCTTGCTTGCTTTCATCTACTTAAACGATAATACAATTTGCTCTAGCGGGGGGAGGGGATGGGTGGTGGTACCCTTGGAGTGGCTAATGGTGCAGTTCATATTTCTTCATTTAAAATTTTACTGCACTTCAGAATTCCTGTCAAGTCTGTAAAGTACACCTTCACAGCTGCATGGAAACACATGGAAATTTGATTTAAGTATTATCATAATTGTAAAGTATTGAGGTAAAATATTTTGAAATGAAATTGCTCCAAGTTATGCATCACCAGTCTGGCATTAAATTATGGGTTCACCATTTGTCGAATATGGTCTGTAGATGTGTTCAATTTGTCGGGCACATGTTTAAAGTGCCTCGACTCGCCCAGCATAGCCCTAAAATTTGTCGAGGAACTCTGCATAGACTAAGCCAAATAATGTATCTTTTCCTGTACGATATGTTCTATACTTCTTTCTAGAACTCATTATGACAGGTCTTTGTAGAGTCCCTATGGCCATTTTCAATTTTTTGGGCCCTTGTGCTAGTTCATCCATTTTATATATATATACACACACAGTAGACATTAAAGCAAAAGACAAATTTAGATAGAAAGTATGGTCAGTGCATGCATGGGTTGTTCAGCTGTCTTTTGAGAGTTTGTATCCTGGAGTTCTTCCAGATGATTTTTTTCATAACATTGCCTCATGATTTGTAATTTTCTCCTGAACGCGTGTTAGCTTGGAATAATTTTTATGACTAAATTTGATATTGGTTTTCATGTGCCTCAGAAACTTGCTGACCGCTCGCCAGAACTTCTTGATTTTCATCAGGATCTTGTTAGCTTGGAAGTTGCATCAAAGGTAATACTAGGCTCTTTGTAATGACTTATATTGGTTCAGACACCTGATAAATTTGGTCTTTATTTGTTGTAGATACAACTGAAATCTTTAGCTGAAGAAATGCAAGCTATTATTAAAGGATTAGAGAAGGTAAAGCAGGAACTGGCTGCTTCCGAGAATGATGGCCCTGTTTCGGATATTTTTAGAAAGGTATCCTCCTGTCATATAAACTAGATCAGGCACACTTTACTTACAAGTTACAGTCTTTAGTAGAGATGCACTTCTCACATCCTTCTTGGAAGAGCGGGGCACTTCTTTTTCCTTCTCTTTTTCTTTTTCCATGTACTTTTCCTGCTTAGTTTTATATCAATACCAGCGTGCTGTTCATTTACTTTCCATTTTTGTTCATTCTTTTGTCTGTATTTTCTTCTAAATTTCTTAGTTTTTAGGAATGGTTAACCTTTCTTGCTTGTAATGTCCACATTCTGCTAAACTTTTTCTTCTTTTAAGCTTTGTCTAGACCTTGAAAGAATTTATTGGTGTTGCTGAGGCAGAGGTCACATCATTGACGAATTTATACTCAGTTGTGGTAATGTGCCAGTTAAATTTAATTTATAGATTTATGAAATGATGGCATCTGATGATGTCTAGTCATAATACGCTTTACCAATTGGCAGGGAAGAAATGCAGATGCACTTGCATTGTACTTCAATGAAGATCCAGCTCGTTGCCCGTTTGAGCAAGGTAAGCTAGTGATGCAATTTCTCATGCATTTATTACTGCAAGTTATATGTTTTCACGGCTAATTACATCCCAGGATGGTGCTTGGGAAGTTGCCATTGGTTGTAGTATTGGAGCCTAGGAACTGAAGGTGTCAAAATGGGTTGAAAACTCATTTATTAACCCATATATGATGAGTTGGGTCATCCATGGTCTAGCTAAATTTTGCTAAATGGGTTGATATGAGTTTGAGAAATAAAATCCAACAAAATGTGGGTTTTTGATGAGTCTAAAGCCCAACCTACCTGCGGTCTCCCTTCATTTGTCTTCAGGTTCAGGTGGGGGTTTTTTGGGCAGCGCAACTTATTTTCTAGTTTTATCTTCCACCTATGATCTCTTACTCAAGATAGAAATAGCAAAAAATTATGATCTTTCATACTTTATAAAATCTTAAAAATTAATATATGACTTTACGTATAAATATTTATTGACCTATTAATTTTAAGAGATGTTGGATACTTCATTGCGAAACTTGAAAAATTTGCAGTAAAGACAAATTGGCAAACTTGTATGGAACCAAAACTACTAAAATATTATCATTTTACACTATATGCATAGCACAAAAGTTCTTGTTTTTAAAGATCTGTGTTTAGTACGTTGGTTTGGACGGATTACTGAATTTATATTGCACATAGATGGGTCAAAACGGGTTAAATAGGTCAATTTAAGTTAGGCAACCGAATAAACCCACCCATTTCACTGAATACTGTTGACGCAGTTTTTTTGGTGGGGGAAAGTTCATGAGGTGTTTTTGTTGTCAACGCAATCGGCATTTGGTTCTGATGTGTCACTGTTAAGATTGTAAATGATAAGGCCTTGTTAATGAGTGTTGAAAATTTTGTTGATGATATACTTCATTGTATAGTGGAACTTTGTTAAGACTCGGTTAGATTATGGCCGAAAGGGTTGAGGATCATTAAATTAATGGCAGGTTTCCTTTAGGTGTCTGCATCAGGTGCTAGATAATTTGCAGGAGGTAAGAAAGATTAAAGTTTGAAGACCTTTATAAAGAATTTATCTGGGCTTATTTGACATTTTGTGAAATCTGCTGCTTTATCTGGTTACAGTGTAGAAAACAAGTCTGAAATGAAAATATGCTGCTTGCCTAATCAATTTACCGGATGAATTTCTTGGCCATATTTACCGGATAGCTCAATTTAACTCCTTAATTTGTTCTTTTCCAATTATTGCATTTTTCTTATGGGTGAGGAAACTGGCTCATGAACAATGCCACTTGGATAATGATATGTGTTTCTGCAAAATAACCAAGTTATATAAAGTGTATCACTTCATTTATATTTATAGTGATTGTCCAGTAATATCACTTTGAACTGATCCTAAAGTTTAGTAATACAAATAGCCCAGATACCCCTACTATTGGGCATCACCACTTCTATTGATCATTCAACCACAACAGCCACAATCGTCAACTGGATGGCCACTTCTGAGCTATTAAGCAGCAGCTGATGCTCTCATTAGCCATCAAACAGTGTGGTTGAGTCAGTTGATGGACCTGCAATCACCGAAAGTCCTTAAAAGAAATTTTGATAATGGGAACCAAACATCAGCACATGCTGTTTTCTGTTTTTCCAGAGAAATTGTAGAGGGGAGCCTAGATAGGGAACTTTTGTTTAACGACAAAGAACTCTTTTACAGACATTGGTGTTAGTGTTTTCAGCAGGAAATAAGAATGTCTAACTAGTCTTAGGTCAGACATGACCAATTGGACTGCATGATTTTTTGTTGCAAGTTGATTTATAGTTTATGTTTAAATTGAGTGATTTTGGATTCTGCCAATTAGAGATACTTTCTGCAGTAGTTCAATTAACTCTGTTAAAATTGCTACTTGACCAAACAGTTACAGCTACTCTCCTTAACTTTGTGAAAATGTTCCGGCGAGCACACGAAGAAAATTGTAAACAGGCTGAACTGGAGAAGAAAAAGGCTGAAAAAGAGGCTGAAATGGAAAAGGCAAAGGGAATTAGCCTTACAAAGAAGGGTGTAAATAGCTGATTGATGACTGTTCCATGTCTATACTGGAAATGGAGTTCCCTCGATGCAGTGGCCATGATGACCGTTCGGTGCTCAATTGCAACAACTGATGCTGCTCCTCATTGATTGGAAGCAGATTGGTCTTGTGTTGGAGCAAATGACCGGTTCATTTGACCCTTGTCGTCAAAGATGAGTTCCTGACAGGGTCAATCTCCTGTCAGATCAAATGATGAGTTATGTTGACACTTGCCGGGTCAAAGAGCATAGAGAGTTCGCTTTTTCATGCCTGACGTGGTGCTGTTGAGTCAGACAAGCAAGTGCTGCTGCGGGAGCTTGGGCAATTAATTATCTGATAAACAGAGGTGAGCTTACATTGAACATCATAAAATTGTTCAGATTGGCCAGAAGAGTTGTTCTCATGTGAATTCGTGGCTTCGATGGTGGAAGTCTAGTCTTCTTGGGAAAAAACACTGGCAGTATGAGCTGGAGCTGTTTCATCATCACAAGGCCCAGTTTGGCTTCTGCTTTTGACATTGGCTGGGCATTTGTGGCACCAAGATGCGTGCCTCCAGGGCGGTAGAGCATGAACTCTGTCCATACCATGACACTGTACAAAGCTACTGACCTACTTGTATTAGGATACGATTCTTTCCTCGTGTAACATAGCTAGTCCAGTATCTTTTTCCCCTTTCAGATTGTTAGGCTTGATCCCGTCTATTTAGATGTATAGCTTGTCTGGTAGCTAGAGAAAGCAGAAGGCGGGATTCCTTGTGTAATTGTGAGATAACAGAGTAGGCTATAGCGGCTAGCAATTGCTTTTGTCTGTCGTTCAATTCATTCTATCGCTATCAATGAAAATCAAAGGCTTACATTCTTTTTCTTGGTCGGTGTATTGTGGATACCTTCGACATATTGACTTGGCAGTTCTCTCTCTCTCTCTCTCTCTCTCTCTCGCGCGCGCGCGCGGGGGCAAGCAATTGTCTTCGTGATAGTGTCTTTGATGCAGCAAGAGGGAAAAGACGAGCCTTGTTATCTGAACGGACATCTTTGTAAGAGCTGAATGTTGTTACCGAGCTTTCGGTATGATTAATTGCTCTTCATTTATCCAACTGCATGTACCGAATGAGATCATCCCCCAATAGGTATTTGTATGCATGTCAAATCCTTTTTGACCTGTCGTTTGTTGAAGGATAGCGAGGGAAGGGTCCTTTTCTTTTTCCAATATGCTTTATGAATCGACAGTAAGTGCCACTTCTACTATGGCCTCTTTAAGTTGAAGTATGGTCTCTGGATTGCTCCTCTGGCCTGTCCATGGTTCTGGACTTCGTTGCATGGTATGAATTAACACACAGTAATGCTACGTATACTAAATAATTGCGTACAAAATCAGTCTGCTAAATGGTTAACGGGGTAGACCAAAAGCGAGAATTTAAACTAGTGAGCCAACGCCCGGATAAAAATCCATCACATCATTTAGCATTTATGAGCTAGATTTAGTATACAAACCTAGCATCACTCAACTTGCTTTTCATCAATCTCTTTTGCTCTATTGAACATTCAAGTTCCAATTACTTCCTTGGTGCGAATCTAATTTGAGAAAAAGACAAAAAGCGTATGCTGACTGAACCAAACCGTATCATTTCAGCAGCCAAAGAAGAAAGTGGAGCAAAATGATTTTGCTGCTGGTTCATCACACAGAGAATCCACAGCAACAAATTCGCGAACTTCTCTGATCAAATTCCAGCAGCATGTACAACCTTTCTTGGTAAAGATTTACAGGGAGTAGTCGACATATCTCCAATCTTGTCACGACTCTGAATTTAGAAGTGGGACTGAACTCTTCAGGGAGTTGTCATGTGGTCCATCGGTGGCATCCAAAATTTGGATCTGGCAATAGAATTGATCTTCACAATTAATCAAGTCCTCGACCTGACAGCTTCTAAAGAATGTGCAGGTGACAATTGTGTCCAGAACAATGAGGACCGAGTACAAATAAGCGATGTAGCATCCCTCCAGCAAAATTCCTAAGCTGAAGCTTCCCGATGCATCATACGGTGCTGTGACCCGGTAACGAAACAATGCTTCCGTTGCAGCCAGGGCGAAATTTCCAATCACTGCAAATGATAGTGCAGTCGCTTTTCTTCCTCTTATAATCAAATAGGCCTTTATGATGGCGAGACTCCCTCCATTCTTCTCAAGCCCAGATAACACCAGTGCCAAGTTGCAGATTATGAAAGTGTTTGCGATGATCATGGAGTAAATGATGGCTGCTACCACCGACGGCAAGAGGGAATGCTCCGGAGTAGAGAGTTGAAATCCTTTGAGACAGTTGAAACCGAAAAACAGGAGGAAGAATGTGGTTGCGTTGGCAGAGAGGATGACGAAGAACCCACAGATGTAGGTACGAAGGAGGGGCGTGTAAGCTGAAAAAAGATCAAGAGGGAGTGAACAAGGAATAGATGTGTCTGCTTTGACTTGGGCAAGGTGTCGAATTACGGATGATTTGGCAATGAGGAGGAAGGTGGTGGTGAGAGGGAGCGTGAAGATGGAGGACATGACCGTCTCTGAGAGCTTCAGGCTGAGAATAGTGAAGAATCCTGATGATGTTGGGAACCCAGCAGCTCTGAAGAGAGCTTGGAAGTGATTGCAGAGCTGTCGCGGAAGAAGAAGGCTTGATGAGGAAGACGAAGGAATGAAGAAGGCTTGTGAGATGAGGAATAAGGCTGAGAATGGCAATGCAAGAGATGCAGAAATTGTGGTGAAGTATTGGTAGTTTCGGAGGAATGTGTGGACTGATCTTCTCAGAATCTTGCTTGTTCCTTCCATGATCTGAGCACTGAAAATCAGTAGAGTGATTCGTGAAGGTCAAGGAAGATGGGAAAGAAAAGGGTGCTGATTCTTTTGAATCTTTCTCTACGTGGGGGTTGATAAAGAGGGAGAGTGGGAGAGTTGGTGATCTTTGGTTAATTATATGGACAAAGGACTGAGTAATGCTAACTAACAACTACAGATGGAATCGGAGTTGTTTGAGCAATGTTTTCGAGCAGTTTTGTGTGTATTGTATTCTCAAGGTTGTTCCTCGTGGGGCCTGAGCAATTTGTCTTAGCTGTCTGAAAATCTTAAACAAAAAGGCATGAAAGAGCAGCTTTTTCATGTGGTTGATGGAAAGTTAAGAGTAACTGAACCCGTTTTCTAAGGGGCTTGACTTTAATTTCTCGCAGATCCCAAGAATGCTTAGTGTTGATTTTGCTTCGGAGACACTTCTAACTACCTATCTCGAGGCCCCAGACAAGCACCATTTATAGACAATGATCAAGGGGAAAGAATGAACCTTTTCAGGTCCACCTCAAGTCCTCGAAGCTTCAATTTGTAGTTAAATAGGTCATTTAGATCTGGTCCATTAGTAATAGAATTGGGGAGAAGAAAAGAATAGGAAAAGACAGCTTGCACAACGTATATGATCATTGCAACTTGGTAGAAGTCAATAGTGCAATTAGACATCGAATTATTATGATATTAATCACAGCTAGAATGGGGAATAGATCAAATCTAGAATTTGAAATTCAGCATGCCGTAGCATGACAAAAGAAAAATTAATCGATTGTTTCATCCCAAAAAAGGGGTGATCACTGCGAGCTACATCCATACGACTACTGATGAGTTGTAACTGTTATGGTATGACTTGCAAGCAATGAGCACATCATTGAATCTTAGCTTTCAAGAACACAGAAAAGAGGGAAGATGAAATAATTGCAGCATGTGGGTTCCTCCACTATTGGACATACAGTATTTGCATGAGATCAAACAGTTAATCTATCCAAAGCATCTGGCACTGGTTAGCTATCTTTTGATGACTGAACTCTATCCTTCCTCTCAAACTAGGGCTTCTGTTAAGGAAAGAAATCATTATAACCCACAAAAGGAAATCATTGGTGGGGTTGACCAAGCATTAGGCATAGATGGGAGATTACCAAAGTTGATGAAGTGTGATTTTCACAACCTGCTTTTCTTGAGCACTTCAATTTGACCCAGACAATAGATTGATTTACAAGGCATAGGACCTTTTCTTTATTTCTCGGTCTGGCCGTGACCAAATTGGGAAACTCACACTAGTTTCTTGGGAACTCAGTCAACACATTTTAGCCATCCACATAAGGAGGATTATGAGAGTTAATCGAACAAGGAAGAACAAAAAAAAAAAACATGTGGGGAATAGATAAATTGCATCAAAAAGAGCTATAGGCCTGGAAAACTACTAATGCTGATATGTTCCCTCTTTGGTTCATAGAATTAGAATATATTGGACGAGATCGATAACTGTACGAGATTGGTTCCGAAATGAGTAATTTCCAGATAAAGAATTTGTAACATATCCTGTCCGGGTGATTTCTCGATTCTTGCAACTGAGAGCCAAACTGGCTGACCCTAGAGTTGGAAACCAGTTTCCAATCGAACCAATCGAAGCCCTAGTTTTTTGTTTTTTTTTTAATGCGTGTTGACAATGCAATGCCCATAAATGATGAACTTAACAGGGTCCATTAGCTTATCCGAATGCACTATGTAGATTAGAGTTCAAATAAAGTGAACGCCATAGGAAAGCTAAAGTAAACAGAGGAACATTAGAGGGCAAGACATGTGAATTACGTAAATCAGACACGTACCCTACCTACGTTTTCATTAAAAAAAAAACAAGTGTCGTGTGATGAGAGAAAAAAAGGGTTTCTTGGGTTTAGTACTCGGGGTCGTTTTGAGTGGACTATCGGCTAACTAATTGGGAACTTTTCGAGGATGATGAAATGCCCTTTGACCAAGTTGGTTTTGGTGGCGCATGAGATTTGTTCCTTTATTATATGGTAGTTTTGAGATATTATAAGGAATTTATGGGGGCAAATCTATTTTATTTGCTTAGGTGACGGGTCAACATTATTGACCATATCGTTCAAGAGGACTTGTTGGGAACTCCATAGAGAACCAAGAAGTTAATGTAAGTGAGAAGTTGTAGGTAAAAGGCCAAAACAAAGCCGTTCTAAAGTAGTAAAGTCTTGAACTCTCATATTTACATCGAGGGGTGAGCATGGCCGGGGTTGGGCCGGTCCAGTACTCGGTCCTCGATCTCGGTCAGTAATTTTTGGGACCGTGGACTAACCCGTTAAGCTTGAGATCGAGGATCAGCCTAAACCCCGTTCTAAAGTAGTAAAGTCTTGAACTCTCACATTTACATGATTACATATGCTCGGCCTTTTCTTTGGGTAGATTTCCTGAGAAACTATTGCCGATGTGTTTCTAATGAGATATTGGATGGATGAGAATAACAGTTTGAGATTTTTCACAAGATAAAAGCTGATTTGGAGTAAAAGCATTGTGGGGTATTGGTTTGGAACTTTTTTGCGAGATAAAGATTGTTTTGTGATAGATGTGTCATGGCGTGCTGATATATTGGCGCTTAATTTATGCAGGGTCAATTTTCTCATGGCATTCTGGTCAAGAATTCTTTTTTTTTTTTACCTTTTCCGTGTCGACGCGTAATTGAATTGGTAGGGTTGTCATTTGTCACAATGGATCGCGCCTTCGTTGGGCCTTGACTCAAAAAAGTGAATGAGCCCATCCGTCATTGGGCCATCGTAAGCGTTATCATTAATTTAGCCGATGGAAAAAAGAAACTATTCATGGGCTCAATGGGCCGAGCCCAAACCTTGTTCGGATAGTCCGACCCGATTCTCGGGGACCGAAACGACATGCCGCTCCCACCAAAGAAGCAGTTCGAAGAGGACAAGATTATGGTGCGTCGGACATGAGCTGGTCACTTACGATACGATGTTGACATAAAACCATTATTTTTATCGCATGCCTCCAAACCTGCTTTAATTACTCCGACGGCGGAGTTCCTTGTTCTTGTTTGCTCCGCACGCCGAAGTCAACAGACGCCTTCGCTTGGATTCTCGAGCATAAGGGGTGTTGGGCAACCGTCGTCTTTGCTCCACTGCGCTGTCGCTTGCTCCCCGGCGGACTCTCGTCTCTGCTCCGGTGCGTGCTTTCGCGCCCCTGTGCCGGTGTTCTGCGGGTGTTGTGAATCATCGATGCGTGATTCTGTTCTTTCTTCTATTTTAAGGTCTATGGTTGGGTCTAGTTTTTCCTGGGTCTTTACGTACTGTCTCTGTGGTTTCGCGGTTCTGTCTTCCCATGTCAGCGAACTTGTCGAAAGCTTCGGTCTAGGGGTGTGACTGTTCTTTTCGGATGATCGCTTGATCGGTTTATTCCTTTTCTTTCCGGAAATCTACTAGAAAGAGAAGGGATTAGTCTGGGAAAGTGAGGATATTGGATACGTGTTATTATCAGAACTCCCGTCGAGACAACGATTGACGTGGGTATGCAGAGTTGTCGGCTGCATGTGTCCTTGCGTATGTATGTGCATGATACGTCAAAACTTCATTTTTGTGTGTTGCCATTCGGTCGTGGTTCATGATGTGGTCTTAATATCTCTTTCTTGATTTTTGATTAATGGTATGCGGTTTGTAGTTTGTTTGTTTGTTTGTTCAGCTTTTAGGGAGATGTTATTTTTTACCTAGAGGAGCATTATTTTTCCAGTGTCATTTGGGTAAGTGGTTGATGGGCGTCTCTGAAATTCTTTTATGAAGACCAACAAGCTTGAGAATTGGACAGTTAGATGCCAATTGTCTTTAGAGGAAAGAACTCGGAATCTTGATTAGTCAGTGATACATAATCACTCCCTAGTTTAGAAACAGATGATGTCCAGATGTTGAAAATAAGGTAGTCTAATCAATACCTTGGACATCAAGTATTTGCTGCTGCTTGGATGAGCACAGTCTATTCAAAATGGCTTGAGAAGTAAGTGGAAGAAGCAACAATTTATATGCTAAGACATCTAGAGATTTATTTGGTGTATACTAATTGAAAAGTTGAAGATATATGAGAATAATGTACTGTGCATTTTAATTGTCAGACAGTTAGCTTTCTATGGCTTCTTCTAATAGTGAGCCAAGTTCAGTTGGTTGAATCGCTTGCGTCATATTTTCCATGAAGAGTTGGATTTTTACTCTCAGAAAGCAACAGAATATCATACTTCTTTATTGGTGGTGACTGGTGAATTCATATTCCAAAAAAGAGTACACTATCCTTCTTATTGCTTTTGGTCCATGCAGTTCTACTTGAATTATGTCAAGTTGTTGGCCTAATGATATCTCGTGCTCAGTCTATCTTCTGTTTGGCCATGATCTTTAGGCTAAAATGTTCTGCAATATGGTCACAAACTCAAACGATGGTCAAAGGCTTTCATATGAAAATGCCAGGGCAGTTCTTCGATTATATTTTGCTTCCCAGCTGGAAGGGTAACCTAAAGCAATGAAGTATTTATGTATCATTAGAAGGTTATTATTTAAACCGTGCCTTGAAGAGTTTCAGTTTCACATCAGCGTTCATTTCTTCAATACCAACTTCCATGCATCTGCTATTTTGTTGGTAGCATGCATAGTCGCCATGCCTTATAAATACTGTGGCTCTCTTTGTACGCGTGTATGGAATTTTTACTCTAATACATCTCCTTTCCCCTTTATTGATTCCCATGAAGTTTCACTAGATGCTTTTTTTTGTTTGGAGGTGGAGGGGGATGATCATTTCATAAAATCTCCACTTGACTTGAAAACAATTTAAACCGAAAAAGTTTTTGTGTCCACACTTCCTTTGGTGGAGGATTTGTTGATTGATTGCCAAATATGTCAATATTGCATGTTGTTACCCAGTCTTGTTGTTTTTTTTATTGTCTATTTCTTTGTTCTTTTTTCTTAGCCACACAAATGAAGTGGAAGAAGATGATCTAGCAACTGCTTAATTACAGCTGAATGCAATGTTATGCTGAGTATATTGTCTTGTTCTTTAAGAAATATTATTAACTAAGTTATAGTATTACCAATATTTTCTATAAAGAAGTATCTCTTTCTTTCCCCATTTCTCAGGAAAAGACGATGGAGCAACCCTTTCGGCGAACAAGGTCTAGTGAGGACCCAGCCCTGAATAATTATAGGCTAATAAGAAATATAGGCCATGGTGCATTTGGCAAAGTGAAACTTGCAAAGCATAGACTAACTGGTATCAAAGTGGCCATTAAGATTCTTAAACGTCAAAAAATGAGGGAAAAGTGCATGGAAGAAAAAGGTTTGTCTCTATCGGCAGTCATGCTCTCTTCTTTCATTTGCTGAGATGCTTAATTGTTTTTGAGGGTTGAAGTGATACTAATATAAAGGGATTTATTACAGTGAATCGAGAGATCAAGATAGGCAAACTACTGGAGCATCCTTATATTATCAGGATATATGAGATCATAGAGACCATGACTGATATATATGTTGTCATGGAGTATGCAGAATGTGGGGAGTTGTTTGATTATATAGTCGAGAATAGAAGGATCGGAGAGGATGAAGCACGGAAATTTTTTCAGCAGGTGGCAACAACAGTCAGTTGTTGCATTTATTTATGCAAGCATCAGCCTTTCAATCTTTTTATATAGGAATGTGCTTAGCCTCCAAATAAGTCATTAATATATCTGTTGGGATTCTTGTGGAAACAGATCATTTCGGGTGTAGAGTACTGCCACAAATATAGGGTGGTTCATCGAGACCTTAAGCCTGAGAACTTGCTATTGGTATCTAATGGCAATGTAAAAATTGCTGATTTTGGCTTGAGTAATATTATGCGTGATGGCTATTTCCTCAAAACAAGTTGTGGTAGTCCAAATTATGCTGCTCCAGAGGTGCGTTCTAACTCTTCTGAGTGGATTCTGTTCTTCTTCTAGTGTTTTAGCTCGCTAAGATGGCCATATTTGAGCTGACTAGATTCTCATGTGCAGGTTCTCTCTGGTAAACTTTATGCAGGGCCAGAGATTGACATCTGGAGTTGTGGTATCATCTTATATGTACTTCTTTGTGGTGCTCTTCCTTTCGATGATGAAAGCTTGCCTAACCTCTATAATAAAATAAAGGTATCAGTTATTGTATTTTAATGCACACATGCACTGGGACTATGTATCTTAATTCGATTCTACATAAGGTGCTTGTTGTGGATTCGTGGTCACCAGGTTGTGTAGTTCTTTAGTTCAATAAGTGGACATGATCTATTGCTGAAGTTGTCACACTCACAATATTTTATCCGACGGTAACTTTTTCAGAGTGGAGTTTATACTCTTCCAAGTCATTTAACAACTGGAGCAAGGGATTTGATTGAGAGCATGATTGTTGTTGACCCTTTAAAGCGGATAACCATTCCTGAAATTCGTCAACATCCTTGGTTCTTAGCAAATCTTCAGTATAATCTGGCTGCTGCTTTGCCAGATATAGTACATCACATGAAGAAGGTATGTCTTTTCAGTTGAAAGTTGGCACTCCAAAGTGGTCTTTCCTCCATTTTGAATTTTTAACTTGATTCACATCCTATATTTCAGTGCAATCTATTGGGATGAAACAGTGTGACCTTGTTTTTGTGCTCGGAATTTATTAAAATGTTAGATCCTTGAGTTGTATGAGAAGCGTCCAATTGGTAACTTTTAAATTTTTGTTTTTCTTGTCATGTCATCTATAAGTTCCAACTAATTTATACCTTGTAAGTCCCACTAATGGCAAGGTTGTTTGGTGTAATTAGCCTCCTGAGAATTAATATTTATATCACTTTCATCTGGAACCTCTGGTTGTGCCTTTTGGTTCATTTCCCAAAGGGTGTTTTCAAATTCAATCTGAAACTTTGGCAAACTTTATGATTTTCAGAAGCTGAGATATGCAGACAAAAAACGAAAAGATATTGGCAAGGCTGATAGATGGTGCTCCAAAAAAGTCCCCTGTAGGAAAGCTAGAATGATAATGGGCGAAGGTAATGACGAATAGTAGAAAAAGAAGAATTGGATTGTATATAGTTTTTGTCTCCTACTGACAACAGAAGAAGCATGCTTCTTCTGATGTGCTTCTAGTGGGGGAGGAGGCACCTGCCTGTAGTCAAGAGATAGCCACATTAGAAAAATGAATTCCTCAGAGATGGCTAGAGAGGAGCTGTCACACTTTGCATCTTGGACCCCTGGTTGTACCATTGGGGTAATGGCCCTTAAAAAACGTTAGAAATCCCATTACCATGGATGATCTGTATTAAAGTTGTCACATATTGCTCCTCTATGGGGTTTCAATAGCCCATACATACGGTTGTATTTTCCCACCTAATAGCTTAAACTTTTCTATTGGACTTTCCAACATCTTTTTAAATGCATTAGTTTGAGCTTTTGGATTGGACTTTCTGATGGATCTGGACTTTTACGTAACTTGGAAAGATTGTTCTCTTTTTTTCTTTCTTATTGATGTATCATCAGTTTAAGTTGATCTTCCAGGTGTAGTGTAATTGCTAATCTCAGTAGTGATAGTTTCAATCATCATCTCCAAATGACAGATACAAACTTACATATAAGAATTGCATTCAGAATGTATGGATGTTCCTGATCCACTTTGTGGTTTGGTATTCCTGATCCTTTCTTCCATATTAATGCAGATTGATGAAGAAATACTTGAGCGTACAGTTGCATTGGGATTTAACAGGAATCACTTGGTTCAATCTCTTCAAAACAGGATACAAGATGATGTGCTCTCCCATTTGATTGAGTTTTGGTCTCTTAATCAGATTCCCATAATAACTTTCTTCTTGGATTATTTCAGGCTACAGTGTCATATTACTTGCTGTTGGACAACCATTTCTCTGGTAATAGCATTAACAGTGCACACCTCAATAATAGTGAGGTTCGCATACCTTCCCCCTCTCCCCTCCCCCCCCCCCCTTTCCAAAAGAAAAAAGAAAAAATAATAATAAATATATATATGCATTTTATTAGTTTAGTTGTACGACACATGTCATACATGCATCCAGAGAGAAATGACTTTCACAGCTGTGAGGCCCTTCAGCATTGTTCTGCTGGTTCTTGATATGTTTTTACTTTACAAGAGGTATATGGTATCTCTCTCATAATTTTAGATTAATGGTTGCAAAAGTTCCGAAAGCCTCTTTAACTTGTAAGGCAATAATCCTGATGGGTGGGAATATGGTTAAGATGCAATTAAATTGGCTCATCATTTCTGTCTGGGGGAAAACATGGGTTGAACCCTAAGAGATGAGTTGATAAGCATCTTGTCAAGCACAGAGTTTGCAACTCTTTTAATCTGTTTAAGGAATTAGATCATCATTTTTATGTAAACCAAATTCTTGATCACAAGCTATCAGGTGATAGTGGGAACTTAGTTGACACACAGATGGCTTGTGTCACAAGTGCTTTAAGCATACTTGATGAGGAAATTTTAAGTTTCTAACGACTGATTACATGCTTTGCTAGAGAATCAAATATCTTGAAAACTGCAACAATTTTTCTCATTTGGCTACTCAATAATCACCTAAGGGCGCTCGCTAACAGAATCTTTTTTAAATAGGTAAATTGTTTAGGCGTTAGGATCAGGGATATATCAAGTCTTGAAAACATTTCAGTTTGTTCAAGGATTATGAGTTCTAGAAATGAGTATGCGCTTCAGTTTATCAAGTTTGAAATCATTTGTAATTATCCCAACAATGTGGGGGTGGCTTTCACATTAAATTTTCTCTGCTATTTTCCAGGGACTTAATTCATCTGCTGTTCCCAGTGGTGGGTTTTCGGTATCTGTTGCCCAGCAGCTTATAGAACATCAGACTACACAGTCACCAAGTGTGGGAAGATGGGGTCTCGGCTTTCAGGTTTATATGATTGCCCTGTGTGAATTGTTGATCAGTATATTTATTCTGCAAGTAAAACAATGTACTGAACTTCTTCTGATGTCCGACTTGTATGTGTACTTCCTTGTTTTCTCCGCACACAATGCAAAAGCTAATGCAGTCAGCGAAATAGCATTCCAAGTATCTAATGGATACATATTCGATAAGAAATCTGATTATTTCCTAATGTGAAAATAGTTTGAGACCTTCCTAGCGTAAATTGAGTTGCTAAATCTTGAAATCTTTTTGATGTTTGAGCCTCAGCATGCTCTTTGCCTGGAATTTTGCTTAATAATTTTGCAATGTTTGCAATATATGCAAGATGTTGTGAATAAGCGGCAACAAGCTCATTTTATTACTGAGCCTAACCCTTTGAATTGCAGCATTAAGTTTTATCTGATTAGAAGTAGAAGGAATTACTAGTAGTACGCCAACTCAATAATTCAGCTGTCAACAGAGCCCCATAGGTGAACCCAGATAACGGTTTTACTGAAATATATCGAACTAGCTAACTATAGTTATCAGGTTGAATCTTTACAATGCAATGAGCAAGTTGTGATATTAACTGAAGTACTCAAATGCAATTAAGTTACAGGCTTTATACTCATGAAATAGATCCGTGTGATATTGACAGTAGTTTTTTTCAACCTCATGGTCGTTATATTTATGCAGTTATTTCTCAGTCTAACCATGGTTATTGGTCTGATTTTTCAGTTCGGACTGCAACCTCATCATATTATGATAGAAGTTCTGAATGCCCTACATCAGCTAAATGTCTGCTGGAAAAAAATTGGACACTACAACATCAAGTGCATATGGTCTCAAAGTGGTCGAGTTCAAGGCCTTACTATAAATGGTCTGCATGATGACCTCCATTTAGGAGATGAACCTCCAACCATCCAGACAAATCAAATGTCTGAGAACACCGTCAAGTTTGAATTGCAGGTACTCCAACCCTCCCAATGGTTTTTTCTATTTCTTCTCATTTTCCTTCTCATCTTTGCCCTTGGGCTGCCCTTCTAAAGCCATCATGCTCTTGTCCAAAGTTTTCCAAGTAGACTTCTAAATTGCAGTCGCATTTTTTAATTTTAAGATAGTGAATGGACAGGCATTTTTCTCTAAGCTCAAACTGTGAATATAGATCTCAAGTAGGAAAAAAATCAGGGTCCCTAGAATTCAAATGTAGGATCTATATCTCATTAAATTCTGTGAGAATGCCACCTTCTCATCTAAACGTTTATTAGTTGATGGATTACTGGTTAGCAAACATCATGCTGTGGGCTGAATGTCGCTGTAGAGCATAAATAGTCATTGGTTATCTTAACTACAAAGGAATTTTGTTAGGGGGTATAAATCAAATAGGATATAAGAGAATTCCATATGCTGTTCTTTACCCATGAAAGTAACTTCTATTTTTGGACAATGAATTGGTTCTTTGTTGACTCTGTTATCTGGTTGACATTACTAATATGAACTTGCTCGTTATCATGCAGCTGTATAAAACTTGTGAAGAGAATTACCTACTGGACCTCCAGAGACTTACTGGTCCCCAAGTACTCTTTATTGATCTTTGCGCCAATTTCCTTGCCCGGCTGCAGTTATTCTAGAGTGGCAATAATTATTAGGATAGAGGTAATCTAAACACAGTGAAACTATCAACTAGAACTCTTGCTATCAGCAATACATCATTCTCCTTTTAATATTTGAGGACTCCAATGTGACTTTCCTTGTCTACTTGTTTTTTTTTTTTTCTCTTTTTTCCTCTTTTGTAAAATATCAATCAGCTTGTTAGGAAGGAGAGTTGCATTGAAATTTAATTGATTGACACAGAAAGGAATTGTGAGAAATTATCGCCTTTTTGCCATTTTCTGCTAATCCCAATTGCTGTTGGTAGCCCAAAACTGTTTCTTCCATTGACGATTTCTTTTGCAACGGTCTCTACGCATAATAACAGAGTTGTGTCGGAAATCTAGAGACGTGCTGGCAAGTGGATAGTACCAATCGGGAGACAGACCACACCAAGCTTTAAGATTCTGCCTTTCCTGCCATTGTGTACCATGTGAAAGATTCTGATGCTATGACCATTGTAAGATGATCCTATTGCTGATGAAAAGGAGAAAATTAGATATAAATAATTGCTTTGGAACTATGCAAAAAGTCCGGCAAACAGCAACAGGCTGACCTTGCTCAAACGATCTCTGAAAAACAAATACAGTAAGGACAAGGGTGCGTTTGGACATATGCTTTGGGGGAAAGACTTTGGAAAAATGCAAAGGACTTTAGGTTAAAGTGTTTTACCACAGTGCAAATAGAGGACTTTTGCTCAAATTTAAAAACACATCAGAAAGTGCTTAAATTTAAATGGCGCTTGGAAAACACATGTTGTAGAGGCCTTATGCTTTTTTTTTTCTTTTTTAATTCTCGATCCTTTTGCCGTTGAGTGAAAGTAGACGCTAATCGGCCACGTTTTATGCTGCTCGACCTTAGGCGAGGCTGGCCGGCAGCCAGATCTGGCATCGTCGGGGACTTGAACCCTTGCTGGTGATATCAGAGGTGGAAATATTTTTGGAATTATGCAAGTTGAGTGAGGACAAAGTTGGAAGAAAGAAAATTATATTGGCATTACGTAATGCTAAAAATTCAAAGTACCTCCATACCTGCCTCATACTAAATGTCTTTAGAAGCCTTTGGAAATGCGATTACATCTCCTAGAAATTTTTCAAAATGATTTTTAAACAGTTTTTGCACATGTCCTGAATCCCTTCGAGTCTAAGGATCTTTGGCAAAGTGTTTCCCAAACGCACCGGTCAAGGAATCTTTCACTAAAGAATGAAGAATACATAACGGCTGCCATGGCTTAATCAGGAATCCTTGAATCGGTGGTAAAAAGTCATTGAAGCAGAGTCTCCAAGTTTCTGGCTATTAACTCGAAGGAATACAAGGAGAACGAAGGGCTATAGCATCCACGAATTTTAAAATCATGGAAAGCAAGAAGCGAGAATCTGATCACCAAAAGAATGTTTCTGAGTGGATCGAGTTCTCCATGGCAAGACATACTGATAGAATGAACTTAAAACTATTCAAAGCAGATGAATAGGAGCAGCATCTCTGGTATTCTAGGCTTCTCAGACTTGCAACCCTCCCTCTGGGGGTTCACACCCAGAGGAGGCAGCGGCCTCTTCAAGCTGCAGTGCTGACTCGAGGTTCCACAAGACATCACTCATTGCAGGCCTATCAACACCATATTCTGCGAGACATTTCTCTGCAGCTTCTGCATACTTCTTGAGTGCTTGGGGGCATACTTTTCCTGCCACGTGAGGATCGATTATTTTCTCAAGCATCCCCTTTCTGTGCCACTTCATTGCCCACTCAGCCAAGCTGACCTGCTCCCTTGGCAATGCAGGATTTATGGCTGGCCTTGCACATAGGACCTCAAAAAGAACTACTCCAAAAGAGTAGACATCAGATTTGTCAGAGAGTTGCTGTCGCCTAAAGTACTCGGGATCAAGGTAACCAAAACTGCCCTTCACAGCCGTGCTCACATGGGTCTGATCCAGATTAGGTGCTGCTTTAGACAACCCAAAATCTGAAACTTTGGCTACAAAATTCTCGTCCAAGAGAATATTTGTTGTCTTCACATCACGGTGGATGATGCCTTGGGCTGCACCAGTGTGGAGATAGTGCAAACCCCGGGCTGCACCAATGCAGATCTCCAGCCTCTGTTTCCACGAAAGAGGGGGTAGGCTCGAACCATAAAGGTGGTCGCGGAGGGGTCCATTTGCCATGTATTCATACACAAGAATCATTTCTGAGTTCTCATCACAGTATCCAATGAGTGAAACGAGGTGACGGTGCCGGACCCTGGAAAGCATCTGTATCTCAGTTTGGAACTCGTTGATGCCTTGCTGGGATGAAGGGTTTCCGCGCTTGATTGCAACTTTTTTTCCATCCTCCAGAGCTCCAAGGTAGACTTTGCCAAACCCGCCAACTCCAATGACCACCTTCTCATCGAAATTTTGTGTTGCTTCCTGTAATTCTTTGAAGGTGAATAACCGCCCAAAACCAGCACTGGCAAAAAAGCTCGAGAAACCGCTCTTGCTCTTGCTGGAGTTGAAGAGGCTTGATCTATAGCTGGTCCTAGTGGACAAGAGATGAGCCTTGCTATTGTTGACCGAGGAGAGCCATGATGAGAAGCTCTTCCCATGGTTCCAAGTTTCATGCCCCTTCTTCTTCTTCCCAAGAAAACTCTTGGCGAGCAAGAACATGGTTGTTATTCCAGTTGCAAGGGCAATTGCTGCGAAAATCTTCAACTTGTTTGTTTGAAGTCCTGGTCCCTTGGAGGAACTGGCTGCCAGATCACTGTCAAGGCTTCTGGCAGAGTTACTTATCTTAAGGATTTCAATCCCATTAAGGATTGCATTCGGTGAGCTCGGGTAGACTGTTGCTGCTGGACCGAGTTGAATCATGATGGAGCCATTTCTTATTGCTGAGGCATCAAGCACAAAGTCTTTATAGTAAGGCACTGCTAGGCCTCCCGTGAGGGATGACAGATCAAGACTGGATGCACCCATCAACCCATTGATGTACACGTCAAAATACAGCTGATTGAGGCTTTTGCTCACTATATCACAGAAATGCATCCTTATCATGTATGAGAAACTCGGATCAACACTCATCTTCCATGTTAGATTGAAGTTCTGCTGATTTACCCCGGAATTTGCCATTTGGTCTGCTGTAGCATAGACGGGGTAAGGAGCAATATATGCTGTGGCTCCTGGATTTGGATACTTGATTACACCAAAAGGTACAGAGACGTTTTGAGCTCCTTCTGTGAAAGTCATATATGCATTGTCTGGCTGCCATGTCCTAAATAGTGTATCGTTAGAAGGACTTACAGTGGGCCCTCCGACGTTCAGCCGGTATGTTACTTCGTAATCATAGGTAGTTAAACCGGTGAACTCACCGAGTGGAAGAACTGCCGTCGCAATATCAGAAACGAGTGAGTCTGGTGCCGACACAAACTCAATGGCATTGATGAAGGAAAATGACTTTTCAGATGTAAACTTGAGGAGCACTGTATCTGATGAATTAGCGTTGATGAGGTACTCTTTGAACACCAATTTAGAAATATCCGTCAGCCTGAAGTCATGCAACAGAACTAGATCATTGGCTGTGACAGTGAAAACAGCGTCCACGAGGTTATAGGTTGGACAAGGAATCGGATGGAAGTAGAGACGGACCCAATGGAGGCCTGCATGAGAAACCTTAAATGTGTAAATGGCTTCATCAGGAAATACCCTGGCTGTGCGATACAACGGAAGTGAAGAAGCAGGATAATTAGAAGAGTCGCTGCTTGATAAGGAATCGACCAGAGCTAGTACATCTTGCTTGGTTCTCAAGTAAGGAGATGCATCACGTTCAGATAGGAAGATTCTCCCATCATCAAGTTTGGTCTGTTGAGGAGAGCCGCAATCTATGAGATAGAGGTCAGGAGGTACGTAAGGCCCTATAGGAGAAGAAGACAATGGAAAGTCGCCACCTTGGGCAGAAGCAAAATATATGAAGCGGAATAGGCAGAGGAAGAAAAGGATAGGCATGGAAGGTGGAAAGAAATGTGGAGTCTTCATTGCTGCTTTCTGTTCATTTGATGCAACAACGGTTGATGTTCATAGAGCTGCTGAAAGAAACCTGAAAGAAGATGGTTTTGGCTGTGCAATGGACTCTGCTGATTAGTTCGTGGTCATATGATTGACTTGGTGTGGAGAGAGAGAGAGAGAGAGAGAGAGAGAGAGAGAGAGAGAGAGAGGATTTTGTTCTGCTTTCTGGGGCTAGGATGGTCGTGGGCATGTAAGGGAAGGACGTGAAGAGATGTAATGGGGGTGACGTTTCTGTGGAGACAAGAAGAAGTCACGGAGTGTTGGAGCACTTATAGTGACGGCTGGATTTTGTGTGAACCCAGGAAATGTTCTTTTTCTTGTAACTACCAACTGCCATTAGAGAGAGAGAGAGACTTAGCATAGGAAAGTCTTCTTTTGGACCAGCTTAAAGCAAACATGTTGGCGAGGTTGATAATAAGATACCAATTACAGCTTCTTTGATCTTGAGGGTACGCGTATCTGCGAACATAAATATTGAACAAAACATGGGCGGAAAGAGAGGGGTATTTCCGGGCCTGAAGACTAGAAGAAAAGACAAGCGGCCTCTCTTTTTTATGAAGCATCCGGCAGGCCTAATGGGTAAGTTATGTAGACCAACAGTCGGGAATGCACTCTAGTTTGCATGGGCCAAAAAGGCAAACATCTTGGGCATGACGGGCCGAACTTAGGCCCGTTAACTGCCCGATAGGCCTGAAACCCCCTCTGGGACCGATGGGATTGGGCCCCACTCTAGGGCCGATGGGGGTATGAGACCCATTTTAGGGCCCAATGTAATGAAGCCAGGCCTTAAAAGGGCTCTTTTTAGGGCCTAGTGGACCAAATTAGGGCCCATATTAATATTGGGCCTAAATTTGGCCAGCAAGTCGAGTTCCAGGCCCAATGGGTCGAACAAGATCCATTTTCGAGGCCCATGGTCCAATTTAGGCCCAGCTTTAGGGCCTGATATGCTTAAAGTTTAACTCGGGCTAGGCCCATATTTCCATACGGGGACCAAATGCGCCGCCGCGTCCAATGGGCTTCTTATTTATCTCGGGTGACAAGTCGTCAGGCGCAAGATGTACTGTTACAAACGGGCCAGGCCCGTGCAGAGGCCCAAAATGCAGGCAAATCTTCTTCAATCATCATAATTCTGATTAAAGCCCAGCCATGTCCATTTGGACTCTCTATGATCTAAACAGTGAGAACCAACACAATAGTACTGTCCAGTAGATGCCCAAGGACAAAGGACCTGCAGGCTATGACTGTATTGGCCATGTATCGTTGTCGCTCCTGTTCTATCAGCAATGTCGGAAAAAAATTATACTTTCAAGATAGCCGTTACAACATTCATTTTACAAGTAATCAATAGGGACCCGCATATTTCACTTTGCGGATCGAAAGAATATGAATATGCTTTGTCAAAAGGAAAAGAAAAACCTATATGCGGTAAAGCTCGGGGGCACAAACCCCTGATTAATATTGGTAGAAATCACTGCAGCCGGCAACCCTGTTCTTCGGCTCTTAGATAGACCAACCCGCGGCTGATTCTCTGCGAAACAATGCCGAGAAGGGCAAGTTATTGACACGACCAAGAACAAGGAAAATTTCCAAATCATGCCAGCCACACATCCTACACAACCGAATCGAATCATCGACTATCTTCTCCCCACTCAATTTAATCAGCTTGGCTCATAGCACTGTTCATGGCGATAATATAACTGCTACAGCAAACTAGCACGACCAAATCACATGGCAGGCCAGAGAAATAGCACAGCAAAATCATCACATGTAGGTCATGCATTCAACTGATTCCAAGAACACCGTATCACCGTCCAGCAGGTTTAATACAGTGGTGACAGAGGCCATCCCCCTTGCACACCACGAATGTTCAAAATCCGAAGAAGGAAAAAATATGGGCCTTCGAGTAGAGATTGACCACAAGGGTTGACTTTTAAAATAGGCCAACAGAAAATAGAAAAGATCCCCTCTTCCCTGGGGGTGCTATGCCTATGCACATTCAATTTCATCAAGCTTTCAGCAATTTAGCATCCAGATAGCCTTAATTAACATAAAGAACATAGAACGCCATATGCAATCCAAAAAATATCAACATAGCATAATGGTGGTAACTTGTTCTAGGACAAACAAACGTATGATCTTTAATCCAATTTCTCCCAGCTGAATACTGCCTTGAATGGTCCTATATTATTGCCAATGGAACCCACTCTCGGGCACAGAAGATTAAAGAGCTGGGTTAAGACTCAGAAAAATACAAATGAACTACTGATGTATTACACTTCAAAGGGGGATTGTTCCACTTAATATGATTTAATTTACTACACTAGCAGAAGTGTACACGGAGACATTTCAATTATGTTCAACCATATGATTCATTCAATATATGAGCAAATCATTGCACCAGATGATAAATATTAGGCAGATGTATCACTGAATGCCAATGATGTGTTGACTACCTCTCTAGTATCTCTTATTCGCAAGAGATCCAACTTTTCCTGAGGTCTTCGATTTGTTAAAGTAGCAAGCTGAACCAAAAAGCTAAGGTTAGCTGCGTAACACAGTATATATGCTGCAATTCTCAGTAATCCGATAAACAAAGGTACCCAAAAACTGAAGTGCTCAGGATCCTGTGGTGAAGGCATCATGCGCTCCAGGCTCAGTAGTTTTTCATACTTGGATCTATCTGAAAATAAAATCAAGTATCAGCAACGCCAACAACCCCTGATGGATAAAAACATCTTTTAACTTCACGGGTCAAAAAACCACAACTATGAAAAAGGGTAAGTGCCCCACAATTCTAACCACCTTGCCATGACTGTGCATTTGCTATGGGTTGGAGGACCAGAAAACAAGTGTCGCCACAATTATCCTGGCTCATATATACAAACTGATCCACATTGAAGACTGAAGAGAAATCAAGGACTGAGGTTTTGATGTTTTTGTTTAAGAGAGAATAAATTCCTTTGTTGTATTGAGTTTAACTATGATGAGTTTGATGTGCTAATATCCAAAATATGGACATTGTCCTTTATGCTTCAGCATAAAGCTCAAATTTATGTTGTGAACTAATACATTCTGAAACCTTAAGGTTGGGTTAAAATATAGTCCAAAGCGAACCAAGAAATCCCCTGCTTTTCACTAGTGCTTCATAAAATAATGCATGCATGTTTGTCACTGGGGACAATGAGTCATCTGTACAATTAACAGCGCCTACAGACATGGAGGGGGGCACAGTCATGCTTCTTCTGGTTAGTTTAGTAAAGGCTACTCCCAATCTTCATCATGGGGTAGAGAGGCTAGGTATCTTGCAAGGCTCATTAACTTAACTTCACAGATTCAGATAACATCCCTGCAATATTTATGTGGCAAAGGATTTGATTAACTTTCTTAGCTACTAATACTGCCCAAGGGACTTGAATAATGGTACTGTTTCCAAACTGCTTCACTCGATATGAAACTACAAGGAGACGAAGTTAAAGATCCCATAATGATGAGATAGAGAAAGCCAAATGTAGTCCTGAGATTTTTGGGTCTGACACTCAAGATGAAGGCTTTATGTGGCAAAGGCTTTGATTAACTTTCTTAGCTACTAATACTGCCCAAGGGACTTGAATAATGGTACTGTTTCCAAACGGCTTCACTCAATATGAAACTACAAAAGGAGACGAAGTTAAAGATCCCATAATGATGAGATAGAGAAAGCCAAATGTAGTCGTGAGATTTTTGCATCCAACACTCAAGATGAAATCGCAGCCTTTGCTATTAGCAATGTAACAGAAGCAACAATAAGTGAAAGTGCAAACGCCATTCTCATGACACATCACCTTGTCGTGCCGCTTGTTTGGCTCTGTTCAACCATGACAAAGCATGTTCAGCTACATTGGTTGTCAATTCTAGTAACTGCAAAGCCACAAAGATTATCTTGTTAGCAGCATAGCAGAGCCAAAGATGATAAAGATGCAGCAAAGAAACTGAAAGTGTTCATATTATTGCCATTTCTCTGAAATATGTCTGAAACTCTTCACTCTAGAGATTAATCCAACAAAAAATCTTTCAGCCATAAAGAACCCTCACTAAAAGGAAATTATTATTTCCAAAGAATTAAGAAATAAGTGCACTAAAAGTTCTAAGAGTTGTTGGAAAAGTACAATCAAGTTATGAAACTTATCAAATTGATGCAATCAAATCTATTTGTTAACTTTGTCTAATTGGCTAATGAAAAATGTTAAATGACTTTCTTAATTACTTACTCAAGACATGCAGTGCCAATGTGGCACTCACCAAGAGCCTATCACAAAAACTTGAAAACTTGCAAAGGAAAAGGATAAAAAAGACTAAAACCAAAAAGAGAAAAAGGAATAAAAGAAAAAAAGAACCATTGTTGACCATTTATGACGTAATGCACCATGTCACCATTCACCAGTGAAATCAAGTATTGAATGGCTACTTTTATTTTTCTTCTTTTCCCCTTCGAAGACGACTTGTCGGCTCAATGGCGACAAGCAGAAAAAATTCCCCAAAAAGTAGCCGAAACAATCTAAGTTAATTTTTTTCTTTTAGATTAATCTTACTTTTCTCCATAACGAACCCAATGAAGTTTTAAATTCAGTACCGCACGATGCCGACCAACTCATTCATCAGAAAGATAAAACTTGGTAGGCCCCAAATAAGGGCATTTTCTCAATAATATTCTTGTAATACAATCACAGCTCATCAAAACTAGTTGCATTTCTGCTTTAAACTACTTAAAATCATTATACACAACCATTTGCAGCAAACTGAATGAATAGTGTAGGTTTACTTTTATCAGCATGCCAAAACACTAGAAGCAAATCAAGATGCTTAACGATGAGCAGTCTCAAGAGAAAAAATGAAATCGGAAAGATTCTACTGCTTGTGAATTCTAGTTGCATCACACAGAGGTGGCACACCATCGCCGCAACCACTCGAAATGGGGAGGGCCAGCAAGCCCTTGCCAGTTGCCGGTTGTCAGAAGTTCTGCCTTTTCTATATCATTTTTACCTTTTGACACACTTAATTGAGGTAGGGAAAAGATTACAATTTGGCAGAGAACGACATCGCTTTTGGTATTGATTCACCTTTGAATTAACGTCAGGAGAAAGACAACAATAAAAAAGGCCAAGTCATTTTTTTCATTAGACAGATCAGACAAAATTAAGAGACCGACACCAATTTTACCAGTTAGAACTTGATCTAAAACTTTCATGACTCGATTGTATTGACATGACATGTTTTAGGACTTTACTCATCCCTAACATTTATTATACTTGGCAGAATTCATTGCCCCGGCTAATAGATTCAGTCTCAGCAACATTCGACATTAATCCGGCTTACAATGAAATAGATACCGGAACTCACCAAAAGGACTTAGCCTTTGGAAATTTATAAACAAAACTATGAAGTGGCTATTACACAGCACAGGTTTGATGCAATTGAAAGTGCAACCAAGGTCTTATGAAGTAACTAAGAGTGGCAAACTTGATTAATGGTCGTCGAATGATATTACATAATACATTCCAGATTAATGAATTTTCCCAAACAAAGTTTCATTTTTGCGCATAAAACCGAAAATTTTTCAAGGTGTTGCCAATCTGAAGCACCATGTCCACATTATCCCAGTAAAAACTTCAGGAACTTCACTAAAAAGTTAGATAGAAGATGTTCTACAGTTGATACGAAAGGGCCATCATCTTTAAGAAATCCACATAATTCCTATAGGATCGGCAAATGAACAAGGAAAATCACATAAATCTAAACTGGATACCTATTGTAAAGACAAACTTACATCGACTCTTTCTCTGTTCCCGTGTGGAGGATGCACGTCTTGTACCCATTCAACTTCAGCAACACGATATCTATATCATCAAAGAGGAAAGTAACTTAATGGATCATCCACCAAATAGAAAATTCATTCACAAGACCAAATTTCCAGAGGACTCACCCATCCTGATCCCAGGATTGTATTATACGAAATCTGCGCCTGCCCTCTACCTGCACAAAATAGGTACCAATAAAAGTTAAGCATAGCAATTTTCACCAAATGGGCACACCCATGAGTTATACTGACTGGTTGGTATAATGAAGCCAAGAAAGCTTAAAGATGATTGTTATTTTTCACACCTTGGAAATTTGTATATAAATAGGTTAATATCTTCATTGAATTCACTTGCTCTACCAACAAGCCCCATATTTCTCTTTCTTTCTCCATATCACATTTTGATTTTACAAAAGAAACAATTAAATAATTTGCAAAGGTGTTTAAAACAAGTTCGGGGTTGCGACCATGCAATTGACAAAATTATCAACAGACCACTCAAAAAGACTCTGTAAAGTAATGTGTTAAGTTAAGAAACACAAAATTATGTATGATTGTCACAAGAACTGAAGAAACCAAAAAGAAATTTATAGCACAGGTAACAGAAATGAAACTCCAATGACATTCATCAATCATCAACCTTTTGAGCATTTCACAGTCTCATTAAAATTCAGCATAGATGCAATAAATTACATCACCAAAGTAATGCACCAATTTTTTCACCTCTATAAAGAAACGCCCATCTGGAAGTGGCTCACACCTACATAGAATAAAGAACATAAATATAATGACAGCAGTAAGTAAATGACAACACCAGTCAAGCTTCGATCTTGAAGACGTGGTGCAGCTACTGAAGCATCGCGTTAAAACAAACTCGAAAAACTTCAAAATGAGAGAGAAAATGAAAATTTAAAAAAGATAAAGAAGTTAAAAAAAAACTAACTCGGTAATTTCCACTTCACAAGCAAAATCAGCAATAGATCCGCTACTGGAATCAATTGCAACCTACATTAAGGAACGATAATTAATTTCCCATTCAATCAGATGGACTAGTCAGATAGAACCAATCATAAATTATGGAAACTACCATCCCCATCCGATGGTTCCCTTCCATTATCCTCCTCACCTGTAAGCAAAAATAAAGAAAAAGATTATCTACATAAATTTACAGTGATGCTAATGCTAATCTCTCCAAGAATTGATTGTATAAATAGAAAGTAACAGGTCAGATTACCACATAGGGCTAGAAAATTGCTAGACAGCACCGAAGTTGAGTCCAAATTAGAAATCTACGATGTGATTTTTTTTTCTGCTTTAATTTCATGCGAATTTGTTGCTGCATTTTGGTCATGCTTTACAAAAATGCAAGAACATTTAAAATGGAAAGCAAACCCTGAAGCTGGTTTTTGCGCCACAGAATCCCCAATCTGTAGGTAGGTTTTTGAATCGAGCAAAGAAGCTCCAGACTGTAGAGAGCTCAGTCACAATTTCTAGGGCAGTGCCCACCACACATCTCAACTCAACAGGTCAAAAATATCTACATGAGCTTTGGCAAGGCAGATGATTAGCAGTCAAGTTCAGATGAGCAGGAACATCTGCTTGCAGACAGCTTCTCCACTTGCGTTGTAGCAACAATAGTATGATTTATTAAACTAGGTCAGCAGAGCTCACTTAGCAATGACGCGATGCTTGTGCTCATTAATTTTAGGCAGTCTAAGTTCCAAAAGAGGCATCTATTATGAAACTAGCACAGTCCCAGCAAAGAATTTAGGTCAGTCCTTGCAACTTTCTTAAGCCATAGCACCACACATTCCAGCTATTTGACGCAAACAACCATAACATACTTTTCACTGTGATTTTGACATCACTTGACCGCTTTCAAATAGAGCAACTTCTGCTACCATTGTTCTCATAGAATCATCCTACTTACACTAAACAGCTACAATTCGAATGGTACCTCAAATGGGCTTAAATAGAACAACCATTTAATTAACCAAGCACTATTTACTATGACTAACTTACCATGAGCCTGTATCGGGGCTCAAAAATGTGAAGATGATACTTCTGGCAAGGGATAACAACATCCATCACGAAAAGGGGCACCAAATCAAGTCCTAAATATGTAAGGCTTTCGTGCTCTGCCTGCCTTTCAGCATATTCCTCTGGAAAGTTCTTTTGTATGATGTTGTTAAGTGTCACACTGACAAAAAAGAAAAAGCACATTTAAAGTCAAATTATGACATTCGAGCAAATTTTCCCTCGTGAGCAGGAAACTAAGGGAAGTAGAAACTACAAAAGATTGCTCCTATAGTATTTCATGTGTCCAATACAAATATAAGAGAAGTACTTACCTGACAGCAGATGTTCTAGGACTCATAAACAAAACTGTCCGGCACAATGGACATTTGTTCCCTAGCAATTAAAAAGTAAAACTTAAAAAGGCTAAAAATTTACACATAAGAGAAATATGTAGTATAAACCATCAGTAAGAGCACGGGAAAATTGACATATCACGCACCACGATCCATAGATTGAAACAAGCACGAACGACAAAAAGAATGACCGCATGGTGTCGTGATTGGCTCATAGAGTAGTTTCAAGCATAGCGTGCAATCAAAGTCATCCGTACGCTCAGGTCTTCCATGGCCTCGCCTCTCCACTACTCCAGTCAAATTTCTCTCCAAATATTGGAGAATAGCTCGAAGAGGATTGCTGCAAATTGGCAGAACTCAATAATATCAATCATATACTTCCAAGAACCAATGTGGGTGAGTAGCAAACTCTCATGTTACCTAAAAGGATCCACCTGAAGACCAGATATTGTTGTATCCCTAGCCATTTTATACTTCTCCAACTGCCAACAAATGAATATTCAAAATGTTAGCACCACAAAAATCAGACATCAGAGTACTCGTGCAAACATATCAAAGACAAGCCAAGGGCCAGTACCCTGTCAGCACTACAAAATTTCACAACTTAATCAGGCCAGACGGCTCCACTCACTCGTACAGAATATGGACTACCCCTCTAAACAATTGGTCTAAGAAGTGGATATACCAGAAATTACACCTAACTAATCATTAAAAGCAGATAACAGTAACTGTTGTAAAAAAGGCCACTCGTGTCACTGATTTTTTTTTATTTGCATGGATTACTAAAAAGGAAAATGAAACAAATGATCCCTGAACTTTGGCTGAATGTGCAATGTGGTCCCTGAACTTTGACCCAATGTGTAATATGGTCCCTGAACTTTTAATTTGTTCAACATGATCCCTAGACTTTTAATACATATTCAACTTATTCCCTTACCAAAGGAGACCATTTGTATCATTAACCCTTACCAAAATAAAGGACATAATTAGACCAAGCCTCGAGAAGTGAGTGTTGAGTCATATAGTAGCTCTTAGTCGAAACCTCAATCACCAAAAGAAAGCACAGACATTTCTTTTTGTTTTATTCCAACCCCACTTATATATTGTCTACTCCCCATTTCGTGCAATCCCAGCCAAGAAAATGAGAGCCAAAGTAAAAAAGCTTTAATAGAAAGCTGACAAAACTAAAAACTTTGAAACTAAGTTGCAGACCAGTCAAAGCTCTATGATCCTTTAGCTAGTCTTACTCTTCCAGCAAGCCCCACATTTATCTTTTCTTTCTCCACCTCATTTTTATTTTACAAAAGAAACAACGGATCTATCTTAACGTTATTTAGGAAGGCTCAGTGTTGAGACCACGCAGTTGTACTACAGAACCCTGAGCACTCCACATAGAAGTTGACATCACTACCGACTAACTAAAGGTTAAGACTATTGGAGAAAGATGTCTTTGAATGATTAAATTATCCAAAATACCTTATATTTGTCAGGAATGTGCATACATCCACAGGTATAGCTATGAATTCACAAGCTAAATCAAAGATGAAGGAAGCACGTCTCATGCAAGTTCTTGTCAAAGCATATTCTAACCCAGTAATGCATAAGATCATCTAAAATGCATCCCAAAACAAATAATGTGTGCACACAAGCAACATGAAATCTATGCATTGTCCCAAAGATAATGCAAATAGGGGATAAATCCATCCCTCGGCTGCTCTCTATGACTAAGGGAAAGCAACTGGTCTTACCAACAAAAGACTTCTGGCCTTCAAAGTATATGGTCTGACTGAAGTACTTTGAAGACTAAGTAGCTTCTCCGCATCCTTTAAAGCAAGCTGAATTGATAACAGAATGTACTAGCTTAGAACTCTACAAAAATCCTATTGTTAAGAAGGAAACAAGAGAGCCAGATATACTTCTGCATGTATTGTAGGATCCAGCCCATTCAATGCCCTATGTTCAGAGTCTGACGGATTTCTCAGTTTCAAGAATTGGCTAATCCTGAGTAGAAAGAAACCCTTTTTAGATTCACAAATTTAACAAAGTTGTGCATAAGTCATCAATAAATTAGATACAAATGCCATAAGAATCATTATACAACGTTAAGCAACCATGTTCGAAGAAGTAAGATAACCAAACAAATACGAACTAAGAAAAAAGGTAAGACAATAACCTTATATAAGCAGCACATCGGTTTCCAAGAATCACGGGATCATTGGGTTTGATATTGTTTGCCCTCATGTAGTAATTGATCGACTGCCAAAGAGATTAAAACAATCAGTTGGTGAAAATAAAGAAAAGGACAGAAACTGCATTCTATAGCAATCTATAGCATCAGACAGCTTACTTTTTCAGGGAAATCTGATTACAGGAACGAATCAATGGTTTAAGGGGTATAGCCAATTAGATTTAGGTACTCTGGCCCAAGATATAATTAGATTTAGGTACCAGCAGAAGCATCATTTCAGCTGCTACCTCTCAAAATTAGTCTGGAAAGATCCAGCTTATATTCTCAGGTTGAGTAATGAGAATGAAGCTAAAACATGATATTTAATGTTATTACCGACCAATATAGTGCAGAAGGCATATCGCAAAGCAGTGTATCTTAGTGGAGACAGTCTTGCATACAAAGTCAAGAAAGCCCTTAACATCATGCACTCCAACTGGAACAAGCAAGAAATATCGTATGGAGCAATGCAAACATCAACTCAAGAAGTGCAATACAATCCAAGCCAATAAAAGGTTATGAATGAAGTGCAACAAAGGATGTCTTTGTCTTCACCAAAAACTAGCAATAATAAGGTTATCCCAGACAACCAAGACAACCTCCTCTGATATGAATCACTAAGATCAACTAGCAATTATCAGGTTAATTTCCTATACTTTGTGCAATCTGTTTGCCAACACAATGCGATAATAATTCAAGTTTCACATGAAAAATTGAGTCTCTACATTAGATAACCATCAGACCAGGCATAAGCAATAATGGATACAAGCACTGCTGTTATCAGGAGGGGATATGCAAAACGAAGACAGAAATGACAAAGAAGCGAGCGAGCAACTCTTGCACCTGTTCAAATGATTCAAGACGATTCTGTCGAAATGCTTGGTTTCCACTTTGCACAAGATCAAAGACATGACTAAATCCGTCCCAAGGCAGCGATCCTTCCCCCTCATTCGCCTGCAAACCTTATTAATATAAACTTCTTTGTAGATTGAAACAGAATTTAAAAATGCTTAGTGCCATATACACACGAATGCCAACAAAAAAAGGTACATCTTTTTCTGCGTGCTTGATGAGACCTGAAGAAATGAGGACACCTTCAGTAACCAAAATGACTATTTTCCTACACAGGTTTCAGTGAAGAACTAATGAGGAGACAATTGTCAAATATTTTATCAAGTCCTTCTTTACCGCTATTCAGATTAGAATATTGATAGAAACTTGTCATTAGAATAAATTGGTCAGATTAGTATTGCTGTACAAATGGAGTACTAACAACTCAAGTTGACTTGAAGCAATGAAGAAAAAGAAAATGCCGTAGTCTCAATTTCCTTCCATCGTTCTTCCTTGAAATCCTCAACACCCAGGAAAGGATAAAGAGATATAACAAAAATAGAAGCACGAAGCAAGAAAAACCAACTGATTCTCTTGTCTTTTGACTGCATTGTTGTCCGATACCAAACGCTTTTTAAATGAATACAAACAAGTAGAGCCAAGCTCGGAGCATGATGAAGAGCAAAAAACTTTTACTTAAAAAAAAAAGAACATAGAAGAAAAATCGGATTGGTCTTTGTCAGTTGTAAGAGGCTCTCAGAAAGACTTCTTGTTTTCTCAGATCAATAAGAGTTCAAAAGTTGAGGTATTCCCAATTTCAAATTCTCTGTTGATGTCTTGCCATCGAATTTTGAATGCAAATAAACAGTTGGAAGTTCTCAAAATAAAGAATTATAGACATGCAACAACACCAAATTTTTCTCTTCTCTTTCTGCATTTTCACGGCAATCTAACACAAAGGAACGGAATGGACCAACCCTTTATATCTCCAGAAAAGCAAGAAAACCCGCGACTGAACTACAAGTCATATCACACCAATGCAATATTCACCCTCCCAAAAAATTCACAAAACAGACTGGGAATGGCGAATGGCGTTCGATCACTTCTTTGTAAAAATGAAGCAGAAGAGATCGATTTTAACTCGACCGGAACCCCTGGTGCCTTCAGGGAAAACGGAGATCAAATTTTCGTTGCCAAAAAGCCCACATTCTCCCCGCAGCCAAACAGCCTTGAGAAAAGGTAGAAGAAAGGAACCAAACTAACCCAGACGTAGTCTTCGACATCTTCGACCCCTTCGAGACCCAAAAGCCCAGAAGAAGATTCTTCCTCAGACATTTGAAACAACCCGCGTCTTCCAACGAAATTGGCTGGAACCCAAGAACCGACGACTCCCCGGGACTCGAGAATAACGAAGGAGGGGCCTTATCTTGAAACGGAGGAAATAAATGCGGGCAGCGTCGATGGCATCGTCGTGTTCGTTCTTGTGTCCATCATGCGTTCGCGGACCAGTATTGAATACGTGTTTCGCCTCACGTCGCTCGATAAAAATCAAACCCAATATGCACACTCCGCTTGTTTTTATTCTCTCTCTCTCTCTCTCTCTCTCTCTCTCTCTCTCTCTCTCTCTCTCTCTTATCTTTCCTTTTCATCCATGGAAAGCAAGAGGAGAGATGGGGTTTGGTGGGGACTCACCACACCACAAGGAAAGAAGAGGGTTGAGTGGCCTTCAAATGGGAAAACCCGGGGGCTTGGATCTTTGGAAGATACTGCTGCTTTTCACTGCTTGCAGAGAAGAATTTTCTCTGGCAGGGGGAAAGGTTAATGCAGTTCCGGATGGAAGATGAACAACGCTGCAGAGTTTATACAAGGGAGAGGACCGCCTTTTTCCTTTCATTTTTATTTTCCCTTTCAATTTGTTTTTATATTTTGGAGCTTTTGGGGTGTGTAAGTGCGGCACGTGGAAGCTTGAGTTCAGGTCAAACGCAATATTTTATTTTTCTAGGCATATGATGTAATTTGATTTTCATTCAAATGTTTTTCTTTAGGGTATGTTATGATTTGATCTAGTCGATGATTTGTTTGTTCTCTTCAGGGTTATCCCAAATAAATAGACAATGTTGCTCGTCAGTTTGAGTATTGTCATGACATCTCATTTGAATTTCTATTAATATCTTGATCTATTGGATGCGAAGAACATCGACAAATTAGATAAGGCTGTTGTTGAGTTGCGAATAGTCAATATTTACCAAACCAAGTGTTTATTCACTAATTGTCAACACAATGTATAAAACAATTCATAATTAAACAACTCGAGTTGTTATTAATTTCTCGAGTAATTAGGGAAGGCAATTAAGACCGTACCGGTCGTATTTTCTCCTTTTTTTTTAGTAACTTAGGTGTCCGGGTTAGCTTATGCGCACCTCAACTATTCCTTGGGGAAAACTAGTATAGCAACCTATTGACATGACCCCCACTTAAATCACGAATGCTTCTTTGGAGAATCAAACCTAAAATTTCAACGAAGTCCAAGTTTGCCCTAAATGAGTAGTCATGTTTTCTTTTTTCTCCTCATCATTACCAAAAAAATATTTTAATGACCAAAATTATCATACACTTGCCCATCAAGAAAACATTCCCATTTTTTTTTGTTACATTCTATCAAGTAAGTTAAAGAATCAATAGTCGTCAAAATGATTGATTTCCTCTGTGTCAATTGTCACTACTGTAAAACAAAGGTATCATCAACAGAGCAAGTTGCGTTGTCCCTAGATATGCTAACCCACACAGGCGAGCTTACCAACTTCTTTACATTGGTTAGCTCTTTTTTTCGCATCGAAGTTTCTCTTATCCTGAAAAAAAAAAAGGCGAGAAATACGATAATTTTCCCCTAATTTTTTGGGGCAATTTGATGCTAAAGTTGGGCATGCAAAACCTCTTGATTCCATGCAAATCCAATTACATTGTTCAACCATTAAATAAAGTAAGAGCGGCAAGTGAAACGACGTTTCCGCCGGAGATGGATGATGGACTGGGGAGTGAAACGACGTTCGGCCGTCCCCGGAAGTTTGTATAAGTCTAAGAACGGCAAGCCGTTGAGGCCGAGAGAGGCAGTGGGCACCCGCGTCCCTACAAACACCAAGTGACAAAACTGCCCCTCTGTCAATTACTCTATTTCCTATGCATTTGCTATTATTATTATTATAATAATAAATTGAAGAATGAACAATGTGATTAAAAGCGAGTCAACAACTCTAATTTTTTGTTTGCGGAATATGCTTGATACAGAAATCCGTTTGGCAAAAAACTTAAATTATTTTTATTTGGAGAATCAAATTTTTACTCCATAAATAAATTTATAACGGAAACGAGAAATACAATTTTTTATACTTCTCTAATTTAGGAATAGTAATTAAAATGGTTATTTCTTTTGACCATTTGTTTTCACTATATTGTATATTTATATTAAAATTTTCGAATTATGTTAAATAAATTAAAAATTCAGATACGATAAGGTACATTTGAAGCGGGGAAAATTACGATAGGAAGGCGTTGCTGCCAATTGGAGGAAGAAGCAGATTGGGTGTACGCAAGAGGGTCCACGCTTATTGGATAGCGTCCACCACATAACTTTAATCCTTTCGGTATCCAAAGTTTGACCGTAGCCGGAAAAGTCAACCATCACCGCGGCAAAAAAGAAAAAAGAGAAAAAAAAAAAAAGAGAGGGAATGTTCGCTTGTAATTTTCCAATGGTGTCCTCATCTGCCGTTTGGACAGACGTACGTGGCACGATCTCGTGTCGTCGCCCATTACGAGAGGACCACACGCACACGCAGCCCTTCGGCCCTTCTCTTGTCCTGTTTATTTGCGTGAGGACAAAAGGGTAAAGAGCAGAATTGACTGGACTTCACTAGGGAGTTTTTTATTTTTAACAAACTCATGAGTAAATAATATTATTTTAGACTTCGTTCGCTTCGTGAAAAATAAAATATTTCAGGAAAATATTTTCTAGGAACTCATTTTCATGGAAAATGACAGACTTTTCGGTGTTCATTTGAAAATTAAGAATTTTCCGAAAAATATTTTCACAAATTTTTTGTTTTTTTTTTGCTTTTTTTCTTGTTCAGGGATGCCCGAGTACCACTGGCCACCGACTCCCAAATGGACATCGCCTCCACCGCCGGACAATTCGACAGCAGCGATCGGTGGGCAATGGCGGCGATGACCGGTGGCGAGTTTATTGGTAGACATAAGCGATCAATTGGCTATGAGAAAATATTTTCTTTGTTTTAAATGAAAACATTTTTCTTAGTTTTATAAGAAAACTTTTCGTTGATTGGAAAATATTTTCCTCAATGAGTTATTTTCTACCCCTCGAACACCACAATTTCCGGAAAACATTTTTCGGAAGAATATTTTCCGCGAAACGAATGAAGCCTAAAAAAAAATTGAGTAAATGGGTTGGGGCAATGAGATGGAAATGGATACCGACTTAAGTCAGGAGTGACATAAATCTCATTCCAGCCGTTTGATCTAAATCGAACGACCGGTAAAAAATTAATTTTTTTGAATTTTTTAATAAAATACCAGCTGTCCGACGACTTGAAGATTAAGTCAGGATATTCGGATCTCGAGGAGACTAGTGCATTGATGAGTTTTAACTTGTTGCGTTGACTTTTGTTGAGTTGATAAAGATCTAACTTGACCAGGCAGGGTATCCAGCTTTGCAAGTAAGCGGTGGAGACTGTTCCGTTGGCGGATGCCACAATGTTGACTTTTGTGCGACCATGTTGTTTTATAGTAGGGGTGTGTATCCGTCTCAACTCAACTTGGGAATCGGACCGAACCGGCCTATTTTGGGTAGCTCCGGAGAGATCAAACCGATTCCCAATTCCGAATTTCGGGAACAATTGATGCGGTTACACATAAGGAACCGAGCCAAAAAATACATCTTAATTTATTATTATTATTTTGAAGCAAACCCTAATTAGTAAATCATTTTTTCTTTTAATGTTGGAAAACTAAAAGAAATAAAAGACAAAAAAGAAAAAGAATTTATTGGTTTCGGGACCAACCGTACCCAGTCTAGTTCCAAGTTCCATAAATTTGGAATCGAGCCTGCCCTGTTCAATTTTGAGTTCTATAAACTGGAAACCAACCATACTTAATCCGATTTCAAGTTCCAGCTTGGGAGCCAACCCCTCCTAAAACCAATCACATTTAGGCTCCGTTCGTCTCACGAAAAATAACTTCTAAGAAAATATTTTCCGAATTTTTCATAGTTCGTTTTGCAGAAAATAAAATAATTTCCATCAATGAAAAAACACTTTCAAAAACGAGGAAAATATTTTTCGTCTTTTAGAAAGTGGAAAATATTTTCCATTTTTTTTTGTTTATCTTTAAATAGCGTATCCTCTAGCAACATGCCTCAACCTTCCTTGAGGGCGACGGCCTTTAATAGCAAGCTCACAGCCTCTAGTAGCGACCTAGCGGCCTTTGGCAGCGAATTCGCGGCCTCTAGAGGCAAGCTCGAGGTTTACCTTGGACTGGCAAATTCCTAACTTATGGTCAAGCTAAGAGTTCATTAGAGTCTGATGAGACTTGTGGCTAATGACCAATCAATGAAACATACGACTCAAATTGCCTTTCCTAATTAACGTGGGAAATCCAGTGCGTTTTGACTTTAGGGGGTTTCGTTCGCAAACTTGAATCGCGATTAAGGACTTTTTAGGACAGCTAAGCTTGGATTAACCTTATTAATCATTGGCCTCTTGCTAGTTGGTCCTCCTATTTCCATTGTCGACGGCCACGGCCACTAGCATGCAACAATGTAAGGTCACGATTGCCGAAATGGGAATCTCCTCGATTCTAAGTTAGTTTTCTATCCACCATAAAAAAAAAAAAATCAAAGTAAATTGGCTGAGGACAAAAATAAATAAATAAATACATAAGTAGAGAGGTCCAAATAGCCGCCGTATAATTTGGGTTTTAACTCATATCGCATGGCCTTTTCGAATTGTTCTGGAATAGAAAAGCTCATTTTATTTGTCTGCCCCTTTGTCCTAGAGTTCAAAAGCAAATGGAGCTTGTTCTGAGTACCCTTTCTGAATACGGCTAATTCGTCACAGATATATTTTTTTTTAATTGTTAACTGTATTCATTGAGGAAAAATTTTCAATTCTCAATGCGTCAGATTTTCTCTTATTATAAATGAACCTTTTCATTGAGCATGTAAAAGAAATTCACAGAGAAACTCATTATTGAAAATCTCAAAAAATGTTCGGTTTAGCTCGGGATTTTGCATCTCTTCAGATTTGAAACTTTGAGCTTTCTTTTTTGAATGATTCGTTTTCACTCGGGCTCCGTTTGTTTCGATCGATAAGCCAGTGAAAAATGTCTTGTTATCGATGATTACATTATGTATAAAACAGCCTTGATCATGGAGACTAAAGTCTGCTAATCTCGACCATCATATGTTTAAGAATCCTTGGTCAGGATCTGTCCTTCGTGTGCCGAACGCTCCAGCCAAGCTCGCACCAAGACAGTCGCAAAACGAAGGAATCGAAGGAATCCCAGAAGAGATCTGCACGTCCTTACTCTTTCATCCGCACGTGATGGAAGTTATATGCTGCGTCCTGCCTTCGGGGGTGGGGTGGCTCTAGGGTTTCGTAATGTCTGATGGAAGTCAACGGAAAATGGTTGAAAATGGGAATTTGTTTGTGCTCCGCCGTGCCCGGCGTTTCCAGTGCGTGAGACGACAGAAGCCCCGGCGCACTTGTAATAACTCCGATGAGGATGGAAGGAAATCCGCGCCAAACACCGTCCCATCTCGTGCGTTCCTTATGACGATAACAACCGTGACGACGGATGAATGGATCGCCGGGGTGTTTCGACAAGAGATCCGGAGTTCGAAGCCTAGACGTAGCTTGTGAATGTCGGACCTTCATGAAGCGTGGCCCGTAGGTATTGTCCAAGAAGCATCTTGGTGGCACTGACGAGCTGGTCATCCAAAGTCGCATCTCCTCAAAATGGTAATTGCTATAGCCCCTCTTAAAATAACAGAGCAAAATGTCTGTTTCTAATTTGTCTCCGAAGCAAGAGTTTTCGTTGACTTTACAAGAGAGAAGGAAAATGACAGAGACCAGCGATTATCCTAATGGTTGAGAGCACCGTTCGAGAAATAAAAAATCACCATTCGGTCATGACATGTATTGGGGGCCATTCTTGGTCTTTCTAATTAAACAAATTTGATGTTGTTGGATTAGCCTAGGATTGGTCGTGTTTGCACCCAAAAAAAGAAACCCGGCTCTCTATAATCGACACGAATCCGACTTTGGCCGTAGAGCTAATCAGCGAGATCGATGCGCCTATCGACATGCGACGTGATGGTCGTTGATCATTAAACAATGCGGTTATCGGCAACGATTATCAATGACCGTACGTAAATTACAATTATTGGTGTATTATAGTGAATAGCGTGGGGGTCTAAAGACATAGAGATGCGGTCGTAAAAGTCATTAGAAAATTAAATGCTCATGAGAGCTAGTGGTTACCTTTTGTAATTTATCAAAGGCAATGTGCAATCATTGTAAATGGATCCACAATAATCAATACAAATTCCTTACAAGTTTTCACCTTATCAATATATCTTCCGTTTCTAGTAGTTGCACTTCTTTCCACATGAATTCGATTTCTAGGGTATGTTCCTTCACCTTTGGCTCACTTTGATAATGCTGCTACTTTAAGCCGAGTGACTTCTGGCTAAGTCAATACGGTACAAATGCGGTAGGATTTGTAAGTGGAAATAACCAAGTTAATCCCGCTCGTGCTAACGATGACAAGATCTCATTCTAGACAATTGCCGGAAAGAGAATCTACTCAATTCAATCAAATTTGCGCTAGACAAAAATGACAAGGATAAAATAGCCGCCACCGCCGCACGGTTTCGGTTTTAACCCTTTTCGAATCCTCTGCGGCGCGAGATCACATCGATTGTTCTGTCCCTTCGTCCTAGAGTTCAAATACCCTTTTGAGTACCACTAATTAGATCAAATAATTTCGAAAAAGAAGAAGAAGAAGAAGTTATTAGCAAGATTTATTAAGAAGGAATGCCCATTTTTCGACCTCATTGCTTTTCTCTTAATGAAGATACCTTTGCTAAATGAACTTCTGATGTTCGTCAAGGATACAATGGGTCGACCCGGTTATGATTCATCATCCAAACTATGATCTACTAATCTCAATCACTGCTCGTGGTATTCTAAGAACCATTAAGTAGAACTTGGAAGAGTTCACAAAGTACATAATCTTTTCTTGTTCTTCGTACAAGTGGTCCACTGATACCCCTTTTAAAAGGACAGAACACAATACTTGGTGCTAATTTGTCCCATGAAATAATAGTTGTCGTTGATTTATAACAGAGAAGGAAAATGACGGGGACCAGACATTGTACGAAAACGTATTAGGGGGACCATTCTTAGCCTTTTTCAAAGTTGTTTGATGACTAGTGTTAGCTCAAGATTGGTTGGGTAATGAAGTCTCCGTGGCATACTATAACGAACTTTGCCGGCTGCAACTATATAATCCTTTTGGCGTACGGATCGGCATTCCAGTCCACCAGCCAACCCTAAAACTACCATGCAATGAAAGCATTGGCAAGAGCAGTTTCTTCACCCAGTTTCATTATGCAATGAAAGCATTAGCCTCTCACATACTAGTATGACGACCCAATGTTTCCCTATACTCATGTACCCTTGTGAGCAGAGCTGAGGGTGTTGTCGTGATGGGATATGGATGTAATAGCGAAAATATAATTGGTCCGTGGAAATAGTGTCATGGTCGTTTATACTAAGAATTCATGAATAGATATATTATCTCTCTACGAGCGCTGAAGGCGGGATTGACCTCCCATATACAAACTGGTCGGGGACTGATGCTGCTCTCCTAATGAGCCCATAGCATATCAAAACCAGTTGTTGTGCCAGAAGGATGCTGCATGTTCCGTTACGAGATAATCCCTCGAGTTAAGCTAGACGTGCCATGATCCATTCACTGTATCGCTCCTTAGTACAATTATAGGAAGGTAGGCTGGCCTGGAGGCCTCGACCCTCCCAAGTGTCGCTTGGGCCTTTGCGGCCGTGGAATCTGTCGGTCCGTGACACTAGTCTCTATGATTGGAATGGGACGACGCAAGGGTATAAGGATCGCAATCTTGTCCACCCTCCATTAAACTTTTGGCCCCCACAGCCTCGTGACCCGAGCGCCCCACAGGGGGAGGCAAGGCCATAAGAAAGAATGGACCCCTGTGTAAATTTTATATAACTGACCTCGTAGATTGATTTTTATAGCTGGGCAGGAATATCTATCGAATTTGAGACTTCCATTTTCCAGCTCCTCGTTTTGGCAGTTCACCACTGCTGTAATAGCATGTGGAGCCACACCTAAAACCAGACATGTGATTCTCACATACTTAAGGTCCAGACTAATACCTCAACCTACCAACGATTTTAACTAAAGAGTAACAATAAAAATGTTGCTGCAAAGTTGCTCAAAGATGCACACTCTTAAACTAATTCATGTCAAGATAGAGAGTTCCCTGTGAGTCTGAAGCCATTTGTTGAATATCGCAGTGCATTGCATGTCGTGGCGAATGACATGGACAAGTTCATTGATCAACCAGTGGAGGCTGGGGCAGCATGACCAGGTAATGACAATCTAATCACTCAATTGACAGTATGCTCACAAGAACCGATTGAGAAGAATCGTCAATACCCGTTAAGCATTTTTTAATGATGCACAGCTCATTATAGAAAGAAATATGTAGAGCAGAATACCAAGAGACAGAACTGAGTTTTGCATCGTCAATCATCTACCTGCATACAAAGAGCCAACTGCGCAAAGACATTATGTTGTCGACTTCGTTTGAGTAAGCATATGGGCAAACCAGAAGAAAAAAAAAATCAATACTCTCATGGGATGACAAGTTCGAAGCAAACTGAAAGTTATATGATATCTACATCTACAATCGGACATAAAAACTCAAGGAACAAAACAACCAGTAACATCTACCAGCAAGGACCAAAGCTCACAATTCAGAGCATGTAGGCTTCATCAATTATCTACTTCGTGGATCAAAGGCAAAGTCAGGAGGTTCGAGTTAACAAAACACCAGAACCATATGACTGTAATTAGTAATGGCTCCTTAACCTCCTGGACTGGAGAATCGGACAAGCCCGAAGTCTTTCAAAGAACATATAAAATTAACAGCAACTTACATGGTAGAATCGCTATTCTTCAGAGATACCCAAGCAAGTTAAATAGAAGATACTCTTTTAATAAAAAAATGTCTACCCTTGCAATCTCAGTAACATTACTGAAATCAAGTGAACTTCACAGATGATTTGCATTACCTGCATAACTAAACACATTCAAACCTTTTCTCACTGGCCTCTATAATCTGCTATTTCCATGTACTGGTCGGCGAATATCAAACTGGTCTACAAACTCCAAGGGAGTGACAGTTTCGTTCCGTATCCTCCTGATCTTGGGACTCAACAAGCCCCGATGACTGAACCCATACAGCTTGAGCACTTGATTGTCTGCGAAATTGAAGGCCCTCTCCATGCTTCTTAGGCACCTCTCTACTGGGTAATCCCCATAACTCCCACAAGGCTTGCAACCCACGAAATGAGTCACAAATGGCCACCTCTCGTCTCCCAAACCAGGATGATACTTTTCAATCATCTCTTCATACCGATCCACCAACCCTGCCCAATAACCGTGCAGATAATAAGAATTTTCAACAAACACCTTATCCATCCACTGATCCTTCTGAGAAATCAGCAAGTATATCAAAGCAGACTGATCATCCGCCTCAAAAGCCGGCCTTCCTTTCAGATTAGCAGTCAAAATCTTCCCGGCCTCGTCACGGATTGGCCCCTTTGGGCCCATTGGTGCCCAAACATCAAGCAAATCCAATGACCACTGACAATTCCTAAACAGAAAGCTTCCAGTATTCAAAGCAATCCATGACTTCTGATCGAACAACAAATCAGGGTACCCGTGAATAACCAAATTGTAGTTAGCATACTTAGAAAGTGGGATCTCAAACACCATATCGGTGAACAAAGCATCACTGTCCATCCACCAAATCCACTCTACCTCAGGGTGTGACAACATCAACCTCCTAATCATGGGCAATTTCGCCCAATACCCAGCAAGCTCTTTATCCAAATGAGCCATATTATACACAATCTCAATCCCGTGAATCCTACAGTAGTCAATCTTGTTCTTAACGGCCTTTAACAAATAATGATCCCCAATTGGGTTATCACAAGGGTTCGGTGGGGACCCAGTTAGGAGCAAAATCCTAGGCTTACCATTAACGTGGTTGGGGAACTCAGTATTGCTCTCGAGCCAATTCTTGCGGTCACTGTCCCAAGTCGAGATCTTGGGCCCCAGAGTGTAGGTGACATTGGGGTTGATATCGGCCTCGGCCGGCTCGTTCGGGTCGTTGGGGTCGGAATCGGATCGGATCTCGGCGAGGATCCGGTTCGTCTCCTCGATCAGGTTCTGGTTGACGGTGTCGGCATCGGAGCTCCCGAGGTTGCCGACGCCGATCGTGCCGCGGAGGACGAGGATCGTGACGAAGCCGCACAGGATCGTGATCTTGATGTTGTTGAATGTCTTCTGGATCTGCCGGCCCCGAGGGATTAGGCGAGACGGGTGCCTGCCATTCGTGGCCGTCGTCGGCAGGGAAGAGGAAGTCCGCTTCTGGGGCGTGAAGCTGTCTTGACCCATGATCGCGCCCGCTTCTTGGTCCTAGAGAATTCAAGGAATTGAGCGAGGGAAGGTCATGGAAGTGTTCGTAACCCGTGCATTTGGAATCTTTCCTTCTTTCCTTCGTTGTCGTTGCAGCAAAGATAGAGAAATGCTGGGAAGATCTCTATCTGCTTTACTCGAAGTGGGTGACAGGGGAGAGAAGCGAAGGTAGGTGTATAAACCCTAGACGTGGGAATGAGTAGTGGAGCTCATGTAGATCGATGAGAGAAGAAGAAGTCGAAGAAGAAGAAGAAGCATCGTGGGAGAGACAGAGAGAGACAGCGGCAAGTGTCGAGCTGGAGAGCAACATGGGTCTCCCCACCGACTGTCTTAATTCTTCCATTTCTCGACATCGTAATTTTTCTCCCGACCAACAAATAAAGAGGACATCGTAATTCTTCAAGCCAAGGCTATGATACTCTTTTCCCCGTTGATTTCTCAAGTAACTCTTGAATATATGTACCAAGAAAATAATTCGATAGGCAACTATCGATTTCATACTGAATTGTATAAATAATTTGTCATATATATTGCGTTTCCGAAATCTTCGATGAGATGCACATTTGAGGGTATATGACGTAATTGCACGCAATCCATGAAAATTCAATTTCAAGAGAGGTTTTTGCTTTCGACCCTTATCATTAGGATTCGTTGCTGAGATATACAATCGATGGGTTTATGATTTTTTTGGGTTTCATAGGAGTCTGCGTACTAGGAAGGAGTCGGCCGTTTCCAAGAATCTCACGTCATTCAGATTCAAGCTGATGGGAAATCCGCGGAGTGGCGGGATTGCCAACTCTAAAAAGGGCCCCCGAGTCTCCGGACAGTTGGCGCAAGGCTGTCTCGTGTTGTATTATAAACCTTAATCAAACAAGATAATCGAATGAATAAGCCTGCATTCACTCTTCCACTCGTTTTGCTTGCCGTGAAAGAACAAACTACTCCATAGTCAAATAGAAGTGCGTTTCATCCTTTCATTTCTTGAAAGGTTTTAACTTTTTCCTCCTCAATTTGCGGCTAGTTGAGGGGAATAAGCCATGTGCCACTCAAAAGGAGAAGGATAGATAAATGGCAAGTAGGAGTTGTCAACATGTGTGTTGCCGGTGCGCTTGCCTCATTTCATGGGCCCTTTCGACTCCAGATCTTGTCTGAGCTGAGCCACCAGCTTTTGTCCTTGAGCAAGGGTATTTTGTGGGACTGCAGTGCGTTATAATTGTTATGGCATCTGCACCCAAAGAGCTGAAGCGAGCAATGAAAGGCCTAAGCCGCATGTTTTTTTGCCTCGTCCGAGAGGGACAGCACATGCAAGGGAGATCCCACAATTCAGGTGGGACATGATCAATATAGGCACTTTAGGATCTACTCCTGAAACTCAACTCTTTCTTGTTGAGATCATCAGGTGACTTGGACTCGAGTTGGGTATTTATTCCGGGTTTCCAGGGGAAACCTAGAAATTGAGTCTTGCCCGGATGAAGCATGAATTGCCATTCATAAGGAATATTTGCTGTTCCCACAAATGTTTTGCAGATCGACTCAGCAAGGCCCAGAGATCTGCAGGTAGATATACAAACACCAGATGAATTCATGTCAGACAGGCAAAAAAAAAAAAAACAGTCAGTCGTACAATGAAGTGAATTCCTGGCTATGAAGTTCAAGCACAAAATCAAAAAGCGGAATCGCACCTCAATACTTCGTAGGAGTAAAATGAACCTTGTTCTATCGTTTATGCAACCTACATTACGGAGAGGATGATAAACTGACACTGTGCTGAATTAGTTCTATTTCATGCCCTTCTTGTAGCCTTTCTTCTTCTTCTTCCTTTTCTTTCGTCTGGCCCTACTATTTTGCGATGGGGGCTCTTCGATCATGCATACCAAGGGCTTAACATCCTCCACCTTCCTCACTGGTCGAAAAACTTCAGTGATGTGAGGGTTCAACACGTCTTCGGAGCAGCTTAAAGCGATGCCCTTACTTGCTGCTTCATCCCAAAGCTCTCTGGCCTTACAAAAATCGCCTCCTCGACAAAGCTTTGGTATGAGAACATTGTATACTGGCCCATATCCGCACAATGAAGTGCTTTTCATTAGCTCGAACAATTTGAGGGCATGATTCACTCTCTCCACTCCACAAAGAACGCCTATGAGATCATAATAAAACTTATGCTCTGGCACCAACCCCTGCTCAATCATTTCATCCACTATCTTGTTCCCCTTGCCAAATCTTCCACTCAGATATAACACTCTTGCAACAAGATGATAACTAACCCAATCTGGCGAGCACCCCGACTTCTTCATTTGGTCAAGAATTTGACATGATTCCTTGACTCTCCTAGTCCTACCCAAACATGAAAGCAAAATGTTGTAACTAATTGAACTAGGAACAATCGTATGAGTTCTCATTTCCATCATCACATTCAAAGCTTCTGGAACGAGACCTGACGGATTACGCTTTAAGTTTCGCTCACACAAGCATCTGAGAAAGGTGTTAAAGCAAAACAAATCTGGCATAAACCCATCAGATTTCATCTCCTTGATAACTCTCCTTGCTTGCTTCACATCTTCCTTTACAGACCACCCGTATAGAAGGCACCTGTATATACACGGCTCGATGCCTTTTAATTTACTCTTGTGATGCTGAACTACCCCCTCAGCCATCTTGGCATGCCCTTTGGAACAAAGGGCATTGACGACAGCCATCACTGTTGCACCGTCCTGGGGACATTTGAATTTCTCCAAGTTCTTGAAGAGACCCAATGCCTCACCTTCTCTCCCCAAGTTGACCAATTTTTCCGCTACTACGCCATAAGTCTGTTTATCCATCACCCGGCCTTCTTTCCTGAGATCCGAGATCAGTATATCCATTGCCGTGTGATCCTTCTTCTCCGCAAACATCTCAATTGCATAGTTAAAATCCCTATCGTCAAGACCAGAGCCCAAATTCTTCCTAGCCCAAGAGAAGAATCTCAATAACCTCCTGGTGGGTGCTTCATCCTTGCAACGATCGATCACTTGGGCAACGAGGGACGACGTCAAACGATCTCTGAACTGATCAAGACTCAATTCCAGGTCATCCAAGCCGCCAATCGGGGTCGAAACTGCGTCAAGAAGATCCTGTAGCTCAGGCAGCACCTGCGGGACCGACCGTGTGGAGCATAAACGTCTTTGACGCGGTTTGCAAAGTCGGGCAATGCAGTGCAGGTCGAGAAAGTTTTTCCATCTCGACGTGGTTCCCCTCGAGAATATCATCGAACAAGTGGTGTGCGTTCACGAGGTACTAAATTTTCACCCACGAAAGATCCAAGTTTCGATGATTATCTCCATTGCGAGTTTATCCATACAAGGACAGAGTAGTCTCCCTCCCAATGATAACGCAATCTGAACACCTTTTCCCAAAGAAACGCAAGAGATGTGGACTCGAAAGGGCTAGATGCTGACAAAACCGGGAGCGAGAGAGAGAGAGAGAGAGAGTATTTGTGGAGTTTGGATGTTCTTCGACTCCCTCCATATTATTGTTGTTTTGCTGAAAGACGTAATTGCCATCTTCTTCAAGTTTGGGGCTAAAATAAAGATTGAAACTTTTTTAAGTCAAAAAAATTTAAGGCAAAATTAAAAATGAACATAAAATTTGAGACTCTCTTAAGTAACATAGTCTAAAGAATTTGGAGAAGCAACTCTGATTGGTTAGGTTGGACCGACTTTAAGGTCGGGTTTCGAGTGAAAAACACTTTAAACCGGTTCAAAACCAAATCATTAGAAATTTTCCAAAAAATAAGGAGATAGAGCATTCTGACAGGAAGATGTAATTATGGCATGCAAGAAACTTTTGCAAAAATAATGTAGATTTATTAAACTACATAAATCAATACATAGAATGGTAAATCACTCTTGGACCATGTCGTTTCTCGAAACTCGATTTTTAGCCAATTTGAAATTGGACCGATTCCAAACTTGGTTTTGCTGAAAGACGTAATTGCCATCTTCTTCAAGTTGGGGGCTAAAATAAAGATTGAAACTTTTTTAAGTCAAAAAATTTAAGATAAAATTAAAAATGAACTTAAAATTTGAGACTCTTTTAAGTAACATAGTCTAAGAACTTTGAGAAGCAGTTCTGCTTGATTAGGCTGGCCTGACTTTAAGGTTAGATCTCAAGTGAAACCAATTTTAAATTGATTCAAAATCAAATTAATATAAAATTTTCAAAAAATAACGAGATCGAGCGTTCCAACAAAAGAATGTAGTTATGGCATCCGAGAAATTTTGCAAAAATAATGTAGAGCAATTAACTATAGAAATCAAGATAGGCAAATGGTAAATCGCTCTTGGACCAGATCATCCCTCTCAAAATTCGATTTCCAGCCAATTTGAAAGTGGGCCGATTCCACAAATAGAAACCGGTTTCGATAGGGCAGGTGACCCGATTTCTAATTCGACACCTATTCATTATGATAGACTATCACCCCCGATGATGATGATGATGCAATTTGCCAACAGTTTAAATAAAGAAGAAACGGGAAAAAAAAAAACCGGAAACAATTTTATTAACGGAAAACGATAATCAAGCCCAGCTAAGGACGTTTCTGGACATTCACCGTTGCGGTGGCAACATCCGTAAATAATGGGGAAACGGACAAATCCCGATTTTCTCTCTCCTGAAAAAGCTCTCCGTCTCCTCCTCCTCCTCCTCCTGCCCTCTCCGATCGACTTTCCTGTCGAAACTCTCCGGCCATCTTCCCGGGGGCCCCGCCGATTAGTCCACGGTGCGGTTTCGATCTCCTCTCAACGCGCGCTCCACTCGTGTCGGGTTCGGTTGTCTGGTCGCGACATCGGGTGTTCGGGTTTCTTTTGTCTCTCGTTTCGGCTCTTGCGGATCGGGTGGGTGATCTGATTGGTCCGCGAGTCCGCATCCGATCGGAGGATTTTGAGAGCACGCGGCTGATTTGGGCATTGGTGGTTCGTCGATTTGGTTGGAGGTCTTGATTAGGGCGTGCGATGAGTCAGGTGTTCGAGGGGTACGAGCGCCAGTACTGCGAGGTGTCCGCGAATTTGTCGCGGAAATGCACGGCGGCCGCCGCCCTCAACGGAGGTAAAGTAAATTGATGTCCGAAATGTCTGTTCTCTTGCTTCTTTCTTTGTTCTTTGCTGTTGCCAATGCCGGTGGGGGAGGATTTCTTCACTTGATAGATCGGTGAGCGCATTGATGGCATTTTTGGAATCTCCAGAACCCTTTTATCATTTCTAGTGATTCCGAGAAATGCATTGTTAAGAATTCTTGGTTATAGTTCGTAGGACCATGTGGAAATGGAAGTAAAGATATTAGGAAGATTGTTGTTGCCATTTCTTTGTGGTTTATGCCGAACTCCAGATTATGGTTATTTCTCATGTTACTCTGCGATCTGCTATTAAAAGCTTGATCGTTGGTGGCGAAGTTTTGTCGCAAGTAACGACTTCCTTTGGTGGTTGATGAAGTTGTTATGTAGAGTTTCGCCGAGCATTTGAAGATAACTATGAAATTAACTTTGTTTGCTTGCTACCTGATTGTGGTGGGTTGTTTGGTCCATATATATGTGCAGAGCAGAAGAAGCAGAAGCTTTCTGAAATTAAAGCTGGCTTGGACGATGCCGAAGCCCTGGTATAAGAGGATAATCTCATCATTCCGTGTGCTTCGTTCTTCTTCCCGTGAATTATTACTTAAGATGACCTTTTATGATTCCTATAGATTCGGAAAATGGACCTTGAGGCACGGAGTCTGCAGCCAAGCGTTAAAGCAACGCTTCTTGCCAAGTTAAGGGAATATAAAACTGATCTGAACAATTTGAAGGCCGATGTAAAACGACTTACATCTCCAAATGCTAATCTGGCTGCCAGAGATGAGTTGCTGGAGTCGGGCATGGCAGATGCAATGATGGTCTCTCTCTCTCTCTCTCTCTGTGACATAATTCATTGCATTTGCTGCTGATCTTGTTCATTTTGTCATGGATGAATTCTTGAAATTGCCAGGTTTCTTCCGATCAAAAAGGGAGACTGTTGATGTCAACAGAAAGATTAAATCAGTCAACTGACAGAATTAAAGAAAGTAGAAGGACAATGCTCGAAACAGAGGAACTTGGTGTCTCAATTCTTCAAGATCTACATCAACAACGCCAATCACTTCTTCATGCTCATAACAATGTATGTTGTTCTCCACGATCACTCTTTTTATTTGGCTCAACCCTGTTTTCCAGCTTTGTCTTGATCTAAGGATTTGTGAGATAGTAAATACATTACTCTTTTTTTCCACATAATTGTGGAGGTTTGGTTCTCCCTACTGGCAGTATCCTTTTATGGTTCTATGAGACCTTGTCTCCATATTGTTTGTCCCATGTTGCTCGGTTCATGTATGAGGACATTGTCATCCTTTTTTATCCCAACTAATATTAATGTGAACCTCCGGATTATTGCTGCGTTTGAAATCGTCTGTGTACTTCATCTGGACCAATAGGTTTCTGTTCAGGGCTGTTAGTTTGGTAAAATTCGTTGGTATAGGAGGACATTTATTGATGTTAGTTCTTTGGTTTACAGCTTCATGGGGTCGACGATAATATCGGCAAGAGTAAAAAAATATTGACCACTATGTCAAGGAGGATGAGCAGGAACAAGTGGATCATTGGCTCCATCATTGCAGCCCTAGTAGCTGCCATTATTCTGATCCTTTATTTCAAGCTGCGTTGATGGCATCGTGTGGCTTAGACGCATCCCTATCTGCTGAATTGTTGATGGTTTTGCCATGGTGTGAATGTCGCAATATTTATTGCAATTGTATTTTCTTCTTAGAGCATGACATTGTATGTTTTGCTCAGCTGAGTCTTTCTTTGAGTAATCATCACCATCTTGCCGACTTCTTTTTTGCCTAAAAGAGTAAATAGTAAGGAAAAAGCAAGACCGACCGACTGAACTGGGAATCACCCAGACTGAACCGAATTGGCCAGTTCAGTCTGGTTCCCAGTTCCAAAGGGAGAACTGGACCGGTTGTTTTTATTTATTTATTTTTATCTTTTAATGTCTCACGCCCTCCTTTCCTCTTTTGGATGTAGCAAAGGTACTCTAATTTTTTTTTTTTTCAAATTCTGGTGGAGTGTGGCGATGGTGACGTTAATTGCTTCGAACCGAGTTGGCCAATGAGAGGGAGTTGGCTTAGGCTCTGTTTTCACTTATAAGTTAGAAGCACTGGATTCCTTGAAGGTATTCATCTACGGCGGTGACATTAGTGGAAGTTCTTAATTATTTGCCTCTGCAATGCTGCTGATCGTTATCAGAATTTGGTATCGTTGGTTTCAGAGGAATCTTTGTGATTCGTTGCCCTTTTGACAGTGGCAAGTGACTCTGTGCTTTAGTCCTTTTGAACTCCATTAGTTACGGGATGTCCAGAAACTGGACTGAACTGGTTGGTCTAGGCCAATTCCAAGAGCCTTAGTCTGGTTCCTGGTTCTGGGGCAGGACCAGGCCGGGAAGTCACAAGTTTCTGTCAGTTTCTGTCACAAGTTCTTTTTACGAATTGATTGAAAATTTGCAAAAGATGTTTCACAAAAAGATATTCAAAGTATTGCATCAAAACAGATATATCCTCTCTGTTTTTAATTTTGACATCAAATTCATTAATGGTTCTTCAAACTCCTTACCTGTTGGTCGATGCCTTCCAAACCCATTAAGTCCTCCTCTAAAAAGAAGAAAGCAAAAGTTGAAGCCTAGCCTTCCAAAAGAGGATTCACAGATATTCGCTTATGGCTGCAAGCAGTCCAAAAATCAAACAAGACAGGAGAGAGAGAGAGAGAGAGAGAGAGAGAGAGAGAGATATATATATATATATATATATATATTTTTTTTTTTTTTGCTTCACCCTATTTTTCAAATTTGTTGCTCAACACACCATAGATGGGCTCGAGTGCTTAATGTTCAGGGACGTCGAACAAGGAAGATTTACTCTTCTGGTAACATGGAATATCCTTACTTCAATTTGATGGCGCAATGAAGGCGAAACAATTCTCATAGGCTCTTCGACGTTGTGGAAAATTACATCCCATAGGCAACAACAGGCCGAACTTGCTTCCCAAAATGGCACAAACTGATGCGACTCTCTCTTTATGTGAATGACATTACTTCCATCTTGCAAATCGCAAGCAGCGAACCAAACTTTCACGCATCTGTTCCGACAAGCTACAAAAAGATCAAATGGGGAAACCATATGATGTGGCACCATTTGTTTGATGATAGGCCAATGACGAAGCTGCCATGGTGCATGGTTCAACCCTAGATTGGAAGAGGAAGAGCGATAAGCTGTTTTTGTGCAATCTGCATCACTTTTCTCACACTGAAATCTGATGTTGGCATAAAAAAAACACCGAGCTCATGCTCTAATCTTTGCCGGATTGAGAAGCAAGCGACTCAGCTTTCGTATCCTTTCGGGTTTCTGCAGAAAAAGATTCACCTTTATGTCAAGAACGGTCACCACCGGGAGTAGAACCCCTTGAAGCAAGATACTCATCCTCATCCTCTGCTTCATCCTCATCATAATCAGCAGACTCAGGGTGGCCGTTTAGATCCACGTTCACACCATTTACTTTTCTCACAAATTGGCCTCGCACTCGTGGCCTCCTTTCAGCAAGTTTTTTCCTGTTAACATACCTGATCTTCTTGTCAAAGCACCGTTCTTTCCTTTTCTGCCTGAACTTGATTAGGGCTGCTTCTCGCCTATCTACTTTATTGGCTTTTGTTTCAGATATTGATGAACTTGCCAATGATGGCAATGAATGAACTGAAGACATCTGACCTTGTTGTAAACATAAGCCAACTGGGTAATAGGGATACGACGCCATCCCATTTACATGGGTTGGACAGTGAGGCAGATGACTGTACTGGGGTAACATGGCTGAAGTAGCATGGCTTTGCGAGTCATGCAGATTATTCTGGTACGCTTGTGCTGATGAATGCACCATAACTGGATTGACAACTCCGGGCACATAGTATGGATATGTGCTGTGCACAGGCAATCCTGGAAGGTCAATGCGAGGCTTATCTATAGTGTGCATAGGCATCTTAGGCACCTGTTCTTCCATGAAGTTCCTTTGTTGAGGAAAGTCAGCTGACCCGGGCGGAGTACAGGACCGTTCCAAAGACAGAGAATCTGGAACACTACTCCCGCTTGGAAAGTCATCTCCCAGGGAAGTTTTCTCCCAAGCCTCTCCATTTTCATGTACTTGAGGATCATAAACTGCCTGCTCAACCTCTGCTTGATCCTTCTCTTCCATCCGATAACTTACAGAAGCATAACCATCAACTTGTCCAGCTGTTGAAGGAGTATTCTTGACAATTGTTGATTTAACATATGTAAAGAAGGCAGAGGACTCCCCAACTTTTAGTTCACTCTTCCTCGGACCAGAGAAACATTGTCCTGTACAAATACAAATTTCAGGATAATGGACATAGGAATAGCGATAGTAATAGTAAGAGAAAAGAGAGCATTAGATCTTCATTCTACTGATGAGGATCCATAATCAGGAAAGCAAAAAAAAAAAAATGCTGCAAAAGATGTGATGCACAAGACAGCACTCAGGGTGACCCTCTGTATGCTACAATAGACCAATATAATACAAATTGAAGCATGCTCACCAGTCCGACGATCACTGATTCCTGGCACATCAGGGCGACAATCCGGTGCACCATTAAGTGGGGGCTCAGCAACAGCAGCAGACTGACAAATATGAATCCAAAAATATAATAATTGTGAACAACTATATCGTCAAAAGTTTGGGATATAATAGTGAAATAATAAGTCATCCATACTTACGTAGAATGAAAAGATTAATCAATTTCTTGATAGATTTTGCCATCCCAACAATCTGATTGAGATTAACCAAATTCTAGATGATAGAATAAATTCTCCAAAAATCCCACTTCCTCATTAGTTTTTCCCTAGGAGCAACCTTATTCCAGTCCACGTATGTACCACCTAGATGGCTTTTTCATTTAAGCCAGCTGTTGCACCATTTACCCAATTGCCTCTTTGAATTAATTAGATGAAACGACCTTATCTCAAATTGGTCAAGTTTCGATGTTATCAGGCACACAAAATGCCCACAGCTCCATGGAAAGAGCAGACAGAAAAATTCACCACAATCACTATCTATTACTGTAAGTGGAACAAAGAACCTCAACACTTTATGTGATACTCACCTCATCTTCATGAGTGGAAGACAGCCCAATCTCGGCATTCGCACTCTTCCGGGACTTATCATCAGTATCATCAGAAAGCAAAGTTGTACTATTCGTGTTAGCATCACTAGGGTCGGAACCAATCAGATCAATGTCATAGCTCAAAATGTTCTTCTCTACCAGTCCAAGCTGTCAAAGAAAATTTTTAAGTAAAAAATTAGAAACCACTGCTTTTTAGATTCCCAAGTTCACTACAACTGTAATTAAAAAATTCCAATAAAAAAGCACTTGTTAAAACAGTTAACTATCAGATAGTTGGATGGACATGAAAAAGTGTCCTCAAAGATCAGGGGCACACTAACAAGACCATGCAAAGTGCAATATGTTACTTAAATTACCAGTACTGAAAGCAAGAAAACTTCATTCAAAAACCAGTCTCCAGCAGCTAAGATCATGGTCGAAACTAGCTCATACAAACTTTGAACTCATACATCTGAACACGGAGGTTGGTTCAATTAATTCAATAAGGCATTTCCACTTAACAAATATCAAATAATTCTTTGTCATAAATAAGAGCAGGGAGATAGCATGGTCACATCGAACTGACCATGCGTCGCCTTCTCCACATGTGTGTCCACAAGTTTAATAACTCATTGGTACGCAAGGGCTTCACAAGATAATCCGCTGCTCCCAATCTCAAGCATTTGACAACAATTGAGACCTCATCCTGTGCTGACATCACTTATCAAAGCCAAAAAGGAAGAAAAGGATAATGAGTACTAATAGTATTGGATCTACATCTATCATATGTTTGGAAGCAATCAAACATATATTTTAATCCAGGGACTCTTCCTCAAAGAACCCTAATCTCCCCTGAAGAAGACGTATATCATCATTCAGGAAGATTTGACAATCAAGAGTATTAGCCATGTCTGTTTATTCAGAAAGAAGCTACATCACATGCATAATAAACCATCCACCAGTGCTGGTGGGAACAATTAGTTCCCAAATGATTCTGATATTAAAATGCATTTGATGAAACTAGATGTTTCTATTTGCTTAAACTTAAGAAGTTGAGGAGGGAAGTGTTTCAACCAAGTAACACAGGCAGCTAATGGATGATGATGAACTTACTGATGACAGGAATCCGCCTCAATTCTTTGTCTCTTGTAATATATTTTAGCATCTTCATGCCTTTGTTCATGGGCATGTCAACTTCAGCTAGAATAATGTCTATATCAGGCCCTTCAGCATTTAGAGCATCAATGACCTGTCTAGCAGATCTTACAGTAGTCACTGCAAAAAAAAAAATGTAAACAAAAATGGGCCTCAATTTGCAATAAAGAATCAACCAGAAGCCTAGCAGAGTGCATACTCAGAAACTCACCTACTTGAACAATGAAAAAGCTAGGATGTTACCAACCAAAAAATAAAAAAGCTAGAGAGAGAGGCGACGACTATCTCTTCCCCTCCAAAAGTACATCCAGCACCCCATTCCAAGTCCAACAGAGTTGAAATGAGATGAAGTTTAATCAAAGAAGATACCGGTTGAACTTAAGCAATACATCATTAGACAGACGACCACTTCCAATTAATGTTCTCCAGCTTTTTCCATTTGACAATGGTCAAGCTAATAAAACAGTGACCAAACATTTATACATCAATTAGCGGAGAAAACTACTCTTTCTATATAAATGACTATAAGCTAATGCTTTTCATGCTCTCACAAATCAATTTGAAGACATCATACTTGTAGTTCCTAAAGTTGGAAAATCCTCACATACCCCCTGACAATAAGACTGGGCACTGCTACCATTCCATTCTCCATAAGCAGCGCACTCCAAATTTAAGCTTTCTGATTGGTCTCTATCCCGGTTCGTTCAAACTTGGCAAATTTGGTAGACTTGATGTTTTACTCTATTCTTCCTAGCACAATTTGGACATATTTTTCACCTCATATTTGATAAACATTCTCCTCAAATTAGCTCAAGCCTGAGCAGTAAATAGTATGGAGAATGAAGAAGCTATGAATTTCCAAGATACTTTGTTACCACAACCTCAGGAACCACTTCTCCTTAAAGAAAAAAAAAGTTGAGGATACAGCAAGCGATCACAAGTGTTTATCATTTCACATCAATAAAGTGACCAACAATTACGGCCTTAAAGATAGCACCAAAGGTAATGCCAAAAAAAATGCTATTAAAAGTGACAAATAACAAAATAATAGTTATACCTTGATAAGAGCATTTCAAAAGAAGCGTAAGAACCTCTTCCAAGCTCTTCGTGTCATTATCGCATAACAAGATCCTCACTTTGCTCCTATCAATAAATCCTTCCCCGCCACTCTTATTAGCGTTATTTCCAACACTTCCCCCAGCAGTGCTGCCACCGCCGCTGCCGCCTCCATCACCAATCTCGTTGTTCAAATTCAATTCCAAACAATCCATAGCTTCAACTAAGAGGCTATCTGGCGTTAACCCAATAAAGGCTTTCTCGTTTCACTATCTTTCCAGGAGAAAAAGGAAAAAGGCCAAAATAACTCGGGCACTGCTAAAGAACTTCCATGGAAACTCTCCTCTTCACAGTCCCAACCAAAACTAAACTTAGGGTTACAGTTCTTGACACCCCCGCCCGCATAACATCTCCCGCGAATCTATTCACAGAAAATCCCCCATCAAGCATGCTAAAATCCAACACCTACCGTCACTTCCCAACACATCAGGAACCAAAAGCAACAAAAGCAAAATCCCTAGCAACACCCTAACAACCCCGGACAAACAACTCCGAACAGCTCAACAGCGGTACACGGGCGCGCCTTGCGGGAACGAGCTCGAAGTTACAGAGGAACTCCGAGCGAAACTCGGCGGCGACTTAATCCGGAGATCGAGGATCGGGTCGGATCGACGGTCGCCGGAGGAGTCCCGGCGCAACTTAACGCGACGGAGAGTTTCTGGGTTTTCTCGGAGGAGGCATGCGACAAACAGAGAGAGAGAGAGAGAGAGAGAGAGAGAGAGAGGGGGGGTGGGGAACTATCTGCGCTGATATTTCTGAAAAAGCGTGCGCAATTTGTGAATATGAAAAATAAAATGGGCTGCTGGAGGATGCTAAAGTGCGCCGGACATCGGGAGGCGATGAGGGCCGTCGGATTGTGGCGAGAGGGAGACGAAGCGGACGACGGGGATCGGAGCTTTTGGGATGCGCAGTACGCACGGGGGAGCAAGATAGAAGGATGGGGTGACATGGAGGGTCGTGCTGTACAGGGAAAGAGCAAAAAGCGAGGCCAGGAAAAGAGCGTCGGATAGTTCAGTAGAGATTAGGAAGCGGCCACGTCACCCACTGCTGAGATCTCTCATTGAGGAATCCCCTTCCTACCCTTTGTCATTTTTTTCTTTTAATACTCGAAAGGTATTCGAAGTATATTTACTAAGATTGAAATATTCCGAACCTCTATTATATTTTATTAAATTGATATATTTATTTATTATGTCATAAATTTTCCCAACATTTTCTGTAAAATAAAAGAACTCCAAACTTATATTGATGCCATAAATATACCTTAGATTAAATTAAAATAGAAAGTAAAAGTATTACGCATGCATAAATTTGGGAGCATGAATCAAAGTTATGCAAATATATTTTAATGAGGGTGATGAGAGGGAAAAGAGCAAATTTGTTGATAGCAATTCAATATGAGTTGATTCTTATGACTCTTTTTTCACCGTCTAAAGTGTTTTTTAAGATGAGAAGCTGTTAAAGAGCTCTGATAAATTGCTTATTTGGCGAAGGAAGTTTGAATTTTCCTTTTTTTTTTTTGTAAAAATCCTCCATGACCAGCTTAAAGATCATCCAATTTTTATAGTCACAATTGCTTGAATTTTTCAAACTTGCCTACTCGTTCTATGAGTAAAATGTCGCTTTTAGTACTTGCAAGTCAATGTAGTATTTTTTATGTTCATGGCTTGTAACCATGTCCAATTACGGCCCATTTTCTCAATTGGCGATCTTTCTTGCGACCGGCAATCGAATGGGCTAAATTAATAAAAATTCAAAAAATATATATTAAAATAATATATAAATTCGCACTAATCATGTCATGCAAGACAGTTAGAGTCCGCCTCAGTAATTTCCTTTCTTAAACTAGCCAAATGCACTCAATCAACGCAAATGCGAAAAATATTTAGAATTAAATTAATCAAATCGAAAAGATTAGAACTAAATTAATACATCTAATATTTTCTCCCGACATTTCTCTAAATGTCCAAATTGTGTCTCAACTGGTGTCGCCGCTTTATTAAGATTATCGCCTAATGACGTCCTACAATTTTATTAACCTTCCTCGACCAAATCCGATGAAACAGAACAGACAAACCAGTAGCGCAAAATACCCAAACCCGTAAATTGTCAAGTCGAACCTGGTCGGTTGGATTCGATATATAATATTATTACGTATTTTCCGACAAACCTACGTATGTCTAGGGATGCGCAATGTGCACGGGGGAGCAAGATAGAAGGGGGTGACGTCGAGGGATGGTGGGTGGCGGACAAAAGGAAAGGGGAAAAAGCGAAGGGGGATGAGGAAGCAGCCACGTCACCCATTGCTGGGATTTCTTGATTGAGGAAAAAACACGTGACACCCTTTGATCTCTCTCTCTCCCCCCTTTTTTTCTATAATTAAATTGAAAAGGGAAGATATTTTTGGTACGGTTCATTGTAATTTATAAATTCGAAGAAGAAAGAAAAGAAGAAATAGGCAGCGTAACGTGGCGAATGGGGCCAATTGGAGATGATACGAATAGAAAGTTTCAGAGGCAACAAATCCTCTGATGTTATGTCCATCGAGCACTACTATCAATTGCACTTGTAATTAATTAGGAATGATCGGCTTCCCGATGAACAATCGAAATTTAAGGAAAAACGTCAATTTACTACAGAACTGTATATTAATCAAGTGATTATATTGTCATTCTATTCGTTTCTTTATTCTCAAGCAAGCTTGAGAATCCGGAAATTTTGGCCTTGGAATTGGAAACTGAACCGGTACTCATCCAACTAAATCGGTACATGACGGGGAGACATGTTTGGCTGTGTATTGCCCTTTGATCGCCTTATCCGATATCTGTGTAGTACCAAACTAATCAGCCCAACCAAGTGGGTGATCGTTTTGAACTTCAACCTCTCATTGCATGAAGCCGGACAATGTCCAGAGCTCACAGGAAGGTGCTAAGCGCATCTGCATACTACAGAGGAAGCACCCATCATAGGTTACGTCAAGATGCTGTTCGAGACACTGCCAACGGATGTTTGCAACTTGTTCTTGTTGACGAAATTGTTGTTTAGTATCATATGAGGGGGGGGGGGGGGGGGGTGTTGCAAAGCCTTGTGTCCCTTGGGAGAGAACATAAGACATCCCAAAAACAGAATTTAGGGTTGTCTTGTTTGCCCGCCCAAACAAAGAGCTACAGAAGTAGATGATGACAGCGCGAGAGATTCCGATTTCTAGAGATTTACAAACCATTTTAACACCAGCTTTCGACCGGGACGAGAGAGAGAGAGAGAGAGAGAGAGAGAGAGAGAGAGAGAGAGAGAGATGGCTACAAAATTAGATATCAACTCGCAATGGTACGCGAAAGGCACCGAATTACATGGAAGCTAGATCGATAAAGTTTGAACAAAGTTAAAGGGAGAGTCAAGATCATGCACTCTGGCATCTGTCCTTGCCCAATAGACAAAATATGACAAACCAGTGATCTGAAGGAAAATGTCTCTATTGTCCAGTCAAGGAACTAAGCAAATAATTTATTTGAATTCAATCGGAAATTACAAGCTGACACTCAGCAAAGAATTAGTCAGTTGACAGAAACTACTTCAGCGGTTAGGACTAGTCTGATATGTACAAATTTTGAGCAGACAAGCCCCTGCTCATAAGTTAATAATTCATCTATCAGTATAGATCAGTTCACGTAAATGAACAACTTCTTTGCCACTAGCCGGATGCCAGCATTCTGTTGATAATCGTAGTGATCCAAAGAGAAGCAAGCATCCACAAAGGTTCCGGTACAGAGCAAGGGCTGGATCTCAGCAGGATCACACCGACTAAAAACAAGTTTTTCTGAACTGCCGGAAGATTCTTTTCGATATATCTCAGTCTCATATCTTGGGACGTCAGCATTAACAGTTGGAATTCTGTGGGCAGAGAAAGGAAATTAACTCAGTCCTCGATAAGAATTTAACTGCTTTAACTGATACTGCAGATACATATGTTTCATATGTATCCTATGCATTAACACACATCTAAGAGAACAGGGCTTCCTACAGGGTTTGGAAGTGGAGTTCTAAGTAGGGGTGATGGGTTTTACAATGAATAAACTCCTACTGATAATTTAGAACACAATGCAGGCCCATTCCGGGTATTTGGAACCAGGCCTTTTTTAAATCAGCCTAGAATCAAACCAACCCTTTCCAGATGCATTTTTTTTTTTGGGGGGGTCATTTTTAAGATACACTAAATTTATTTAGGGATAATCGGTACGTTAGAGTTAGCTTCCTTTGGCAAATTGGTTGTAGTACTTCAAGGCCTTTGGCAAATTGGGATACAATCTCTTGTCGCAACTTCTGTTTACTTTTTTAAAATTAAGCTTAATACTGGTCAAAAGCTGGCTTCACCCAGGAACAGGTCTTGGCTTGAATAGACCGGTTCCTGGGTAAAATCTACGGTTCAGGCAATTAACCCAGGGGCTGACCAGTTCTCAAGGTTTTCACTCAAGAACCTAACCAATTCACCTAAGACAGGCCAGTTCATGGGTCAAACAGGGATGAGTGCTCAACCCTATTTCCAAGTACGCTCACCCCTATGTGAATTTATGAGAGAGGAGAAAGAGATCCAAAACTCCCTTTTCTCATCAACCCCCCACCCCAAAAAAACCCAAAGCTCTCAGAAAAAGAATCAACAAACCAAAAACAACCAAAAAAGCTTGTGTGGGTTTTCTTCTTTCTATCGAGGGCTATGTTCTCAGCACTAGCAAAGAATTTGACAGTTACCGAAGCTCATCACAACCCAAGGAAAGAATAGCAAGGGCAGAGAACTTACTGCAGTCTTATAGTCGGAGAATTGACGAAGCCATCTTTCCTAATCACAACAGACCTCCACTCAGAGCTGCTACCAGAATCAATAGCTAATTTCTGTGCAATTCCATCACATGCATCAAGCACCTGACATAAGGTAGGAGATGTGTCCACCACAAAACTAATTTTTGGCCTTCCAGCATTATCAAAATACTTGTCTCTAATACCAAACCGCACTCTCAAACCACTGCAGCAAAGCTGCAAAATTGCACCTTTATGCGAAAGCTGTATTTTTTGACTACCTCTATAGAAACGGACGAGGGATGCACAGATAGAAGGGATAGATACTTCTTCAGGCTCTAAGAATCCGGCATAGCCACTGCAACCCTCAGATGCAGCTGCCGGAGAGGAAACAGAACTGTCAGAATCCTGGTTATCTGCTTGTTCTGCCATAGCAACATCTGATAGAAGGGGCTCTGCTCTTAAATCAGCACTGAGGGAATCCATGCAAAAAGCATCTACCTGGACTGTATCAGACTTCACCACCTCATCTGCATTGGGAGTCATTAGAGAGAATATTGGATGGGCTTCTCCTGCTCTTTGATTTGCAAGAGAGAGAATCCGATCGCTTTCGATCTTTTGACCAGATGTGGAGGGACTTACTGAGCTTCCTCCATTTGATAATTTTCCATTACTACGACTTCTTGTGGTAGCATTAGGGGAAATCCAACTGTTTGTTGTGAATATGTCTGGGAGACTTGATTCCTACAGATTGAGATTTCAATCAGTGCCACAACCTATGAACACAAAGTTTACGAACAAATATGCTTATCCCTCATGCCAACTGGCAATACAAAGACAATTCCGTATCTTTCCTGAGGGAGGATAGCAATTAGCCCTTGAACTGTTTAAGAGAATGACAGGTCTATAGTGACAGGTGTCATTGCATTGACAGAGGCGATGGCAATTAAATAATATGTGCAGAAACAATGGATTACAAATCAAGTCATAATCCCAATCAGTCAGCAAAGTTCTTATCTATTTCACCTGTTTTCATATGTATTACACCGCACCCAAAACATCAACAATAGCATGGCATGATGATTTTTTTACCCTAGAGTGCAGAGAAATTCTGGGAAGGAAGATCTATCAACTCGTGCTCTAATAGAACAAGTCAAGTCGATCATTCAAGAGGAGCAACACGGGATGGGAATTATGAATCAAGCAAATGGAAAAACAAGTTTTCCACATGCAATGCCTATGAGCTAGATTTTTGTGCTGGCTCCTTTGTTTCAGCGCACAAGAGGAATTTCAATAACCATGCAGGACTCGAGAAAACCAATAGTTTGCTTCACATGGCAAGACCCCATGTGCAAGCACTTAACAAAAGTTGAAAAATCTGAACTGCTAGGAATTCACTAATGTCAAATCGTGATATCAGCGTGGAAAGATAGAATCACCAAAAGCTGATATTGACAGCAGCAGACATGGATGATTGTATGTTCAGGTTTAACAACTAAAGAAGTAGTCATCTCCGGAGATTGTAAATCAAGGCCTTACCAAGAACAGAACTGTTGCACAATACTTGACAACTTCCAGATTCATCCTCACATCATCCAAGCTCCTGAGAAGATGTTGCCAGAAAGATAAACATTGCATTGAAGATATAACACTGGAAGTGGAATAATTCCTTGAAGACACGCAAAATTACCTATGAGTTTGCTGTCCAAGTCCAAAGTATGCTGCCAAGGTGGCCATCTGCAGCGAAACAATGGAAATCAAGAAATAAAAATAAGTGATAACAAGGATGCCTTATGCAACTTTCATGCCATCTCAGAGTTTTACTAAGGACAATTATCTGTGGATATTGGAAGAATGGAAAGAAAGAGAGAATTTCACCTGAAAGAGAAACAGAAGGAAAGAAATAGCTGCTAAAATTGTACACATTCATCATGCAATTGAACTAGAAGCAATGCATACGGCATAAGACATTTCGTCAACAGGAGAAACAACGCATCAAGTGATTATTATCGACTTCTTAAGCCCCAGTCTTAGAAAAACCTCCCTGCTTGCGTTGTCAATTACTTATAGGAATAGCTAATGTGCAGATGAGAGACCAGCTACTCTCATGAAATTCTTTCCACATTTGTATAATTGAAGTAACTTATGGAAGATGAGTCTTAACAAATACAGCCAAAATATATTCATAAGCGTCACCAGAAAAGCAAACAAACGCGCTCCTGACAACCCCAGTTCAGGCCTAGGAAAAAGACTTGAGCATAAACAACCAAACTCGCAAACCCTTACCTTCATATCACCAGCTCTTCTTCCGAACTTCTGAGTCAACAACGCCAACGAATCAATCGTCCCCTTTGGCTCTGGCGCCGGCCTACCAATCTCAGCGAACGCCTCCCTAATTCGAGCACAATCGAACCTCAATATGTTGTGTCCCGCCCATATCCTTCCTATCGACACAAACCGCCCAGTACGACGTCAGAAACTCAGAACCGGACCAAGCCCAGACCACAAAACAAGACCTCCAGCCCCCCACATTACCATCATCCCGCACAACAGCGAGAACAACAACAAAAGCGAGAGCTCGCGCTCACCGTGGAGGATGTCGTGGACCTTGTCCGCGATCTCCGCGAAGGACGGGGCCGAGGCCACGGCGTCGTGAGTGATGCCGTTGCAACGGACGGAGAGCGTCGAGATGAGGGAGAGGTCGGAGGGGCTGACCAGGGTGGAGTAGCTCTCGAGCTCCACCAGCTTCCTGGGGCACACCAGGATGGCCCCGAACTCCAGGATCGCGAAACGCTGCCCCGGCCGGGTCGGCACCGTCGTCTCCACGTCGAAGAAGGCGATCTCCGATCGGGCGTCGTCGGTCGGACTCATCGATCCAAAGCTTCCGATCTGAATTGCACAAGAAGATAAAGAGGACGAAGAACGAAGGGTTTTAGAGTTTTTGGTCAGGGGTGTTTTTGAAAATCTCTTGAATCTTTCTGGGGTCAGATTATGAAGAAGGATAAAAAGCGCGAACTCGTCGGGTACTTATGGAGGGAGGTCGGGGGCGGGGATCGCGTGCGATGGAGGTGCACGGGGGGTTGCTTCGGGGACTGGGTTGTCGCGTGGCGTGGCGTACCGTTTACCGGTGAGATACGCCTCCACGTGGACGTTATCCTCTCGAAGATGGAGGGTGCCTTGTGCGATCGGGCCAGCTGGTGCCAACGTCCAGGATTCAGGCGCTACCTACACCCCGTTCAGATCCGACGCACGGGATCGCGTCCCGCCGTAATGGGAATTTCCCTTTGACCGAGGGAGCGAGGTTTGACCGTGTAATTTTCCCTTTTCATTTTTCGGATTTGGCCCGCGCGGTAAAGGAGTTACTTATGTCGCACATTTTGACCTTTCCCCAAAAGTGCAGAAACGTGACGAAATGTTTTAGGAACATTGCTGGGATATGCCCGTTGTCGATCAAGGGAGAGTAGTTTATCGTGATGATCACGATCTAACCGGTTAAGCACCACAACTCGGACGACGACAATATAGATGATGGGCATAATGTCATTGAAAATGTCAAATCATAACGATCACGACATTGGCATCTCAAAAAGGATTCTTTTTTTTTTTAATGCATTGCTAGAAGATCTAGACTTGTGCCAGTGCTTCTGTCTACCACAAAAAATCCCCAGCATGAGACATCCCGATACCAATGCTTCAAAAATCGTGGCATGGAGAAAATAACGGGGGAATTGATGCCACAATAGATATAAACGATATTGATGACCCATGAATTTTGGCTCGATATAGAATATCTTTTTCAAAATTTTTAATTTATTCAGTGAGATCCATATAAAAAATACATTTTTTTTTCACAAAGTGTCTGGAAATTTTTGCATGAACTATGAATGAGATTATGCACATGCACCCATAAGAGTTTGTACGATACGATCTAATGTGTTCACTGGGCTTTTGTAGTTTAAATATCGCACAAATTAAAAACTAAGGGACAACATCGCACATGTTAAATCAAGTTTACGGATCCATTTGCAATATCATCTTTGGGCCCCAACAAAAAGTATAAGGAGTATCAGTGTACGGCAGCCAATGTCTAAAAGTATTTTGTGTGGCATCAACTCAAATTGAACACGAGAAGTGTTCCCTGGCAGAGCTACATTGCTATGAGCTTCGAAGCCTAGGTCGTTCATAGCTCGCCGGTTTCTCCAGCGGTTCCTCATTTCTCTCGGATCATGAATGGACCGAGCAGCGAGCTACGATCTAAGGTTGGGGAAGAAGTAACGAGAAATCAAGAGCGCGGACCTCTCTTGCCGTGCAGCGAGAGAGAGAGAGAGAGAGAGACGCAGGGGGAGAGAATCAGAGAATCATTCCTTACCTTACCTCCCTGCTCGAGCTGGCTGAAGGGGGCGGAAGAATTCCCAGACGCAAGCGATGCCAACGCGGATTCGTGGCGGGGGTTATCCGAAATGCCGATCGATCGTGCTGCTTAACGATTCTCCCCTGGCATTATTATATTATACTCTTTCGTTGCAGGGAGGAGAGAGAGAGAGAGAGAGAGAGAGAGAGGGGTTTCTTCGGCGTGACTTCCACTGCAAGCTTGGACTTTAATGGCCAGAGATGGTGTTAATTTTTGAATTCAGCTCCCTCTTTTTTTCGAATCTGACGCTCCCCTTTCACCGCGTATCGGGCCGTGGCGTGAGGCCCACGTTGGGCCGAACCGCACGGGCCTCTAGGCCCAGGATGTGCCCATCGGCATAATACACCAAAAAAAAAAAAAAAAGAAAGAAGTAATGTCGGATCATTTTTCGGGCGAATTGCGTCCCCCCTCTCAATTTTTGGCATCTATCAAAATTTGCCCTCTGACTGATGCAACTTTTGCAATGTCGGCCTTGAAGCACTGAGAACAGTTGTGATGTCTTTATTATTGTTGGCGCCGATGATTCTTTAAGTGAACATTTATAAATAGCTAGGATTGAAAAATGAGGCAAGATTGTAAAGATTTAAATCAATTTCTAGAGAGAGTAGACATTTCGGTGCGTTTGGTAATTATTTTTGTCCCATAAATAAAAATTTTTTATAGAGAGAGATTGGACATTTTGGTGCATTTGGTAACGATTTTCTCTTGGCAATTATTATATTCTACTCTTTCGTTGCAGGGAGGAGAGAGAGAGGTTATTCGGCGTGACTTCCACTGCAAGCTTGGACTTTAATGGCCAGAGACACTGTTCATTTTTGAATTCAGCTCCCTCTTTTTCGAATCCGACGCTCCCCTTTCACCGCGTATCGGGCCGTAGCATGAGGCCCACGATGGGCCGAACCATACGGGCCTGTAGGCCCAGGATGTGCCCATCGGCATACCCAAAAAAAAAAGTAATCTATGGTTTGCCGAAAATTAAAATATCTCGGATCATTTTTCAGGAGAATTGCATACCCCTTCTCAATTTTGGGCATTTATCATAATTTGCCCTCTAATTGATCCAACTTTTGTAATGTCGGCGTTGAAGCACTGAGAACAGTTGTGACGTCTTTATTAGTGTTGGCGCCGATGATTCTTTAAGTGAACATTTTTAAATGGCCAGGGTCGAAAAATGAGGCAAGATTGTTAAGATTTAAATTATTTCTAGAGAGAGAGATTGGACATTTATATATTGTATTGGGCCCTTAGCTTGAGGCCCAACGATGAGCCCAACCACATGGGCCTTTTGCCCCACGATATGCCTACCGGCCCAGCAGAAAAAGAGGGGCGTTACGGTTTGCGAAAAATCGTGCGCGTGCTCCTCTTCTTATCCCTTTCCCCATGGACTCCCCAACGAGAGCCGGGCGAGCTCGCGGTTATTCCCTTTTAAATGTTCGTTGAAACAGCGGTTCCCGCGTACCCCAGAACTTCGAGAGCGCTGCAGCAGCACCTCTTCTCTCTGCTCCGGAGCTGCGGCGCCTTGAGGAGCCTCGCTCAGATCCACGCCCAGATCGTCGTCAACGGCTACGACAGCAGCAACTTCGTCCTCGTCCAGTTGCTCGCTCGCTACATCGGCTCCGGCCTCCTCGCGGACGCTTCGAAGGCCTTGGAAGCCGCCCGTAACCCGAGCACTTCCGTATGGAACCAGATGATCCGGGGACATGGGCGGAGCCTGGCGCCACGGGGATCAGTCGAGTGTTTTGTTCGGATGGTGCGCGGGGACGCCGAGCCCGATGGTTACACGTACTCCCATCTATTGAGCGCTTGCGTGAGGTCTGGCTTGTTCGGAGAAGGATTGCAGGTGCACGGGAGGGTTCTGAGGGGTGGATATGTTTCCAATCCGTTTGTGAAGACGAATTTGGTGAATTTGTACGCAATGGGTGGAGCGGAGAGTGGGATGAAGGATGCATGCAAGGCGTTCGACGATATGGGCGAGAGGAATCTTGTATGTTGGAATTCATTTCTTGCTGGGTATGTCAGATGCAGTGACATGGGTGTGGCGCGGAAACTGTTTGACAAGATGCCAGAAACAAATGTTGTCTCCTGGACAATAATGGTTGCTGGGTATGCTCGGAACGGAATGTGTAGACAAGCGCTGAGTGTGTTTAATGAGATGCGAAGACTTCAGGTGGAGTTGGACCAGGTGGCTCTGATAGCTGCACTGTCAGCTTGTTCAGAGTTGGGAAATTTGAAACTTGGCCGGTGGATCCATTCGTATGTCATAGAGAAAATATGTGCTAGAAATCAGCAATTGTCGGTCACTCTGAACAATGCCATTATACACATGTATGCTAGCTGCGGTTCGATTGATGAAGCATACGAGGTGTTTAGGAAGATGCCACGGAGAAGCACGGCTTCTTGGACGACCATAATCATAGGATTTGCAAAGCAAGGACTTGCGGATGAAGCTCTTGTGATATTCCATATGATGTTAAGCATAGGAGAACTGGAAGCACAACCGGACGAGCTAACTTATGTCGGGGTTCTCAGCGCTTGCAGCCATGCCGGGTATGTTGACGAGGGCCGCCATGTTTTCAAAAGCATGTGTGCAAGTCAGGGAATCAAGCCGAGAATCGAGCATTATGGCTGTATGGTCGACCTCTTGAGTCGTGCTGGATACTTGGAGGAAGCGTGCCAGCTCATAGAAACCATGCCCATGAAACCAAATGAAGCTGTGTGGGGTGCCCTGCTTGGTGGTTGCAGGATTCATAAGAATCCTGAGATCGCATATCTTGCGGTTCAGAGACTAGCAGTTGAGCTTGAACCTGACCGTGCTGCAGGCTATCATTTGCTTTTGTTGGAAACATATAGGACCACTACAAGATGGAGAGATGTGGATGATGTTAGGCAGAAAATGATTGACACAGGTGCGAAGAAGCAAGCACCTGGCCGAAGTTGGGTTGAGATCAATGGAGTCATCCACGATTTTGTGGCCGGTGATAGGAGCCACAAGCATACGTTTTTCATACATGAGATGCTTAGTAAGGTGAAAGTTCAGGCTGAGTCGGGAAAATACCAGCCAGATACATTGGATGAGGCTTTGTGTGCTACAGCCTAGAAAAGGTGGGAGGATTTTTGTGCATCGATACTTCCTGTACATGCGGCCTATGATGTGGGACTGAGAAGGTTCTTGGTGAATCCTGCATCAAGCAAGAAGTTTTGAGCACCATTTGATTACATTTCAAAATCTCTAATTAACGTCAATTGTCATTCAAGAAGAACACTTGTTTGGAGAGGATCTCGGTACTATGGTAGTAGCTTCAATTCTTTTACAGTCTCCTGTGACATTTTTCGTTCTGATGAGTCCAATGACTTGTACAGATAGTTGTGAGTTAATTAATAGATTACGCAGCTCTCTCTCTCTCTCTCTCTCTCTCTCTCTCTCTCTCTCTCTCACACACACACACACACACACACACACAATCTCAAGCGCACTTACAAATATTCAACCTCTAAAGAACAGATAGAAGGATAGTAGACAGTAAAAACAATTTGAATAACTTGGGCGACAGATCCCTGGGGCCAAACATTTTGTTTTATGCCTCTTTTAATGCAACTTAAGTTGTGTTCCTGTTGGCTGGGAAAGGATTATCTTGGCGCTCCAAGCACAATGATGATGTGGAGATGAAATGAGCTATGGAAATTGTGCACATCAACACCTAGAAGAGCTTGCAATTGTATGTAGCAGCATTTATATGTTAGAACCAAAACTTACTGCCTGTACAAGGTTTTCCAAAGGTGATCATTCATCAGTTTAAATAGGCGCCAAAAGAGAGAAATGCTTAGATGAGTTCTGCTTGAATGATGATCTTTATTATTCAACGCGTAACTTATTGTACACTCCCTGTTGTACCACTATTTTCAGGGTGGGTGATCTGCGAGTCTATAAGATTAACAGCACCCGATAGAATTGACCAATATGTAGCAGCATCTTTGACAGCATGAGCTTCCAATATTCTGCCACCCTGGCAATCTTTCTGCAGATGAAAATAAGAGATATGAACAAGTTAAAATGAGAGATTATGGAAAAACTTAGAGAACCAATGCTGAGTACAGACAAGATATCACTTCGGTTATTTTCACTACTAAACATCTATTATTTTCTTTCCCAAATATCATAGTCCAGAGAAACTAAACTAGTTAAAATAATAAAAGGAACTCTGATTGGGTGAAAAGCTGACATACATGATGTGAAGAATTCCGTATCAAAATTAAACTGGAAGACTGAGATCTTAGACAGCAACTGGTTCAGGCCTCTTGCTGGCTTTGATTCCTCTTATAGCTGTAGAGCATTCAAAACATACCCAAGGGGTGGGTCAAACAAAATTATGGCTAATGGACTTTCCTTCTTGAGACTAATAGGTTTCATGTGGCCCTACCTTCGGCATAATCTTTAGCACCGAAGACTGCAGAACCAGCAACTAAAGCATTTGCTCCAGCTTCAATGACCTGCATGCATGGAAACAGCTTAAATCTAAATAATGCGTGTCATATGATTCAACACTTGAGCTTGTATGTGTCAGCAAAAATAATGTTCTGTTTACTTTAGCTACAAAAGTATTTGCAGCCGTGTTTAGTACTAGGGTGCAGCATCCATTTATTGAGAGACCAGAATGAATGAAAATCCTTCCATTTAGACTTTTTGGGTTATTTCTTCACCCCTTACATCATTTCAAATGCGCCAGCATACCCAGGATAGAATACGTTTTAGGGACTCTGCAAGGAAAATCAATGGACTTGGAGCATACAGTATATTTCAACTGCTAGAACACTAAGTTTGGTTCTTCTGGGATGTCTTTGAAATGTCTTACCATAAATTGCATACTTCCTGAATTTGAAGTCTTGTGATTTGTCAAGGAATTAGCACTGGATAATATATATACAAATATATTTAAAAAACAATCTAACGTGTCCCTTTGCGTCAACTGGCAATGGTTATATAAAATTCAATTCAAATCCATCCCCAAGACTAAAGAATCCTCGAGCAGTAAGTGAGATAATAGTAGACACATATAAATTATATAGCATCACCTTATATGCATTGGTTGGTCCGACTCCACCGTCTACTTCAATCCATGGGTTGACTCCCTGCCACAAAAGAGAAGACCAAGATCTTCCATGATATTTTGTAGTACTTTCGAGATAATAGATTGCTAAAACCAAGTGGAAAGCCAAGTAAAGAAGGTTGAAATAGGAGTATGTCCCAAAAGTATTACCTTCTCCAGACACATCCTTCTCAAGTCTGAAATTTTCTTCACTTGGCTCTCAATAAAGCTTTGTCCACCAAAGCCAGGGTTCACCGACATGATCAGCACCAGATCAACCACTATTTGCATAAAGAAAACTAGTGTCATATTTTCTCTTTCATCAGATAAAATTGCCACCTTTCTAATATATTTCCTTGCATATTACTTTTGGGCATACATCCTTGAGAATAAGTCCTTGCATAAGATATCACAAAAGCTAAAAAGACGGAAAATTTGTGACTGAAGTGAACAAAAAGTATACTCACCATCAAGAACATATTCTATAGCAGTTAATGGGGTAGCAGGGTTCAAGACAACTCCAGCTTTAGCTCCCAGACTTTTGATCTAGATCCATTTGCCAAAATTCAGTAAAAAGATGCATAGATGGTGGTAAAATGCAAGGGCAGGTGATGAACAGAGGATTGCGTGCAGTTATAATACCCATCCGATATTAGGAGTCTTAGGTACTAATAGATTCATCTCTAGATCATACAAAGAACAAAAAATATATGAATTATGAAAGATCAAACTCTACCCCAGTTGTCATAATAATTGATACAAAGCTGAGTCGTGCACTGCATCAGTATTCCACTAGTCGTATTACTGGATTAAAATCAAATGGCAATGTGTGCCTGAAGGTAGTGTTTAAGACAGTGAAAGGGCAGCCTGGTGCATACCATCACAATAGTAATGATAATAGCAAAAGCCAAAGGGAACATGTGCAACAGAAGCTCGTCATTATTCTAAGTCCTAGAAAGAGACTCATTCACCAGTAAGATCAAAAACTGGGGTTCCAGTCTAAGACATGGCATGCGCGTAAAATACTGAGGATCTACATGGTTGAAGTGGTTTATACTATAGAAAAATATAATCATTAGCTGCTGCAGTTATTTTCATGAAAATTATCCTTACAGGCTGAAATCTTCCACTTTTTCATGAAAAATAGTTTTGTGTTATCCTTGAACTTCAAAAAAGTTTTGCGCCTGAGGAACCTGCGGTTTTGGACCATTCAGTTGTAAACACTGCTCCATGTAGAGAGACCCATAAATAAACATGATTAACCACCAAGAATTACACATATTGCCTATATGGAAAAGAGAAGGGATCATACTTGGTTAAGAGTGCGATGCAAGTGGATGGTAGCAGATTGCTCACAATGCACACTGACTATGTCAGCTCCAGCCTTGATGAAATCCGGTACTCGTTGTTCAGGTTCCACAATCATCTGTATATATGATTTCCAAGTCATTCAGTATTCAGTACACAGCCTTCTCTTATTGAAGAAAATCCACCAAATTTACCAGATGAACATCCAGGGGAAGATCTGTAACTGGGCGCAGGGCATCAACCACAAGGGGTCCGATTGTAATATTGGGAACAAAACGGCCATCCATTACATCGACATGAATCCAGTCACATCCTGCCAGCTCCACAGCTTTCACCTGGATTACTATATACGAGTCAAATAGAGAAATAAGTTTAACTACATGACAACCTTTAGCAGAAACAATCTGAGAAAAAAACCGAGTTTGCGACTTGGACTTTTGTTGAAACATACAAGCCAGAGCCACGCTAAAGATCCAAGTAATGGCATAGACACAAATCAGACTTTTGATAGCTCTTTAATAAAAGAGTGACAGAATGGAACCTGATCTCCCAGCTTCGAAAAATTAGCAGATAGAATTGATGGAGATACAATAATATCACTTTTGGAGTATTTGTCAACTCGTGCAGATGCCTTCACCACCGTCTGGATTTTCCTATTTAGATCCGTACAGCAGAAAGTGGAACGATCATATCAGAAATGGAGGTAAAGGGCTGCAATTCAAGCTTGACAGCAATTTCCAGTAAAAGTAGTCTTGAAGATAAGTCACAACCATCTTAAATGTAATATTCAACGGCAATAAATTAACTTCACTCTCCAACGACAAGTGAGAAATAAACAAGACTAGTAGAACCATCAGATGAAGCAAGAAAGATGCATGCAGCAGTAGACTACTGATCATGACCATCTCTTTTCCCCAACCACTCTTAGAACTGCGCCTGTCCATCAATTGACTATGAAGCTATCTTCCACATTTCTACGCAATCTGCTTAAAAGGCTGACATCAAAAGCCAATTTATTGAATCTCGCAAGAGCTTTACTCTGAAGACTGAATCTGACCTTAAAATTTCAATTGTTCAAGCTCATAATGGCCACAGTATCTTCATAGATTGCTAACACAATCATGAAGCAAGAGCAAGAGAAACTCACAGGAAACTTCTATTGGAATTATTGGCCAAAGTCATAGCCGGTGTATGTTATATCAGTCGACCACTACAAGAGCAGATGGACCTTCAGTACTATAATTCAGCTTTGCATATTCACAAACACATAGCGCCTGAACATCATTCCGATTCATCAACAGAAAATCTTAGCCTAAAATCCTCACGCTAGTTACTGCAAAATATCTTCACACGTGCAAACCACATCGCGCTCTTATCCCTAATTCTCTTTACTTTATTCTTCTTTTCCCGGACTAGACTCGACCGAACTGCCATAAACTGTTCGTCACTCCGCTTAGTTCCAACCAGAACTTCTACATCGAAACGGATCGAAACGACTTCCCTCCAAAGATGACACTCTTTTCCCGCACGGATTCAAAGTCCTAGACAGTCTAGTATTCCGAACGAGAACGTCAATCCCTCAAAGAAAGCCTTCTCCAAACTCCAGCTCCATCAGACAAAAGCAGCGATGACTTCAATGCCACGACTCAAGGAGGAGGAGGAGGAGGCAGTAATACCTGGGGAGAGCGACATTGCTCGGCCGACGAAGAGAAGATCTCCGGAGCTCGAGACCTCCTCCGAGTCCACCGATCTGCGACTGGAGCGTGGAAGAGCAAAGCGAAGCAGTTGACATCTCTCTCTGCTGCGTGGCTCTCTCTCTCTCCCTCTCTCCCTCTCTGTGAATTGTGTCCTTACGTATTCTTAACGGTTAGGTAGAGAGAGAAAGTTCGGTGTTGACGATTCAGGGCCCGATCCTCTGCGCATATTTCACCTGTTGTTCACAGGGGGAGGACTCCGGAGGAGAAGTTTGGTGGAAGGCAACTTTGGGGCGACACGTGGCGGACGGCTAGTGGGCTTGGGGGGCTTTTGCTTATCCGCAATGGTTGGCGCGCCCAATTGCTGACCTGGAAAATGCCGCTTTTATTTGTCCATTACCCACAAAGCGAGTTAATTTTAACCTAACATGTAATGCAGTTCATGAATTTCTAACTCAGCATGTAATGTCGCCCATTAACGTTTCAATTATACAATGTGTTCTCTAAACTTTTTTATAAAAGTTTAATTGAATACGCACCATAAATTCATGGACCACATTATGTGCAACAACTCATGAATTACATTGTTTAGACATCTACATTGAGCTAAATTTGATAGATCATTTGTGTTATTTTCCTCAATTGATTACGAGGGAGATTAGGGATCGGTTCTCCACAACAGCCTTTTGGCAGAAGGATTGCCCTCTTTTCATTCAATGCACCAAAGCGGGGTACCTTCACGGTTTAGATGGCTATGCTTTTAGGTATAGCAATGTGTTCTTCAGTAGCGATATCGTGTCGCGAGCAATAGCCCGATTCAATGTTTACACGAGATATGCCCTTATTATCATCGGCTATTGGAAATTTAGGCTGGACAAACATACCAATACCCAGTCATAATCTTTTTGAGATTTACTAGCAAACGGCTTAGGACCGGGGACTTTTGTATTGCAATTGGGCAATTGCTAGCAGCCGCAATTCATAGTTGGAGACGGCCAAGCCCTCCTCAGTTGTCCGACCCCAACTAACAAATTTCCTTCTTCCTTCCTTGCTCCAAGCCATCGGTTCCGATGCGGTTGCCTCTCAAGAATGTGAAGGAGCAAAGGAATGAGACCGCCCGGCGGCTTGCTCGCCGCCGGGTCGGATGGAGGATCTCGTCGCGGCCGGTGCCGGCCGGTTTTATTTCTCAGGGAGTTAGAGCATTGAAATAGAAGGTGACTGCTTGAATAGTTGGATACCAAAGTAGTCTCATTGTAAGATAGAGATCGATTGGCATGGAAAAAGCCCACCGGAAGTCCAAACAATTTGGGTGTGGAATGAATCAAATGTTAACTCTTCCAATCCATTCAATTACGTTCTAAGCCTTTTGTAAAATGTGTACTCAAGTCATTTTGACAAGCGATGCCTAAAACTAGTCAAGCAGTATCATTAAATTGCACTTGTCGCAGAAAGTTTTAGTACTTATTCTATTATTCGATGAAACCTTTGTGATTTAATTGACTCGATTGCAATTTTGATCGAACCAATCAAAAGGTATAGAACTCGATTACATTCAGTAAATAAGGTTTGGGACTTGCGAACTCTAATTTCGCTACATATAAAGCCATATCAATAGCTCACATATAATGTGATTTTCGCTTGTCATTTCCCTAACTCCGGCAAAACGGTTCGATCTTTTTTCTAAAAAATCGAGGACATGTATGAATTTATTTTTACTTTTTACGTGATGTTATTTTAGTCTGATATGCAAGAAACTTTTTCGATTTATATATTTGTTTACGTATAACTTTCATTTTCTTAAAGTTTGGCAAAAAAAAAAAAAGAGAGCAGGATTTATTCTTACTTTTGATTAATCAAAAGCAAATAATTCTTGAAAGGTACTGTCAAATTTCACAAGTACTTTTGGTGCACTTCGTTTGTCCACTACCATCTAGCGTACATCGAACCTCACTTTTACTTGCCTTCCTAAATCGACCCCTACTATAATATCAAACGAATGGCTAATGAAGGGAGAAAATCGTAAATGCGCACGATTGTCGTGGCGCGTGACTTCCACGCGTTGGTTTGCTCTGATGATCTTGAACTTCGAATTTTAAGAATAAATTGCTCTCGCCACGCTGCGTTAAAAATGTTAAATTTAGAGAAGTGAAAATCCTCTATGAAATTTTTGCTCTCTATCTTTCAAATATATAAAAATGTAAAAATATAATTTTTTTTCCTTCCCCCTTATCGACGACTATCAACTGGTTACAGGCAAAGGACTAACTAGCTCGCTAGAGATTGGCGAGGAGAGGCCGAGCTCGGGCATTGTCAAAGGACGGCGAGGCTCGAGCTTGACCGGCCATCATCGAAGGAAAGGAAAAGGAAAAAAGAATGAACAGTAAATGAAAAAGAATTAATCATTTTAGTCGAAAGTAATTAAATTTATCATCAAGTTTTCTCCCGAATAAATATATATATTTTGACACATAAAAAGAAATAGAATTGCACCCCAAAGAACAATTGCACCGATCTTCTTTCTCCTTTGCCATTCTTTGGCTCTTCAAGAAGTCCACTCGTTCATCTTCTTCTTCTCCTTCCAAACTTGGGAGCTGCAGCTTCCACCGCCACCCCAACAGTGGAGATGAACCCAGAGTACAACTTCTTCTCCACTTCCACAGCAAGATAGGGAGAAAAGATTCTCTCTTTTCTCTCTCGAAGCCAATGAAGCGGCTCCACAAAATTGTGAACGACACTCATGAGCCCCCGCGGCAATCCGACGCGGATGCTCTGATCCTGTCGAGAGATCCGGACAAGAAACCCGGGTTCAGCCCAATGCGGATCATGGGTGTCTTCCTTGTTTGCTTGATGGTCACGTCGGTTGCGTTTTCTGTGTCAGTGGTGCTCAGAGACCCGCCCACCGACGGTGTTCCTGCAGAAGAACGAGTTCATGAAGTTACAGCCCCTAAAGGTACTGACTTCTTGGTTTTTTTGCTGAGCATTGGATCTGGCTTTTGTGGGTCACTAAGCATAAGCATCCATGTTACCCTCATCAATGTTGTTCTCTCTGGTGATTGATGAAATCTTGGCAAATAGTTGACAAGAACCGCCATCTTGCTGCAATAACCACAATTTTAGTTGGTATGTTGCTTAACCAGTATCTTTGTTTAGTATCTCGATCTGGCGGTGTTCAAAGACCCATCGAATTGGGTAGCTGCTTGAAATTTCTAAGGGACTCTGGCACTGATGTGCGAGTAGTTGGACAATTAAGGTCCTGTCATGTCCATGTTGACTAGCTCTTTAACGGCTATAGAACTTCATACGATATCTCACATAGATTGGATTTAAGTGGGCACTCGACTTGCTCTGTAGAATATGGTGCTCACAGACAGCTCGTTTGGACTTTGCTTCCATGTGCTTCTCTCGGCTTCTTTTGCCATGTTCTCTTGTGTCACCGAGCATGTCAGGTTAATGTTTGCATAATGTTCGTGACCCATCTGGATCTTATGGATTTTAGCAGCCTTTTCCTTTTTAACAATCTGCACTTCAATTCATAGTTGGAGATGGTCAAGCCCTTCTCTGTTGTCTAACCACACTCATAGCTTTTTTCTTCCTTCTGACAAGCCAATGGTTCAGATGAAGTTGCCTCTCAGACCGTGGAGGAGCAAAAGAACGAACTGCTTGGTGGCTTGCTCGCTACTGGGTTTGATGAAGGATCTTGTCTCAGTCGATGCCAATCAGTTTTGTTCCGCAAGGAGTCAAGGCACAGACCTTCTTCTTATCTTATCTCTAGACTACGAGGCTATGAAGCTCTCCATATGCAATGTGGCCCTCATTCCAATTCCTACAAGAGAACCTTGGAAATGCTCAAATCTGGCCATTCCACGGGAATCTCAGACTGTAACTATGTTGTATGGATTTCCTTTAGTGGATTAGGGAATAGGATATTGACTCTAGCTTCAGCATTTCTCTATGCGCTTCTCACAAACCGTGTTCTTCTCGTTGACCCTGGAATTGATATGACTGATCTCTTCTGTGAGCCATTTCCAGAGGTTTCATGGTTTCTTCCTTCGGATTTTCCCCTTAAAGAACGTTTTGATGGACTCGATCAAAACTCTCCACACTGTTATGGAAAGATGTTAACCAGTAACTCCTTAAGTAAGTTGGAGATACCATCTTTCACGTATCTCCATCTTGTTCATGATTACAATGATCATGATAAGCTTTTCTTCTGCGATGAAGACCAATCTTTTCTTGAGAGCATACCCTGGTTGATTATGAGGACAGACAATTACTTTGTTCCATCTCTCTTCTTGATCCCTTCATTTGAGCGAGAATTGGACAACCTCTTCCCAGAAAGGGAAAACGTTTTTCATTTCCTGGGACGATATCTTTTCCACCCTACCAATTCTGTATGGGGACTCATCAGGAGGTATTATCAAGCTTATTTAGCTAAAGCAGACGAAAGGATTGGGATCCAAATCCGAGTCTTTGATACTGGAGTTGGTCCTTTTCAGCATGTTCTGGACCAGATCCTAGCTTGTGCCACGAGGGAGAATCTGCTGCCAAGGACAATTGAGGAAGGATCCTCAGATGTTTCATCCTTGAATCACAAAACGAAAGCCGTGCTGGTGACTTCTTTGTCGTCTGGTTATTTTGAGAGGATCAGAGATATATACTGGCATTACCCGACGACCACAAGTGAGGTAGTTAGTATTGTGCAGCCGAGTCATGAAGAATATCAACAAACGGAGAAGGAAATGCACAATAGGAAGGCATGGGCAGAGATGTACTTGTTGAGTTTGACCGATGTGTTGATCACAAGCTCTTGGTCAACTTTTGGTTACGTGGCTCAAGGTCTTGGAGGTCTGAAGCCATGGATCCTCTACAAGCCCGAGAATGGAACAGCTCCCGACCCACCCTGCCGCAGAGCAATGTCCATGGAGCCTTGTTTTCACGCGCCTCCGTTTTATGACTGCAAAGCTAGGCAAGGGGTCGACACTGGTGAGCTGGTACCCCATGTGAGGCATTGTGAAGACATGAGCTGGGGCCTTAAACTTGTCGATCCTCGTGATAATCCATAGATGCATTGTTGCATTTTAAGTGGATCCATTGCAGTAGTACTCAGCTATTATAATTGCAGATGTTCCTGGGAAGCGGCAACACTTTCATGTGGTACTAGTCCTTTAAAAAGGCAGGGACCGTAGTTGAGCGGACATACTGGGGAAGGGAGTTTTGCGACTATGGTAAATGAGTCTGGAACATGATCGCATCTGGAAGTTTTATCAAATGCTCGGATCATGGAAAAGTCGGATCTTTGGAAGACTTATGTTGCTACCAGAGCAGTCGTCAACGACTCACGCCGAACATCCCATGAGTAAGTGTTGCCATTGTTGAGAAAGTGGCAACTGCTGCTCAAATAGAGGGTTTCATGAGGAAGAATGGTTCATGGAGAGTTTCGAATGAGATGAACGTGGGCATTTATGTAGAATTCGAACGCATTTTTCCAGCAGTGTGCGTTTGTATGATTATTATCTTTCTCTTATCAAGATTATAGTGAATTTGATTTCATCTGACAGATTAATGGAATGGGAGAATCTGTATCCATGTACACCATTGTCAAATGTTTGACTGTCCCATGCCTGAATTTTGTTTAGTTTTCTCATTTCAAATCTCTGTTCTCTTGTAAACTATGCATATGCATGGCAAAATTACCAGGGATTGGCAATTTTGCAAGCGGGACTTGTTAGCAACTCCTCTATCGAAGCTGCAATTTTTCCCGCCGGATATACGAAAATATGCTATAACCTGCAATTTGGCATGAATTTTCACTGGTTTCCTGCAAACTGGATCACTGTACTAATGGCAATAGCAACCCGTCAAGCAAGGGAAGATTTCTGACGCTTGTTTAGTCGTGAGTATATCCACAGCACTTAAAACATGAGAAAAGTATGTGATCTCATAGATGCATCACAGCTGCGGTGATAACCATTGTTTGTGTGTTATGAATTTCATCCTAACATATATATTTAGCTTTCGATTGGTCGGTTTTATCACTCATCATTTGGTCCCATGGTCCACCAAAATCACATAAGATACCTTCTCCTCAACACCTGCCCTAGCAATCACTCTATTGAGAGGAGCTCTCTGCCAGTATCTCGTCACATAAGAGGGCAGTTAAATGAAAGTAACTATGTCTAAGTTTTTCACTCTCTGCCAGAATTCATCCAGACTGAGGCCGATTACAAGATGGCAACTTCTCCAATAATTTCATTGTTCGAGTGCACTCATTTCGGAGTGATAACTTAGCACAATTAACAAATTCAATCTAACAAAGGGCAATAGTTTAGCATCTATATCAGTGCGAAAAAATGGAGCAAAGGATGAACAAACAGAGGTGGGAGCAGTTCAACCATCACTTGTACTTTCCTTCATAAGTTAAGGTCGTTTTGATCCTCAAAAGTGAAGCTAAGACCAGCAATTAACTGTTGCTTGCCTCCCCCAGTATGCTGTCCCGAGTGGTGAACAAGTTAAACTTCCCTGTATGTTCAGACCTGACCACTAACGTTGCTGAGAATAAGCATCTTGATTACTCAGAATCGGAATCCGAAAATGGCATTTGGCAAGCATTTTTAGGTTCTGCATCAGTAATTGAAGAAGGCCTATCTTTTTTTGAAGTCTTTCTCCTTTGTTCTCTGCGCCTTTTTTTAGCTTCCTCCTGCAGAGATATTATAGGAGAGTGGGTAAATTGAGAATTGAGAATTCATATTTTAGAAGCCACCATGGCCACATCCAATTATACAGCTCTGACTTGATGACCAAATCTGTCTTTCAAGATAATGAGCATATGGTGACCAGAACAGTTACCAATACCATCTCCAAACAAAATAGAATCGGTGATGATATGACTCAAGGGCATGGGTTGGCTTTTTTGATTGCTGAAAGAATGAAGTGACTTCAGAAGCTTACTTTAATGCTCGGCTGTTCCGGTTGATCTGGTTGACTGGGCTTCCTTGTCTGACTTCTACGCAGCCATACGGTACCAAAGGACATCAATGCTCCTAAAAGCAAGAATGGACCGATCCTAGGATCTTCCAAGCGATCCAAAAATCCTCTTATAGAGCTACGGATCTTCTGCTTCATTCCCGTACTCCTGGATAAGATGTTCTGAGCACCTTTGACAAACATGGGTTCTTCGTCCTCTGGAACAAGCTCAGGAGTCTTTGTTCTCTGAAAATGTATTAAGAACATTGAAAAGGCGTACATACATTGAGCCCATGATACTCACTAGAACTTCTGAGGAAATTATAAATTTCGTCAGATGAGACAGGCATTTTGCAGTGTTTGCACCCCAAAATCGACATGTTAATACATGGTTTTCATGCATGGCAATGAGGTAGCCCAACAAATATTATGGCAGCTGAAAAAAATTAAAAGGTTGTTCCTGAAACCAGATGTCTTGCATTAGTTTTTTTTGGTTAGCAGATACAATTCCAAATGAAAAAATTCTATTACTTTCTCAGACAAAATTAAGTTATTAAATAGCAAATTCAAAAAGGAAGAATTGCCTGGCTTTTCCCAAATCAACTATCAAAAGACTTCTTGAAAAATGAAAAAAAAAAACTAAATGAGGCCAAATAGAAGTAGATCTATATTGCATGTTACAAAGTTAAGTTTCTGGAGCTCCAAGATGTAACTCCTGTCAATTATGACACAATAGGACATTAAAGAAGAAAGAGCTAACAACATGGTACTATTGGCAGAGGCATCAGATCCCAAATCTCCAATCCTCTACATCATTATAATGATGCCTATGTGTAAGAGAAGGTCGCTTACATAGAATGGGAGATCTCTGGAGTCACCATCCTTGATTATGTCGGAAATCCATTTAATAATCTGTGCAGGCCCAGAGAACATCATTTTTAAGCAAAAAGAAATGGAGCTCACAGAGTGACGATATGACAATCCCACCACAACAAAAAGATATTCCTACCTGAGGAATTTCGTAGGAGTCATTGTACCTCGCCACTAGCTGTGCTGCAGGATCCACATCCTCATTTAGCAATGCATCCCACATATTTCTGGGGTTTTTCTTAACCTCAGTCTTTTCCTCTGTTGAGTTCCTCTTGTAACGTACAATGAACAACCTAGGCACATCAGCAACGTCCCTTCTAGGTCCACAGGTATCATAGCTGGTTTCCGATTGAAGATAAAATAAGCAATATTTCTGGGAAGAAAAAATAGAAAATATTAGCGGTTGACCCATCCACAATTATCATGGCTGTTGTCTACCAAGTTGTGGCTACTGGGAATAGCATAGTTTACAATCAAATAGATTCTGCCTAAGACTACATACTAAACTTAATGTCACGCATTGAGGCATAGAAGAAATTATGAACTAACATAACACCAGTAACTTTCTAGGACCGATCTTCTTTAACAAAGTCTGTTTTACTGCACACAGCAAGAATACAAGAAACCTGACATAAAGTTTAAGTCCTCCAGATGATAATATTCAAGACTCAAAAGCACTTACCCTCTTAGAAACATGCTAAAAAGCACAATAAGAGAGGAGAGACGTCCCCAACAAAGTGGTGGTAATATTAATGGTTTCAATGTATTCATTTTTGCTGAAATTATTATGAGACCTGCTTTTCCACTTCTGACATGCCATTAAATTTAATGTATTCAGTATATCAACTCAATGGATTGTAGTGTACTTCTGCATACGGTTGCTCCCACATACCAGGAGCCACTTTCAACAGTTTCCACCTGCCTAAAAGAGTGAATCATACGAATCCTCTGAAAACCATCCAAGTTTGTCATTGGCATTAAGCAGATAAAAAATTGTAAAGCGGTTCTGCACGAATAGCAATGAGTGCCGACAACTCTGTCAGGAACATCCACTAGCTAGGTGATCATTTAATAGAAAGGGACAACAAAAATGCCTTACATGCAAAATTTGAGGTAATCAAAGATGGGCATTATACATGCATTTAACATGTCAATCGTAAATTGACCACACTCTACGAGAAAACATAAAAATGCAAAACGACTGCAAACAAATAAAGAAAAACTCACTTGCTGGGATTCCCCATTAAGCCATGTAAAAGTGACCCTCTTATCTTTCAATGCAACAGCTGCAGGTACCAAGGATTCCTCAGTGTCAACTGAACTTAACTCACTGTCACTAGATAATTTTTCTTGGATCCTACACATAGTCTGTCAACATGTGAAATATTGCAATTACCAAATTAAAAAGATGATCAAAGGGAGGAACTATCACAGATGAAATCTCATTTAACAATTCCAGATAAACAATCAAAAATTACTATGTAAGCTTTTTTTAGAAAACAATATGAAACAATATGGAAAAGTCGTGAAAATTTATGTGTAAATAAAATAGACTATTCACTTCAGGCCTCTCAGATACAATGACATGTTGGCTGAGGTAAAATATTCCAGGATATTTAATGCCACATCATGGATCACGAAATGCATGGCACTACAAAACCACCAGCTCATCTCCTCTTCCTGCCACTGTAAGCTCATTAAAATCTCGACATGTCCACTCAAAGAGACAAAGGTTTCTCAACCGACCTTATTACATAAATGAGCATTTCCTTTGCCTTGCCTTGGTCCTAAATATTAAGAACCTTGTCGACCATTCACAGCATGATTTTGCAGGTGAGGAGATTGAAGCTTTATCTTTAAAAAATTCTGACATCCAACATGTTATGAAAATGTGAGACAGAATAATCTCAAACAGATCCTTGTCCCATGAAGACTTCATTGCAAATCAGTAGAGCAACTCTTTGTTTAAGCCTTAGTTTTGACCAGCAGTGGTGTCAAAGGAGAAAATGTTGACATCGATGACTGAGCAGGGATGGCATTCAGTTTTACCTTCTTGAAGATCACAATTTGCTGGTTGGTCTCTAGAAACTATTTAGAAATGGTTTTTCAAAGCATAAACAGAACTACACATGCAGGTTCAATTAGTGGCTTTTTAGGATGGCAAACGGGTAAGGGCATTCAAAAAGTCAAAGAGAGATTAAATTGAACATTACTTAAGAGGAGAAAACCTGAATACTTGCCACATCTGCTGAGAAATTTTCATCTTAACCAAATGAAAGATTCTAACAAAACAACAAAATGACTCATGGCAGAGGAATGATTGACTTAGAGCTTCATAAAGCTAAACTTTATTAGAAAAATAACTCCAAATTGGAATAAAAAAAGTTCTGGAGCTCTTCGAAAATTATTACAATTTGATTAAGGAGAAGGAAAGGACCCTGCTGCTTCCCCATCTGTTGATGTCTTTCGAGAAAACAAGAAAGAGTCAACTGAGGTCACCGGAGGGTTATATTTACATGGGATCTCAGAAACATATCTGTGTAGTCTTGCATCAATCAAACTATGGTCTACAACACAGAACCAAAAAGCCGTATCTAGAAGTTAGTGTATAGATGTTTAACAATAAAAAAAATGAACAAATGACATGCAAGATAAACACACTTTGAACTTATTTTGATCCTATCCAATTTCTGTATTTGCATGCAAAACCCTATGCTTACATCACATATGTCTATGTCGCAATTAAGGCTTCAAAGGAAAACTTGAAAGTATACTTAATTGGTCCAAGAAACAGGGAATACTTACTTGGCGCATTTCATTTAGCTCCCGACTGAGCCTCCCCGCAAGAATCACACAGTACCATGATTGCACATTTACTCCAGCTCGGGAATAGCCTCTGGGGTCGCAACCCAGTTCATGTGATGTTACAGTTCTCAGTTGCGGAAGTTCTACAAATATGAGGTTGCACGCTTTAAAGAGGACTTCCCTATTTTTCGAAAACAACAATAATTCTGTGCTCTTTTGAATCATTCTAATCCCAACAATTCAAATAAAATGCTTTAATGTCCTTTCTTTTGTCACAAAATTATAACCAATCAGCCAAATAAAACTATACCATCGATAATCATTCTTCCCCATGCAAGTTGCAACTACCTCCTAGATGCCCAATAGATGCCTAGAGTACAGGAGGCACATTTATTAAAGTAATCCTGAACAACTGCTACATAAATTCCTTCTATCAACTTCCTGTCAAGATAACAAGCCTTTACACTAGAAAAGGGTTGGCAGGAAGGGTTACTTCAACATGAGACCCATTCACACAGTCAACCATTAACAATTCCTATTTGCAACTAATTGATGAATAATACCCTTGAATATTAATTTCCAAGTCAGAAAACAATAAAACAAATTATATTGCATAACTTCCTGTACAACCAGCTAGTGTTCGAGGAAAAAACAAACAACAGATGCACATAATGACCAACATTGCAAGTGATAACCATGTCCAACTTATTGTACTCCAAAATCTGGGAACTCAGAAACATTAACCTTCATTAATCCAGCTGAAAAAATATCCTATTTCACTAAAGTGGATGCAAGAATAAAACAAAAAAGGAGGGAAAGTTCCTAAAGAAAGGAAACATTTCTCAGACTTTTTGGTACCATGAAATAGGGTACTCAATTTACTATTTTGTTTCAGCTCCAAAAGTCTCCACACTCTAGTGTCATACCTTGCTATTCAATTAACAATCATGCAGGTCAACGTCATGTAATACTTCAGACTATACAAAGTTCAGTCATATAGTACAGCAGCAACTTCACCAGACAAAGTAAGAAAATCCAATGACCATAGAACAACCACATCACCTTGATGTTTGTTCTGTTCTATCATATTGGAAAACCAAGAGTTGTTGACTGGTCCTGCAAGTTCCCACAGTGTCAATTATCTATAAAAATTCTTCTGTCAGTCATAATAACAGAGTAAAAGAGAAAAGGCAACCCTATTTCATAAAAGAGTGCAAAATTTTCCAGATGAAAAATGCCAACCTAACTCTGCTGTACAATATTTATGGATGAAAAAAACTGTCTATTTGGGTCTAATCATCACAACCAAATAGAAAATTAGCAAAATCCTTGGGCATACATCTGTTATTAGAAAGTAGCAGGAATTTTTTTTTTTTGCACTTGAAAGCAACATCCATCATTGGTTTCAGGCAGCCTTCAGAAAATTGGCATAAAGACGACATCTTTGCAACGCGACGCATCAGCCATTTTCTTTGGCATTCCAAATGGAAAATGCAAGTGCAATTCTTGTCATCTTGATGTAAAAGTTAGCTCCTCATTATGGGTGCCAAGGTCGTCGTGATCATCTCATCTGAGAACCACCATTATCATTTAGTTTTGAATGTGCTGGGCACTACTCAAGCTCTGACAGGAAGTAAAAGTGTCAAAAGACTACACTTGCAGTTTCTTTTTCTCTAACAATACGAAATAGAGGGGAGGGATCCCAATGAGTTTGGTAGGGCAAAACTAGCGTCCCCCAGTCATCTTTATCTGTATTCAGCAAAATGAGGAATACCATGGTGTACAACAGGCTTGATGCCAGGATCTTTCAAAATTATGATAGCAGGTGCGGATTCCACCTCAAACCTAGCATTGAAATTCAAAAAGCAAAAATGTTATCAGCAACTTACACTACTGATGGAAGCAAACTAAAGCAACAAATTGAAATGTATCATCTACAAGAAAACCAATGATTTCCACTTACGCATTCCACCAAAAGGAAGATTCCTCTTCTCTCCACAGTACAAAAGCAAACGATGCATAAGCCCAATAATTCTTAGCAGCAAGACGCACAAATGGAGTGGCACGTTCCCCCGTTTTTGAGAAGAAAATAACCTTTACCTATAAGGAATTAGTATGTTAGGTTTAAATGTACACATGCAAGTTCCATAAATTAAGAGATGCAAATAACTGAGTTCTATTTGTAGGAGGTATGGAGAGGGATAATGCAGGAATCTTGATCTTGGTAAGTGTAAGATCCATAGACTAATCACTTTTCATGATTGATAAAGATTCATATGTGCCAGATGACATAGCTCTCTTCTTTATGTATTATTATTATTATCTTCACTTTCTTGAAAGATCGAGCCTTTGATATCTAGCTACAACTCCAGATCCCCAACCAGACGTGACCACAAGGCCAACACACAACACAGACATCTGACTATGTATTTCATACATGGACATTATGCACCTGCATGGAACAGCTGACCCCCAGAGTCGAGATAAAAAGAGGGCACTTTACAGAGTTGCGTAATAGATTTAACAAAAAAGTCTTTACCTGTGTAAGAAATTGCATGAATGTTGGACTCAGAATATTGGAATTTTAAAAGTTGGGTGACCATGTGGTATTGACACTTTAACACTTACTATTTTGTGTCAAGTGCTCATATTTCATTCTTTGAAATAAAAAAATCCTCTGCTTTACTCTGTATTATAATGAGAAAACAAGCATATCATCAATGGAAGAGAGGAGTATGAACGTTGTACTTGCTGGAAGTGCACAACTAATGATGCATAAAATAAATTAATAGCCTTGCATGAAAAGCTGTCATGCTTTTTCTTTTTGGGACTGAAAAGCTGGCTGATTTTAAGGTAGATGAACCCCTTTCTCAAATCACTTCAAGCTTCACTGACAAAAGTGTAGTCCATCAGTTATACTAAATGGTTGCTTGAGATCATTAACTCTGTGTAAAATCAGATGACAGAGGAAAACAGGAGATATGTCCCAGCTGAAAAAATTAGTACACCATTCCCAGCTAGTAAGATCAACCAAGTACCTTATGAGGGCTGGTCTTTGCCATAAAAGCTTGTCCCTGCAAGTATATTTCCCGCCATTAAGCAAAGGAAGCAAGAAACAATACAACTAGCAAAAACGTTAATGAGCAAAATGCTTTAATATTAGTTGTTAATTTAAAAGAAGAAGAAGAAGCAAAAAAGTGAATGAGAAAAAGAGAGAGATATACAGTATCTGATGTGACATGTCTTATGAAAACACATATGGAGACTGATCAACAAATTTTTAGTCTAAACATTATGTCATCAACCTGTGGAGATGTTTTCGACCAAAAAAAAAAAAACCTGTGGAGATGTTGAATGATCGATACATATTCAAAGCCACTGAATTATAAAGAATATAAAGATAGTTATGAATAAACAGAATATAAACGAAAAACTTGTGGACTGTACAGACATCCTATCATTCTCTCTCTTTGACAGGAGTAGTTTATCACAACCGTAACATACTATGTGCAAAAGGCATAATCTCCAACATTTAGAATAAGTACTAGATCTGCAAGAACCGAAAGAAAAGTATCATAACAGAATTTTAAGACTATCATTTCCACGAGAGCTTAAACTGCCTGAAAACATGCCCATTTCCCACACTGTATTGAGAGCATATATCTCGACAATCCATCTCAAGTATAAGCAGGACCTTGGATAAGAAACATAGGGCACAGATGTACCGCATCAAACAACAAAGCAAGGAGTAACGACCAGAATCAAAACAACAAGAAGTGACCTAAAGCTTGCATACAATGTCAAAAAACTGTTCTCCCAAAAAGTCTAAAACTGTTAGGGGATGGACCCATGCCCACCATATACATCATGCATACTTTTTTAGCCCAATATGTATACCTAGGATTTTTTTTAATGAGAACTTTTGAGTCAGACCATCCATCTTTATCTATAACCCACATCAACAAGTCACCCCAACCCACCCCCGCCTCCACTCCTCCACCCCCCCCACCAACCCCCCCCCCTCCAAAAAAAAAAAAAACAATAATAAGTAACCAATTAAATTAAACTTAATTAACATTGAAATTTCATCCCAACAACAGACTTAAAGAAGGAAGATGAAAGGAAGAGATCAGCATGTGATCTTTCACCTCTGCACTAATTTAACGTAAGGATTGATTCAGAAATATATGTGATAAAGGGCCTCTAACCTGCAGTTATCACAGGGGTAAGCACAATAGCTTTAAGTAGTTAAACAAAGGGCACGGTCTGGGGCCTGACTGATTCAACTTGAATATATATGAATCAAAAAGTTTATATGACTACAGATGCACCTTCTTCCTTAGCAACATGGCCGGATGGGACTATTTAAAGCAAACAGCTGACTGATGTTAAATATGGAAAGGTAGTTGACTAGAGATAGAGATAAGAGAATCAAAGGGGAAAGAATGGGAACTCAAAGACCGTAGGTTGGTTTTGCAATTGGGTAGTATATTCATAGTGAAACAATTGAAGATCACTAACCCCATATATGTGATTGGCAATTTCTTTCTCAAATAAGTGTTCTGCTCTGCCAATGCTACTTAGTTTAGTTCTCATGTTTATGAAACATCAGTGAGGTACATGAAGATCAATCAACAAGCTAAGTACTGTAAAAATAGATTGATGTCCATAAATTTGCTCGTTCCTATCAGAAGAATCTGGTTCTGGATCTGGCCTATCCAACTTATTCGAACAGTGTTATGTACTGAAAATGCTATATAATAACAGCCATGAAGATGCATTCAAAACATTATCTTCTCTTCATACAGTTAGCATAATCTTTTGTCTGCAAAAGTAACAACGGAACCAAGAACATGCACGCCGCCAACATGAATAAGAACTTGTAGGGAATCTGTAACTTACAAGTGATTCCTTAGAGTAGTATCGAATGCGAGGTAAACTGAGTATGGCTGTTGCAAACCAATCGGTTACTGCATCAGTACTTAATTCTCCTTCAAACCTATTGAAAATCCCAAGGTAATTTCTAATCATGCTTCTCTTCTTTTTTAGAAGAAATAAAATAACTCGCAATCATAGCCCTTCCATAAACGAGGCATTTCCACAACCGACAGAGACTCAGAAATCAAAGCTTAATTAGTACACCAAAAAGGCTAGAAAGTGAAACTCACCTAACTAGACAGTCTGCATTTCTACATTGAGGTGGAAAAGCAACAACCGAAGGAAGACCTGTAGTTAATTTTTCAAATTAATAAGAAAGCAAATTGAGTGCAATGTCATCTTTTATACTCTCTCTTTACTGGATTGAAATACACGCATAAAGACAAGAAATTCCTTGCTTAGAGAAATAAGCTCAACACATATTCCTGTCTTTCTTCTTGATTGCTCAAAATTCGAGACAAATAAATATAAAAAAAATATTGCATTCCTCATCTAAATAACACATACTTGATGCATGCCAATGATGGTTCAATTCAACCCAATCCCTCAATTGAAAAGACAAATTGAAGAGTTTTTTTGGTCTTCCTACCCAAAGGAAACCCACGGCACTTAAGGAAATAAAGAGTATTTTTAGATCTTGGCCCCCATAACTGCAAAATAAGGTACCACCTGGAAGAGCTAAGAACATGGACTACCTAGCTATTTAGACACTTCATCCATGCTGTCAATACTGGGAGACTTCTATGAGAAGGAAGCATAGGTGCAGTCCCTGATGTCCTAAGCATTTACTAGAATCAAAGGAAACAGTAATCGCCCGTTTGTGGACACAAATCAACTTTTGGAATGTGTTGTTCTGGTTAAGACAAAATATAAATCACACCAGAGGTCTCAAGTTTGATTCTTCATTCTCTCCTTTCAGTTCCGTTTATTTATATAATGGATTTAAACATTTTTTTTTTATCTATGCATTGTGTTTCGCATGCTTAAGACCTTCGTCGTCCTAGCAGCCTTCATAGGAGGGGGGGTGCTGACTTGAGATATAAAATCTAAACAGTGTTGCTCTCTAACAAATTAAACGGTTGTGCAATCAACTTCACACAGAATCTTGTTGAACTGACTTTTGACATAGTGGCAATCACTGACCTTCCATTTTAATGTTTGGTGTACAAAAAAGAAAAATCAAGAGCTTTTTTTTTTTTGGTGAAATGCTAGATATTTACCTTCCACATGGTCCAAAAGATTTCTATCCAACACAACCAAATTCAAAACTAATAGTGATACATCAAACTATCTTACCATTCCTGTAAAACAATTGTCCTGTTGGTTTTTTCTCAGCAAGATATGCTGCAAGTTGCACCTCACCAAGTTCCACAGCACCGGTATTTGCAACTCCATCCAACAGAGCAGCTGAATGTAATTTAGAGGGGAACAGGATAAAGGGAAAGCACATTGTGAAACCAAATTCATATTTTTTTTGTCATCATGATGATCGCACGATGTGAAACAGCTGCCATCAAGTACCGAGAATTCTGTTTTCTTCAGCCAAAGAATTAACTCCAGGTCTTGTCAAAGGCTCCATCTATTTCGCAGAAAATAAATGATTTTGAAAAAATTTTCAAAATGGAAAATAAATTATTGCATGTATCGTTCGCAATAATTAGTAAATGGAAAATATTTTCATTATTAAAAAAAATTTATGTCTACACACTTTCTTAGACAATGTAAAATATTTTTCACTCATTCATTTTTTAAGTGATAAAAGCAATCATTTATAGGAAATTTTTTTCCAAATCATTAATTTCCATGAATAAAACAAAGACTAATAATTCGAATAACTTTTGCGTGGTTATATTACATTGTGAGCAAAAAGTTGACCATGACAAAGCATTCCCTACTTTCTTTGTACTATAGGCCTGAAAACTCTCAACTATCTTGAAAATTCAGAGTCTAATTAGATTGAAACTTGAAAGGTAAAACTTTGAAGATTGTGCCTATGAATGAAGAACTAGAAAAGGAAAATGACAAACAATAAATCTAGGCTTAATTCAAGACATTAAGTGAATTGAAGGAATAATGCCAAAGCACCTTGTCCTCTCAACATATACGTGAATTGATATCGGTTGCAAGGTATTCCACTTTTTAAGATAACAGCTATCCATAAGAAGATGGCCGTGAGCATGAATAGTACAAAAATAATGACCTGACAAGCACTTCATTGATAGGAAGAGCAATGGGGCACATGATGGACGACTTCAGGATTTAAGAAGAAGAATGCAGATTTATTTCTGAAACTGTGTTTACAAGTTTACACCAGAATGTGAGGTATAACAACGTATTCATCTCAACTAATATCATGTATAAGTACTGGACAACTTGGCAGATCAATTATCTAGAGAAACAATAGAGGAAACAATATTTGAGCACTAGGAGACTAAGACTTAACAATGAATTCATATAAATTAGGAACGTACCTATCCTTTTCCAGATGCCAAAGTGATGAGCACAGCACTTGCTACCAGATGAATATATCTAATATAAAACATTTGCTAAATAAATTATTTGCTAGACCACAAGTGATGAGGGGAAAATAAAATAGAAAAAGGAAAACACTCGACAAGCACAAAACCATGCAAAAATCACAAGTATTGTGGTTTTTGTTTTATCTATGGTTCAAATTAGGTCTCTCAATTTTAAACTCTGTGGAACCACTCTCAACAATTTTAAATGCTTACACCATTAGATGAAAGGATGGTTTAACTTACAAATATTTTAACACTCCTTGTCATACTCAAGTTGGACTATGGCTTAAGACTCAAGCATGGAAATATAATGGGAGGCAAAAAAAGGAGCCTTGAAAGAACTGAATTCAAGATTTCCAACCCTGATACCATGTAAAATTTCTGTGGAACTCTGCCCACTATTTTATGAGTTTAAGCTCTTAAATGAAGGTGTTATTTAATACTTTAACATTCTAACGTTAACTGTGCAGAAAGATCACTAAATATCACAGACCAGCTTATCAGCTCACTGTTATCACTCTTCTAAAATTTTGCAACTAGATAGACCCTCCAACTCAAATGCAATGGTCATTTGCTTGAGATACCCTAATTGATAGGTAACTTCTAAATTAATTGCACCGTGTGTGGACAATCCAACTAAGGCATCTGCCATGCTCTTTCTCTTGCTCTTGACCATAACTTAGATGCTACACATAGCAATCTTATTATTGAGCTGTCTTTTGTGTCTTGACCGATTTTTGCATGTTTTGGCACCGAATGAAGCCTGATCTTCCTCTACCAAATTCATTATAGAAGATTAGTAGCTCTACAGCTTTACCATTTTCATCACCTACAACTCAACCAATGAACAATATTCTCCCATTTCATAAAATGCAAGGATCTCTATGGTTTTATCAGTACTGTCATTCAATCAAGAAATCAGTAGTATCTAGACTTCAAGCAAACATATCGATTGGCTAACCTGCATTATCAAGTTCTTTATCAATTCATAATACAAACTACATTAAAGCCTATACAGGCCCAAGGAATAACTTTGACAAGAAAGCATACATCATGATACAACAACCATAGCATAGGCTGCTTCTCTTTCCTTTAAATTTGTCTATCAGAGTATATAAAGGCCGTCCTATTGATGGTCCTCAGTTACTTGGTATAACATTTTCCAATTGAGCGCTCTTCCCTCCCTCCCACCCCGCAAGCAAACACCACCCCACCCGAAAAAAAAAGAAAAGAAAGAAAAGACAGGCCTGGGCAGAGAGAAGAATGCATTTAAAACCAATTGGTCCTAATCTAACAGAAAGCACAAAATCTTTAATGGCAATGGAAAAGAGAAGCACCAAGATAAATTGTAAACATGTTAAAAATAAGCTGGATAAAAGACCAAATAGATGTAAATAGCAGTAATACCATAAATAGCCAGGGACTGTCAATTGCTGATGCAAGAACATCCTTCAAGGTAATCGCATTAAAAGCTTGGTCTCCAGTGTCTGATCATAAAATGAAAAACTTGTCTATAAGCTCAACCGATGCTTGATGTAGACAGAAGTTTATAACCACTTCGGATCTAGACCCAAAAAAGGGCGACCAAGAAATCGCAGCATATATTCTTACTTACCAGAAGCAGCAGCATCTAGTAATGGAAGGTGCACTCCAGAATAGCTTTTCCCAGCATATTGCCGTTTGGCCTCTTCAATCACATCCTGCACACCAAGAAGTTATATGTCATACTGCATCCACATGTACTCTCCAGTAGACGAATTGTGCGTAAAAATGTGTACATAACACTAAGAATTTGTACTCACATGTTGCTCTTCAATGCCAAACATGTCATAATTTCTTTTCCAAATGGGGTTGATCAGCAGCTCATAAGCATAACGAATCTGCAAAGCATGACATGAAATGAGTCTAAATTCCATAAAATGGAAACTCAATGGCAATGGAAACAGGACCCAAAAATCCTGCAGACGAGAGAAAACAGGATGGAAAAACAAAAGAGAAGACGAGAATATTCACATATGTAGATAGGTTAAACTTTATTTGAGAATTTTTTTTGCCATAAGTACTCCGCCATAACTGCTAGTTCAAGACTAATGGAGAAATCGTGGCGCGATAAAGTCCCTATAAAAGAGCGATACAACTCAAAGGCAAATAAAGTGGCAAAGCTAAATTCAAAAAATTAAAAAATCAAAGAGCAATATGATTAAGTTCACTGTGAAACGTTAGTGGGAAACATGAATCAACCACCAACTTCTCTGGCATGGTATCATCAATAAGCCGAAGTCCACAAAACATGAAAAATGTGGTCTTGAAGAGCAATAACCTGTCTGAAAAATCAATCTGAAAAGATGGACAGTATGCTCTGAGTATGCAACTTTCAGCAACAAAAAATGATATGCAAGAACAAGCATGGCAAAGTTTAGGTTTGCCACACTCCAAATTAACATTGAAAGAAATAGCCCTGATTGCATTCATTTCAGTTCAAGACGTGTGCTTGAGCCATCGACAGAAAAAAATTGCGGAACAGGGCATTAGTTTTGGTGATGAAAGAATATTTTAATAATGGGAACTTATAGGCGCCAACTGTTCACAACTTTCGGAAAGAGGAAAAGGGATGTGGAAACAAATAGGACCATATGAAAATCCTTGTCTGTTTTGAGTAAATAATGAACTCATTATAATTGCAGAAAGATGATCCATTTTTGTCTTAAACACTTAGATATCTATTCATTCCCCAAATAATAAATGGATAAAAGGAGCAAAGTTGCAAAATGGAAAAGGCACCACACTCTAGAGGAAGCACATAAGCTACACACGTTGTTGGTGATTCTAGCTTTCTAAGACACCAAATAGGTTAATACATTGTTAGCTGAACATGCCACACAACTGATACGTGAGCAAACATAGTTGCTGCCGACTAGGTATATTTTGCCAGTTAACTTCTTGTTTGAAAGCGAAATACGGATGGAAATCAACACAAACCCCTCTTTCTAGACAAAGAGCAAGGGCATCATGACAAAACATTAAAGGGAAGGATTTCAGGTCACGCACTCCTAAAATCAATCTTTCTAAAATCTCTAAGGTCAAAATCAGTGACGTAGGTAACACGTCGGTTGTATTTGAATGCAGTAATGGCAAAGCTACTGCTGCCCATTGATCAACAGCATCATGGGAAGTCAGTTGATATTGAATAAGAAAGTTATATGGTGGTTTCGCATGACTTCAAAATTGATCAAAGAGGTAGGGAGGCAATTTGAGTAAAGGCTTCAATAATAGGAGCAAGTTGCAGCAAATAATGAGCTGACCTTTATAAAGTCGGATGACTTTTGCGATTCGCCATCTGAGTTCCTGAGATCATTATGGTGGCTAAGACAATCAAGTTGCATAGAATTTTAAATGGAAAAAATCATTAACGATACACATTGCGAATGTCCATCGTAATTAAAAACATAGGAGCAACTAAAGTAGTAAACAACACCGGGAATAGAATCAACTTAACGAAAATAAAACTGACCCAGATGAGACAAGCTTCTCATATGCCTCTTCTACTTCCTGGATAGAACTATACCTCTTCAAGCCCAAAACTACAATTTTTGAACCCCAAAAACAGAAAAAGAGATTAGATAACCTCTGATGAAACTCATTATTACAGCAAGATCAATCAAACAGAATCCTCAGAGCAAACACATTGGATGCATCCCAATTCCCATAAATTGGTGGACCAAGTAGTGAGCGAAGGTACCATCATAGTAAGAAACCGGGAATGTGTTAGGAATAATGACGAGCTGATACAACATGGCTCCAATAAAGAGCATCAGTGGAATCGAGTATGCTTTCATCGTCATCAACATCGAAGAAACCCTCGCCATCTGCAACCACGGACAAAGTTACACGCAGAGTCAAGCACCTCCTAGCCCTCGGGATTAACGGCATGTCAGTCAGTTTGGCAATGACAACCAGCACACACTAAGTTAAAGCAACGGAAGCCAACCCAATCTCAATCAAAATTCTCCGCCACAACCAAGCCGCATATTCATTGACGCCAAAACAGTCATTCAACATCGAATTGCGACAACCACGACGCGTGATCGAAGAAGGACGGCGGTCGAGATGCCAAGTCCACAGCTCATTCCGCTGCGCAGAGCATAGGTACCAACGGAAAGGAAAAAAAAAACCTCGAATACCGATATCCCGCGCGCGGCGCTAGCAATAACAGCGTAATGACGCCTCCGATCATGGCGAAACGAAAGCGGATTCGTGATGGAAACCACGGGATTGAATGGCTCGACGGAGACATTAGAGCAAAAACAAAATTCGAACGCGAAGGAAGGAGACGAAATTCAAGAACCAGAGACTGACCAGAGCCGCTTCGCCGTAAGCAGGGAGAGAGCGCGAGGGAGAAGGAGCACTGACCGGGGTGGCTGTTACACGAGGCAACGGATCTGTAATAATTTTCTACAGTACATAAATAGCCAGTAAAAAACAAAAAACCTAAAAGGTAGTGAGTTTTCGACAATATGGGCTTGAGGAATGGGCTTCACGGCCCATATTTATTCTAAGCTAATATGGGCTTGTGGAAAATGGGACACTAGACCTACTCATGGGCCGGACCGTGCTGGGGCTCAAGGTTAGCGCTGACTTGTCGTCTCAACATGCCCATCCTCGTAGCTTTCGGGTGGGCCTCTTGAAAATGTGCGGCCCAAGCTTTTTTTTTTTTTTTGTGCATATAAATTTTGTTTCTAGGTACATGCATTTACAATCGACCTACTCTAGCTCGAGCGTGGCAGGTCGTGGAACTGCATGCATATAGATCGTAGTTGGCCTATGTAGATTTCGAACTCGAGAGGGGGTGAGCGCCCTCCTCGAGTTCATCTAGATCCTTCGATCATAAGAGAACGAGACTTTTCTCTGAAATTACGAAAAAGGAATATTCCAGATACTGAAGTTGTGATTACAAATCAAACACTCATGTGCATTATACCTAAAAGCATCAATATCTCATCGATAGTAATTCTAACCTGACTTAGGCTATGTTTGATTCAGCTTTAAAAATAGACTCTGGGGAAATGCTAAAAGTTAGTAGAATTTATATTCAGTTTTCAGCATTCTTAAAGTCAATTTTTCACCTTAAAATCTTTTTTCAGAATGATTGTCAAATACCTCATATATTTCCTAAAGGGGTGTTGAGCCCTCTAAAACCCATGAAAAAGCCGAACCAAACACGCCCTTGATCGGTCTATTGATTCGCATGCTTCGGGAGAATTTGGCACCGAGCAACGACACCGGACAGGTTCGGTTTAATCTAGCAAATCCGATAATCAATTCCGCTCCGAGGAAAACGGGTGCGGGGAAAATGTGCTCTAAATCCTCTTTAGGAATTGGTGGGGGGAGATGGGCTTTAAGCATTGAATCGTCTGAAGACAATCCTCGAAAGTGCGCAAGCGATGGACGGTCGAGTCGAGCCCTCTTCTTTTCCCACGATTGGATTCCTCTTCCGATGCCTTTAGAAGGCGAAGACGAAAACTTCATACGAAAATAGCAAAGAGAGATGAGACGTTTTGACTCCATCCATCGAACGTGACCTTCCACCCTCCCCTTCGAGAGGCCAGCCATTATTGCGGGCCAACGCGGTTCCGCTAGCGCAGCACCAATCATTCTCTTTCGCGCGTTCGATCGAGGATGAACCCGGTTCGATTTGGCATTTTTCTCGCGCCCCCGTCGTGACCTTCCTCCACGTGGCCCTCTGGGGAGAGGCTCTCCACCTGGCGACACGTGCGCTTTTCGAAGTCTTGCGATTAGGTCTGATCGGTTCACGAGCCATTTGAGGAGGGCCAAAAAAAAAATTAAAGCTTGTGATTGGAAAAGAAAAAAATTTGAGGCAATTGGAGCAAAGCCGTGTGATTGTTCTCGATTGAACTTATGGGCTACTCGAGGAGGAATCATTGGACCGAGATTCGGATCGAATAAAAAACGGGATTGTGCACACATGCGTGCGCGAAAACCGATCTGATCCGCAGTCGGTGCGATTTGACGTAATCTATTGTTATTCACGCCCTTCTAAATATCGGGTCATCCTAAAAATCTTTAATTTATTGAGCTACTATTGTATTTCACAATTTGGCTTTTCTTAGGGAGATATCCTCCTTTGATTAACTATTGGTTTGGCGAGGGCAACTTTATTTTTTTCAAATCGCCCCATCGAAAGTGACACGAGGCGGAATATCTTCTATCAATTGCAAGCTAACATGACATTCGCGTGTCTTCTTCTTCTCCTTATATTTCCCCCCTTCTTTTTATATAATTGAATTGAGGTACGATTGTGCAAGGATGACAATTGATTATATCCAATTGCGTTATTATAATCTCGCTTCTCTAATTTTTTTTTTCACATGGGAATTTCGTAAAGCTCCGTGGCTACTACCATCTCCTCCAGCTTGCAAAGCTCGTAACAATTTGCCAAAAAGGGTACTAAAAAAGAACTAAGCATCTTCGCACGGGAAAAAGCCACTTTAGCAAAGAGCGACTTTGAAATAGGCGATTGCAGAGGATAATTTCCGCCGCCTTGTACTCCATTATACCTATTTTTTGAACCGAGCAACTAATGTAGAGGCGATTGTAGATTTGACAACCTATTGAATTGCATAATAAACGAGATCGATTATCCGATTACGTCCTTAAGGGGGTCGGGTTATTGCCTTGGCTCATTCGGATTCGTCACTTCTGATTGTGGAATGGCTATGATCGACTTGATTGAGAGTAGGCAATCTCGAGACGAAAGGATGGATTTTTTTTTTTTTGTGCTTTTAATATCTCCTTCATTGATGCGCGGTCATGGGACTAGGGAGAATCTTCCTCCCTTTCTTTCGAGGTCCTTGAAGTCAGATAACAATTCCGTCATCTCTTTTGTCCTCTCTGTTTTTTTTTTTTTCCTTGGGGGGGTTTTTTTTTTTTTTTTCAGAGAGAGACAGAACGGTCGCGCAGCTGTCAGGGGGGACCGGACCGTTTCCACGTGGCGGCCGGCCATAGGCGGCCGTCGCGCTCGCCGGGGGAGCGGGGGGGTGACGGCCACCCTGGCCCTCTCTAAACCGCGTGTCGCGGTAGCGCGGGAATCGCCGGGTGGGGGCCCCAACCGCTCGCGGACGTGTCGACCGTTAGAAAGGCCGAACTCTCCGCGTCCGAATCTGACCTCACCCCGCGTGGGCCGCACCGCACGGGATTTTCCACACCTCCACCATTATGTACGTTTTTTTCCTTCTTTCCATCTTTTTAAATGTTCTCTTTCTTTTTCATGCATGAGATATAAAGGCAAATTTATAGATTTTATAGTGCGTATTAAAAAATAAATAAAATTTTCCTTTTTCTCCCCCTACATCTCGCTTGTTGAGCAATGGAAATATTTTAGAATTTATCTGTCATATCGAATATTATGCACGCAATGATTTCTTCAAAAATTAAATTATCTGGAGATGATCTATATGACTAATAAAGGCTTGCAAGATATCAATTACCTTAAACACGAAGAGAAGTGCGAGAATCAAATTTGAAATCCTCGCATCAACTGTTGTTAGGGAATGAAGCATATCATATTGACAAATTCTTTTTTTAGGGTAATATCATTAGGTCCCAAATCTGTACCCTCGTGATATATTCAACATAAAACTAAATTTTGTCTCACAAGAAATCATGAACTGATACTCTCAACTTGAATTTGCCCTTCATCAAGATGCATGTGTGTTAGTCATATGTCACGTGTGTTAATGCGTGTATACTTGTAAAGGAACATTAGAGGGAATGCTAAAGAAGAGTAGTTTAGAGCCGGTGATTCCATTCTGGGTTTTTTTTTCCTTGGCGAGACAAAAATGAGCTCCTATAGCTGTATTACATTGTTCCGGTTCCGCATTTTTTAGGAGACGAGAATTATTTTCGGAATAAACATGCCGTAAAAAAGGAATTGATTTGAAATTTTCTAATCACATCAATCCAATCTTTATAAATACGTCTTACCTACGTCCCATAATTGTTAAGATTAAATACGTGTGAAAACTACCAAAACCCCAATCTATCGTGGGCCGACGGGGGACTCCTCTATCGAACTAGAAATAGAGAGCACATAGCGAAGGCGACAAAATATCATTAAGGTGTGGTGTTCTATCCACACCTTGCCCTCTAATTAAAGTCTCTAAGTTTGGTGACCAATTGGAGACGGAAATGGGGGCAAAACCCACAGAAAATCTTCCCAATTCGAAGGGGAATTCCCACGCCAATCTCGGATTTCCGACCCAGCTCGAGGATCATGTCGTGCGGGGCTCGAATTGCTCGTGATTCAATCGATTTTGCCCCTTGTTCATGTGCTCGAAATCGAGAGGGAACCCCCACGCGGTACACGACATGGGATGACGAAATTGAAGATGGGGGCACATGGAAGGCATGTCTGAACGTGGGCGGGATCTTGCGAAGGGACGAGAATGGTGTGCCTAAAGGGGAAGGGATGAGGGAGAGGGGCGCATTGGCGTGATTTAGTGGGCTAATCACGCTTTTAGTTCTCGCGATTAAGAATGATCTCGAGCATGAAAGCTTGGATGGAATCGCCTTTTTGAAAACTTGTACCTGTATATTCGATACCATGGTCCAAGTTTCATCCTCTAGTACAAGGTGATCAGCCTTCCCATCGAAATACGCATATGAAGTTGATTTAAATAACCATACCGATTAATTGACACGGGGTTACGATGAAACGAGAAATGCCTATAAAGGGCGGACCGAATTGGACGATTCGTTTCAGCCACCGATGAATTCTAGTCGAAATAATTCACGTTCAAATCATGTGTTCGAGCACGAGAGAGAGAAGAGGGGGGGGGGGGGGGGGGAGGTTGTCCATGATGGGCGGCATACTCACTTCAGTCCCCACAAGGACAGCAATATAGAATGTGAAAGCCATGTTTTTCTCCAACTGTACGAGAATGAAACTCGTTGCTTCAGTGATGTAAGGACAGGAGCAACTTGGGCTGCCATGGAAATACTTCGCACTAGAAAACTCAATAAAGAATGAAGATCAGTTAGCCTCAGCCACCAACTTAATCTTCACGTATGTCACATGTTTTGTTTTCAAGCAAACCGGCACCTTGCGACGCCAATGCTGCTAACACAACAATCGCACTAATTAAAATATTCATGGGGGGCAATCAGGAGTTGCACCCAAATCTCCTCACAAAATGCATACAGACATCATACACGAACATGGTTCACTTTCTTTCAATCACTCTTTGGGATTTAGAAAATCTATAAACAGGCCCACACTCACCCATAATTATGACATTATCAAATGACCCAAGTCTGTCCTAACGACCAATCTGTATCTTGCTTAGCGACGACATGAATTGATTTTTCTAACTTGAATAGTTCCAAAGGAGGTCCACGTCCAGTGGTCCAGCTGAGGTTGATGGAGCCTGTTGCTCCTCGAAGTGCCTCCTCCCCATTTCGAAATTCTGTACGACGGAAGAAATCTCGGTGCTCAGATCATTGGCGAGCCCCGTGTCGCCGCGAGAGACGCCGATCGCCTCCGCCTCTGTTCTCATGCTTTGCCTCATGTTCAGTCCGTGGTTCTCGAGGATGGCCCTGAGGACGGAATGCTCCGGCATGAAAAGGGGGCCTGGGGATTGCAAGTTTGAAGGTGCGGGGATGGACTGAGCAGGGTATAATGCTCCCAAAAGTGAGATTCTGGGGATGGGGTTCGGGGGTTTCGAAGAGATGGGAAACAGAGGATTGTTGAAGTAACTGTTCGTGTTTTCCTTATTCTTTTCGAATTCCGTCGGGCTGGAGAAGCAGGGCACGTAAGACGATCCGGGGTTGGATTTCGTCTTCAAATCGTGCGGAGAAGAATCCGTTAATGGCGGCAAGCCGGAACTCATCTCGTTCTCGGGAGACCCCGTCCTCACGAGGCCAGAGATATGGATCTTCTTCCCACCAGAGCTCTTTTGGAAGACCCTGCAAATGACCCACTCGTTCTGCAACACAGAGAAAAAAAACCATTAATTTGTGCACTTTTAATTATCTTGAGAAAGTACAAGAGAGAACGGAAAAGAACAGGTGAGGAGCAAAGAAAACATAGGGAAAAACAGAGCGCTAGCCATTCCTTACCTTCGAAGTCTTGGAGAGATAATTCAGAGAGGTCTTTCCCTCTAATCTGTATTCATGCATGACCCAATTCGTCTTCTCACCCTTTGGAGCCCTCCCTCTATAGAAAACCAGGGTCTTCTTCATACCAACCAGAGATTTTCCCCTGTAAATCTCTTTGTCTTTCCCCGTGGCCTTCCAATAACCAGCTTCTGTGGCTCTGTTGGTCCTCAAACCAGTTGGGTATTTTCTGTCCCTCACACAGAAGAAATACCACTCCTTCTCCCCCAATTTCGCCTTCCCTATAGTCAAACAAAAGTAATTATGTATATTAATCTAATTTCAGAATGAATCAGACGTGAATAGAGATGAGCGAAAGGGGTTGATTTCATGATGCATACAAGGCAATTCCCAGGGCTCAGACTTGTTCAAATCCACTTCTCCGATAGCTTTAGCAGAGAAGCCAGGGTCCATCACCTTCTTCTGGAGGTAATGGGTGATGAGCTCTTCATCAGTCGGGTGGAACCTGAACCCCGGTGGCAACTCTATTTGATCATCTTCCTTCCCAAGCCCGGCCACGTTCTCCATTACTTAGAAACTGCTAAAAACGGACAGAGAGAGAGAGAGAGAGAGAGAGAGATTGAAATTCTTCAAGAATCGTAGACACCAATATGGAGCCCCTTAAAAATCCCGAGGACGCGAAAAATTTTGCAGGGCAGGTGCTAAGACCACTCGAGAAGCTGTTTATCTATCAACCAAGCACAGAGAGAGAGAGCAGGGGACTTGAGATTCAGTGAATTGAGAGATATTTGAGAGAAAAGCTTGTAACGAAAAGCAAGGAGAAGGCTAAGGGAACTGAAAAGTTGGGGACAGAAGAAGATAAAAACTTGACAGATAGAAGGCGATTTGTCCTCAAGAACTGCAATTTTAAATGGGAAGTCGTCAAGGAAAAAGAGAAAAGCATTTAGCAGGAACAGAGGCCCCTAAATACTGCTCTCCTGTGCGCGCGCACACGCAGAGAAACGTGGAACGTAAGGCAGCTCGTATCTCGGCTTTGGTAGGTTGTTTCCGCTCTCTCTCCCTCTCTCTCTCCCTCTCTGTTGCTTTTTTGTACTAATCCTATCTTCCACTGTTTGACTCGGGGACAACTCACCCCTCAATGTCATGCATGTGTGCTCTGATAATAACCGATTCATCATTTTTCAGCATGGCCAGTGGAGATAGAGATGGCCCCATCATTCGTTTCCACTCGACGATGCCGTCCCTCTCCCCATCAAGAGTCATCCAGGGTCACTACAGCATGTAAGGAAATCCGTTTACGAGCATGTTCCATCGGGGCCGATCGCCCCGAGCCGTCGCTCTCGGCCGCGTTTTCTTGCTCGGCATTCCGAACAGTCTCGCTGCTGCCGGAGGGAAAGAGAAGCGAGCAATGGATCCGGTGCAAAAAGAAGGGCATTCGCAGGAAGGAACTTGCCCTATCTCGGTAACTCCTACTGTGTGAATGCAATGCAACGAGCTTCAAGAGAGAGGCTCTGCTCTTCAGATACGGGCCCCTGTCAACGAGTTCGTGCGCATCGTGTCGGAATTACAGATATAGCCCTCCTACTGACTTCGGTAAAATTAGAGATGATATTTGGAGTGGCTTCGAAATCGACAAGAGGCAGGGAAGCTTTCGTGCCGTCGCCATTGAAAAGACACAGTGGGGTGACGGGTGAAGGCAATGTCAACTAGTAGGTTCAGCTTGACGCCCTATAATTAGCAAAGGCTGAAAAATAATTACGCCCAATTCTTAGCCAATCTGCCCTTTTTTTCTTCTCAATTATGGATGATTAAATTATTCAATTGCGGGGTATTAAGTTTGAAGCTAAATTATGTGAATGTCACGACATTTAATGGGGACAGTAACTATGAGATGAGCACGAGCATTTTGGTAAAGTAATGTCACCACGGTTATTTCCCCTTATTGAGGATGCTTTGTTTGATGAGGTTCATGCACGGTCCCAGCTAACTTTGGGCTCATTTAACTCCACCATCAAACGAAGTACATGTCCTCATGAATGCGCGCCTAAATAATTAGTACCTGATTGTGTTTGAGGTCGGTGTCGGTATCTCGATAAGATCATTAAGATCACACCCCATTGATTGTGGTTGACCATAACTCAGCAGCTTTCAAAGTAAGGTAAAATCCGAAGCTGAATTGTAAGCTACAAGATGGTGTGTTTCGCGTTGGATCAATCTAGAGGAGCCAAAGGGAGGAAAAGGAAGAGGGCGTCAATAGGTGCAATGAACCCCATGGATGCAACCTCTACCTCACTTGGATTGAGCAAACCAATGGTGCCTTTTGTGCCTACCTTAGCCAAACCTTATCAAGATCAATCTAGGACTTCTCGGAGGTGATAAGGTTGCAGTTGGATTTGGTAATAAATGGAAAATCGAATGACTCTCTCGCTATTAGTTTTATATTAGATGGTCTTCAGAAAACTTGTATGCATTCTTTTTTCCCTTTCCCGACCTCCTAGCTCAATCTTTCTAGGTTTCCATTCCGGACCCATGACAAGAAAAAAAAAAGGTCAAATGGTTTAATGGTAATTGGGCAGAAAGAAGCAAGGATTAGGTTCATGATTAGCATACTCTTTTTCTAGATTAGCATGGTAGGATAAGATTTCGCGATCATTTATATTTTTAAGGGTCGCAATTAGTAATGGAGATCAAGGCATGAAGAAGAGCCCGAAGTCTTTGCTGTTAGGCTTGCGCCTTGTAGCTTTACCAAGAAGGTTCATGTTATTGTTAATCATGCGTACTTACGCATCAAGGATAAAGGTGGAGGTGGGAATTCCATTTGGGGTATAAAATTAAAGAGATGCCAAATTGTCGTGTTGTTCAATGGCCTTCTCCAGCTGAGGCCTTTCCTACTAATTTTGACATACTCTTATTTTTTTAAACTTGAATTTCATAACTAAGAAATTATTGGGTGCTGAATTGTACCATAATTGATTTTCTATCTCCTAGGCAAATGTCCGTTACATTTTATAAGGAGATATTTTGTGACCGCCTAAGGGCGGGTGTTGACATTTGACATCAACTCCGAGCTAAGTTGATTTAGGATAACATCTAAAACGTGTAAGACACGTAGGCTTACAACATACGTTACGAATTCTCAAATGAGCAATTCGGATTGAATGATGTGGAAAAGTCGCACGACCATATTAATGTAATGTAATATCTTATCAGACGCATGAGTGCCGATAAAATTATTTGGTATCTTTGGCATTTTACAAGTATTATATATATGTTGACCATTTGTCTTCTGTCCATAAGAAGATCAAATTAGAACCGTAAATTTCTCATATGTTAATATTAAAGAAAAGGAGGGTTTCCTTAAATGCACGGCAAAAAAAAAGAAAGAGAGTCCAATGAAATCGGCTTTGCTAAATCCAGGCAACTAAATGTCTATTATGTACTAACGATTCACAGTAAATACCACATAAGCATCGTTTACCATCTTTGAATAATAAAATGAGGAAGACGACCTTTCCATCTCGGGGAACCCCTCCAATCGCTGCGGTACACGTGTCCTCCCGTCCAAGGAATTTCAATCGTCTCGGTAATCCCCCTGGGGAATTTGACCGTCTGAAGCGGCGCCACGTGCTACCCGTATCAACATCCACGTCCGCCACGTCAGTGTCCGTAACTGCAAATTGACAGCGCCGTTGCACCGGATTGCAGCCTGGCCGGGGCGGGGCCTATACTAACCGAGAAGATATTCAATAATATCATACAAATGTACATGTGGTACTATAAAAGTTATTTTAGAAAATTTTATATTCTTTTTATTTTGTGGTACCACGTATAAATTTTTTATTGTCCAAGTGGAAAAATGCACGCTACGTTAGTCGATGACGTGACATTATGATACTATTGAAAAAAATACTAACTCGAAAAGGCTGATTTGAGAATTCATAGGTGACATGATGAAATGAGCCGTCCGATTTCAAATTGGACAGCCTCCATTAAGTTTTTTATTTTTGAAAAAATCATAGCCGCCCGATCTGAATTGGGCGGCTGAGATCGGGCGGCTGTGGTCCACAACGTCATACCGCAGGTGCTCCGTTTTGTTTGATTTAAATCCATGGGCTCGAGGTTGCTGAGCTGGCGAGCTTGCCGTGGCCCCTGCTCTGGCTGACGCGACATGAGGGGTGCGAAAGGGACAGCTACGTGGCTGGCGCTGATTGGTCGGGGAGAGCCCCCGATTAGGCAGAGGAAAGGGTCGCATCTCCCGATTTCTCTCTTTTTATTTGATCAGACTTCTCGAGATTCGATTATTTTTCATGGACTTGCCTAACTTTATGATAGGCCCCATCTAAAGTGGAAAAAGCTTAAAATTATTTCTTCCCATACATATATTTTTTTTAAAATCGTCGCTGTACGTAGCTGCTTTTGATCGTCCTCATATTCTTCTTTCGGTCTGCGGTCCATAAATTGCCACATTCTGTTTAGGGTCGAGTTGACTTTCGAATCGAGATTGAATGTTCATGGTCATCGTTTCGTTTGGAATTTAGACAATTAAAAGATGAGCAGATCTGGGGTTTCCCGAAAGTTTGATCTTGATGATGATGGGGATGAATAATGTAATGGGGGGGAAAGGTGGACATGTTCGTGGTTCCAGAAGTTGCAAGTAGTTTATGGTTGCTTGGTCGTGCTTCCCTCCTTCACCATTTGCTCGTTTCGCTTCAAATTGGGAGACATGGTGTCGAGCTCTGCTATAATTCTTGCCTTTTTTTAATTCCTTTGTCGATTTCGTCGGGGATATCGGATACATGAATGAGGATATCAATGGGGGTATCTTTGGCAAGATGAGATTTATTAGAGTTTAATACAAGAGAACATTATCCAAAAAATTTTAAACTATAACACTTTTATTAGTAAAGTTATAGGCCTTTTAATTTTGTGAAATTTTTTGTTTACTTTATTTTTTTTTACCAATTGAGTCTTAAGAATTTTCACATTTTATTAATTGAGTTTATCGGACTAATTCCGATTGGAAATTGATGACGTAAATATCAACTATTCTACGTGGTATGGTAAGTGTTGACATGGACAAGGATTGGCGAGGGCTTGGTAGTCCTCGCAAAATCTTGCCTAGGCAAGGGCCACGGTGCCCTTGCTTGGTTTGGACGAGGGCATTCGCACTCTCACCCTAGTGGCCGATACGGGCGTTGCAGCCCTCGATGGGTGAGGGTTTCTAGTCCTCAATCTAGAAAACCAGAAAAATAAAAATAAATAAGTAAATGTAAATGTCAATTCCAACCGTCCCACGCATGGCTAGTATTCATGTTAATATTCATGTTAGTAATTTTCGTCCAGAATTAGCCAAATAGACTCAATTGAAAAAATGTGAAAATGTTTAGTGTTCAATTGATAAAACCGAAAAATTTAAGATTGAATTGACAAGAGTTCAACAAGTTTATGACTTTTTGCACTATCTTCTCTTTAATACGAACAAGTTCGATTCAATGTGGCAAGTGCGTGTCCATTCGAGACGATAGTTGATGACGATTCAAAAGCATATATTACCATGAAGACATTGAATCGAAAAGGTCCTTCTCAATCAGAGGATGGGGCAGGCCAACCAGTACGTGGACCAAGGGGACTCAACCCCGCCCGCAGCTTCAGCTCATCGATACCATTCCGCCATTTTCAATATTTCATCTGGTTTTGGACCATGTCAGTATGCTTCTCCGATGTATTCGTTTCCGATCTGAAGCTCTCGAAACCGAGCTGCTTTGCCCGTCTTGATTTGTCCATCGGAGCAAGGCGGCAGATTAGGTTCCGGCAAGAAAATGCCTTCGTACCATCTTGCCCAGAGAAGAATCGGTGTCGGTATCATCATACAAGCTGCCACACCACGATGTTGTTTCCAGAGTATGTCTAGGGTTTGGACCACTCTCTAGGGTTTGTACAGGCCTTCCGCTGGAAATAGTTGCAGCAAAAGTTGTTCTTGCAAAGATGATGGCTAGGGTTTGTGCGCCTCCCTGTAACAGTTTACAGACCTTCTGTTGGGAATAGTTGCACCCAACCAGTTGGGGTTGGAGCATCTTTCTCCAACTAATAATGTATACCAAACCCATTAACTCTTTGATTTTACTATTACCTCTAATCTGCATTAGCCCATAAAGTAGCTCAATTATGCCCACCTAGAGAATCTTGCATGATCCAATCTTTATCCTTCTCATTGAATTTGACAGACAGCCAGGGGAAAAAAATCTGCTTGGTGCACCTTTTTGGCTCACGTTATTTTCTATATCCATGGCTCCTTACCTTTTTCTTGCCCTTTGAGATTTGTTTGATGTAGCTTGTTTCGGTATGAAGGGAGGAAAGAACCCTATAAATGGCGTACTTACATTTATTTTGTGACCGGGGCAATAATGCAGAACCACTGTTTTGACAGCTCGTAGGACCCGGCATTTTTTTAAGAGTTGAATTAGAGAGATAAAACCAGATTAGGGTCAGATCCCAACAACTAAACTGAACTTATCTGTTCACCATCTTTCACAACTTTGGTTTAGTGAACGAGTCTCACACCCCATCTTCAACTTTGGTGGATAACTAGGCATAATTCTCAAGCCGCCATTAGAAAATCTCTCTCTCTGCCGCCATTAAAATCTTTCTCTACTTTCTTTAGCTTTGCACACCTAAGCACTTCGATTGGCTCCAAGGGTCTGAAGGCACTGGTCAGGTGCAACTTAGTTTATGAGGATGGCGAGTCCAATTGGTCCACCGCTTCATAAACTGAGAATTAGAGCCGTTTTGTCTGCTATCACAGCATTATTCATTATTCTATGCCTCTTCTCTTCATCCATACACCACCCTCCCGGATCGAAAGACCCCGTAAAGCTCGTCCCTTTGACCGTTCGGCTCACCTAATCATTCATCTCATTGATGTCACGACTGCAAATTGTCAGATCTTGCTCCAATCCCAGTCGATCTTAGTGGCTCAGAACCCTGCATAATTGCCGATAAAGAACCAATATGCTTGACCTAATATCCGTAGGGCTTACGTTTGAGTGGATGGACATATATTCCCCTGCCTCCTCTCCACCAGTTTCTAGAGAAAATGATAGTGCATGAATAACTGGCTCTATTGGGTAGATCGTATGCCGCTAAGACCAATGAGCCCCAGGGATAATCCCATTCATACCTAATCTCGTGTTAACTATTGCCGATTCGTCGGTCAAATCTACAAGAACCCTTTTGGATTTTGACCTTCCTTGATTCCTTTTTAGGGGATAAGATCACGTTGCCATCTGAGCACAACATTGATTAGGCGCAAATGAGTTGCTGTACATGTCTTACCGGCTACGATGGAAGCGGCCAATGGCATGGCAGATTTTTGTTCTTATTTTACTAGCTTAATTGAAGGATTACCAACGTAATGATGCTTTTCATCTCTGTTTAGCAATTCCATTTCCTTCTCTAACATGCATTTTGAAATTCAGTGGTCCATCTGTTTTTCCACATTAGTCACTAATCGGCGACATTAAACGAATTCCGATTGACAAAAAAGTCGTATAGAATATGCAGCACTGCTCCTTCTTAATGTCCCGAGTTTATTCCTTGATTCCTCAAGCTACATATAATTGGTGTTTTTTTCTCGGATTTGGAATTAATATCATTGTTCTAAGTCGACCAATTTGTACTAGATGTGGCTGCTCACCTCAGCTCCAGCCCCACCCGAAATTGAATATGGCATGGACTTCATAAGCTGGAACTTGCGACCATGTTAACCACCCAGGCTTGCCGAACGGAATATAAGGTTGGCCCATGCCAGCCCCAAGCATACATATTTCTATGTTCTCAGCATAAGAGACATGAAAACCTAAAGTTAAATATTTCTGAAAAAACGAAGCACTGCTCTGTTGCACACAAAAATCCTAAAAAAAAACATACATAACATGACTAAAATGCCAAATTCTACTCTTGCAAACTAAACTAGATGTCTAGAAAATCACGTTTCGAAAAGAAAGCTTTCTTTCTTCTTAGATAAAGTGGACAATTCGAAACCTCCACTCTAAATCGAAAGTACAAGTTCCTTAATTGAGTAAGTGGGCTTCGACGGCCCAATGTAATCTATGGTTCGGTCTCATTGTACTTAGAACTCACTGGCTTTTGTTAATTCACAGATCACAGTGCTAGTAGATAAACGGGGTTCTTCTGGCCATGGCCAAGCATAATGTATGAAATTCTGAGCTGCTCAGGGGATCATCAATATGATCTTTTTTCATGCAAAGATCATTCCGAAGCGCAGATGCCCCAGTACTTCACGTCCCTTTTCAGGAAATGCTGCACCCTCTCGGACATCAAGCAGATCCACGCGCGCGTCGTCCGGACCGGCTCGATCAAGAACAAGAACCTGTTCGTCATCGGCAAGATCATCAACTTCTGCGCTGTTTCTGAGCACGGGGACATGGGCTACGCGGCCAAGATTTTCGAGAACACGAGAAGGCCTGATGGGTTCCTCTGGAACACGATGATCAGGGGTTTTGGCAACTCGGGTCACCCCGAGAGAGCCTTCGGGTACTACAAGAGTATGCAGGACGAGGGCATTGCGGCTGACAATTTCACGTTCTCTTTCTTGCTCAAGGCCAGTTGGCGGTTGGGGTCTTCGCCTCTAAGCAAGCAGTTGCACTGCAGTACTGTCAAGTGTGGCTTGGACAAGCACGGTTTTGTGAGGAACGGCCTGATTCACATGTATGGAATGATCAAGGACATCGAGGCTGCGACTCAACTGTTTGATGAAATTCCCGAACCGAATTTAGTAGCGTACAACACCATGTTCGATTGCCGCGTGTCCTGCGGCCAGTGCAAAGAAGCACTTGACATGTTCGAGGATATGCTACGAAGTGGCATAGGACCCGATGAGGCCACTCTTGTTGTGGTGCTCTCGGCTTGTTCCCAAGTGGGTGCCTTAGATTATGGGAGGCGGCTCCATGACTTAATCAATCATAGTTGTCTTAGCGATATAGTTTCAGTGTGTAATGCACTCATTGATATGTATGCAAAGTGTGGTGCGGTCGGAGAGGCATATATGGTTTTCGCAGATATGAGCCGCAAAAATATAATAACATGGAATACCATGCTTCTGGGACTTGCAATGCACGGCCATTCGAAAGACGCTCTCAAACTCCTCTCCGGGATGTTAAAGGATGGATGTCAAGAGCCGGATCATGTTACTTTCTTGGGTATTCTGTGCGCTTGTAGTCACGGTGGGATGGTTGATGAGGGAAGAAGGTACTTTGAATCCATGATAAAAGATTACCATATTGAACCAACCATTAGGCACTATGGTTGCATGGTTGATATGTTGGGAAGAGCAGGTTTTCTGGAGGAGGCGTATAGATTAATAAGGACCATGCCCATAAGATGTAATGCCATTGTGTGGAGAACGCTGTTGGGTGCTTGCCGGATGCACGGCAATATCGAACTTGGGGAGATGGTGAGGAAGAAACTATTGCACTTGGACCCGGATCATAGCAGCGACTATGTTCAGCTTTCAAGCATGCATGCAAGTGTTGGTCAGTGGAACCTAGTGCTGAACGTGAGAAGAATGATGAATGACAGGGGGGTTGAGAAACCTGAGCCGGGTTACACTTTTGTGGGGGCCGACAATCTTAGCGATGGAGTCAGTTGCAGCATACAGAAACCAAGGCTATGAAATCTTAAATATTCAGATGGCTCTCCAACTTTGCCAACTGCCTTCGGATTCTATTAGAAGATTGGTTTCGCAAAGCTTAAAGAAGCAAACCCGTATAGATAGATACAACTTTCGGTTCTTGGTTTCAAATGGTTTTCGCCACATTCGGGATAAATCCCCCTTGACGTTCTGAAAAAATCAATCTTCGGAGAGCCGAAGGCGCTTAATAGAGGAGCCTTGGAAGGTATCAAGTGGTATCGACTCATAATTAAAGTGATATTTGTGAAATAAGGTGAAGAGTGAGTCTTCATTATTTGTACTTTACAATAGATTCGATCGCTAATTTGACAATCCTGGAGAACTCCAACACTCAACTTGCTTGCAGTTTAGATACAAGTGACAACATTTGAACATGACCATCGCCATTAGGACATCTTCTTCTGTTTCTTTTCCTTCCACTCCGCGATTTCTGCATCAATCCTCTTTGTCACACTAGCATGAAACCCTGGGTATGGCTCGTATTTAAAGACAATTTGAAGAACCTGCAAACAGTAGTAGAAGCTACTCAAGCCACTCTCAAACGAAAACAAGAAAAGCTCGAAACTGAGCAAGATTAACGACTTGCCTCCAACAAAACAAAGAAAGGAGCCATTAGAAAGGCTTGTACAAGATTGTCCAAGAGAGCTGGCGCTCGTTTCTGAAACAAAGTGATCCAATTGAGATATCGCTTTTTCTATGGCCAAAAGCAACTACGTAACAGGTTATAATTAGTGAACAAAGCAGAAGGCATCTCCAAACTTGAAGGATATTCTCACCTCAAATAAGCCATGTCCGAGGAATTGCCCTGTCCAGCAGCATAGTTGAGCCACAAGAACAAACTGAAGAGATATAAACCTCATGGATTAGTACGAAAAAGATTGAGGAGGAGATGCAATAGCATTTCAATGTAACTTTGCTTTTAAATGACAAGTTTTTTCCTTCGTAGCCAACTAGAAACTACCATAATTCAGGCAAATTTGCTGCCACATATAAAGTAACAAGAGGCACATCCCTACATCAACCTTCCAAATTTATTCTTATAGATAAAGAAAAGACTAAGCATTATCACACTGGTTGATGCCATTTACTTAAAAATGTGCAATATGACAAGAGAAAGGTAAAGTTTACTAACACAGAAGAACTCACCTAGGCCATCAAATTATAAGGTGTACATTGTGGAGTACATTATAATTTAAGCTTTTATGAGGAACACTAAGGTATAAAACTTGTACGTCCTTTTGTTTTCCCCAGCAACTAAGGTCTTGTCAGGCTTAAGCGAGAAATTTGGCTATATACTGTATGAAGTATTATGCTGCTTTGACTGTCACAAAAATGAAGTTCTATGGAGCACGACTAGAGCAACTACTTCGGCTCTTCAAAAAATAAATCAGAGCTATTTCTATCTTCCTTTGATTTAAGAAAACTTTCAGGAGAGTATCTGCAGAACCTTGCTGATGATATGCATAACACATGGAAGCGCAGCATCCTACATACATATAGCAGAGATCAACGGATCATTAGGAACTTCTTTTTTTCTAGCTCTCTGTTTCTTTGAGTTTTTTAAATGTGGTATCTCTGCACAAGTTTGACAAAATGCAAAATCAAGCTCCTATTCTTAGGTATATTCTTCTTTTTCGGTTACTTTTTCTGAAGCATATCCAACGGCTTCTGCTCAATAATCCCTTCCACACTCAATCTCTTACTGGGCCCCATAACCCTGGCTGTCTCCTCAAAACAATGTCAAACAAGTAGCTCAACAACCCAACCACCCGAATTGTGTTATGATCCATATTCTAGTTACTAAATGTTATGTAGAAGAACCAAAGCACCAGACTGGTAAAAAGTGGCTTCAATAAAGACAAGAATATCACATGTAAGAACCAATGCCGTCAGACAAATACTAGGATCCACCAATTGCCGGATACTGCAAAAGGCTATTCCCTTAAATACCAGGAATCGAAGATTGAGTAGTTTAAACAAATTTTGACAAGGACATTCAGGAAACATGGTCGCTGTACACCATAATTCTTGTTGTCCATGTGCCAAAACTGCCACATCTGACTCTTAGGGTTGGTCACAAAACCCAACTTGATGAGGCTCACACCACTGTATTTGGTGAGGATATCTGAGCAAATGAGTTCATGTAGGTTGGGCTCAAGAACAAAATAACAGCACTTGAGATACCTATATACAACTCTATGCTACATGAGCAAGACAGAAAATCTTAATATAATTGCACAAATATGCCATTTAAGATACTTATGCACCAGTCATGGTGACCAGAGCGCAAGTCATAACATCCCACATACTGAGAATACTTAGCATCTTCAACCATTCCATGACTCAGCCAGGTATTTGACTTCCGAGTTCTAAATATATAGTTAAGAGTCCGAATCGTTCTTTTACTGTTTAAAATTATAATATCAAAAGGAAAATAACTGCAACAATACATATCAAAAGCTTAATATGTTAACATAATAAGAAATGATGTATCTGGTTCCACAGAAATCATCATCAGTTGACTCAGGTCCAAGGATCAAATTTCAAAATGGATACCCAACACATGGCAGTTTCCATTCACGAATGTGTTCCCTATCAACCTAGAGTGATGTTCCAACAGTTTCCCTCCCTCATGATTCTTACAAACTCTGCCCATTATGCAAACTTAAACTCTCAAGGAGTCCAAGGGACAAATTCACCATTTGTTCAATGCTTCTTCTCTTCCATGACATGGAACTCCACTATAAATGAGAAACCTCACTAGAAAGTAAGACGTGAGCCAAACAATGGGCGGGTGGACAAACATGAGATTGTTTGTACTTTAGTGGCATTAAAAATCAAATTTACGTCATCCGCCTAATCCACACACTGAAACTGCTTTTTGATCACTCCATGTACTGAAAAATTAACCGAACGAAAGTTATTCTCCTAAAAGAAATTTGATCTTATTCTCTGGATCGGCCAATGTGGAATCCATGAGCTGTCCTTTGAGTCCGATTAGTTAAAACTAAGGAACCCTAGGACCACCGATCCTCCCCCATCCTAGAACCATCAAACAACAATTTTTTCAAGAACAGCATCACCAATCAAACAAATTGATCTGACACAAAACGACCAGTTTCTAACCAATGGATCCAGCCAAAACTGAAGCAAGTCTCTCTCACTAAACAGTTATTGATGATGTCGGATAGATTCAAGTACTAATGATATCATAATGTATACAAGAAAAGGGGGGGAGAGAGAGAGAGAGAGAGAGAGAGAGAGAGAGAGAGAGAGAGAGAGAGAGAGATACCTTCCAAGCCAGGGAGAAACCAAGATATCTAGCGAGCCAACTGGACCAAACCCAGCACACCATACACAGCAAACCAGCCAAAGCACCGACCTTTACGTCCATGCACACATAGCACACAGCGTACAGGAGAGCGAAAAAGAAGCCCAAATTCAAGAACAGGCCATGCCTCGCCAAGAGACACTGGGGCTGGAGGTTGAAGAGCTCGCAGATTGTGGGAGTGAAGTAGAATAGGACAAGAGTAGTGAAGAAGATCGGCCAAACGAACACGGTGTGGATGAGGATGTTGACTGGGTTGCTGTGGTACGCCCCGTAGAAGGCAAAATGCTTCTCGAGATCGAACAGCCCTTTCCTTCCCATGGAAACTTTTCTCGAGAAAGGAGTGATTTCTCCTGGAAAGTCAGCGATGAAGATGAGAAATTTCCTAGGCCGGGGGCATTAAAAAGAGAAAGGAGGCGATGGATTTCATGAAAACCAACAGCTCAAGAAACCCACCGGATTTATAAATTGAGGCCGCCGCGTGAAGTTGTCGAGTTGCGGAAAGTTCCGTTAAAGTGCGCCGGTTCGCGTCGAGTACTTATCCTGCGCACTGTTTGATTTTGTGCGGAAAAAAAGCTTTAATTTTTCTTGCCTTCTTTTCTTTCTTTCTCTTTATTTATTTATTTTTTCCTTTTCTTTCTCTATTTAGAATAAAATTGGTATCCCTCTTTTTTGAGAAAAAAGCTTATTTAGTAGATAACAATTAATTATCATGTTAATAAGTTGTATATTCTTTCTTTTGGCACTAGGAAACTATTATATAAAAAATAACCTAAGCATAAGTAAGAGTATAAAAACCATGACCAGTTTTAGTATGCATTTTGTTTGATTATAACTTTACATTGTGGTTTGATTTACTTTGACCACTATTCTTTCATATTTTTTTGGGTGAATCTTACAGTTCAATTTTGAACAATTATTCATGCCATTTTTGCATGATATTTTAAAAGATGCTTTCAGAAAAATATTGAGAGTATGAAAAGATTAAGTACATAAAAGAAATTCTAAACAATCATCATTATCATGCAAATGCAAAAGAAAATGCTTCTTAAAACAGCGCCATACATAATAGTATTATTTTTCCCTTCATTACGTGGTATAATTAGCCATCGACAAGGAACTATGGCAATTGTAATGGCTTTATAAGGCAACCTATTCAAACCATTTGCAAACTCGTTATTTGGTCATTTACAAACATATTGGAATCTTCATAGTATAATCAATGAAAAGAAAACTATCCTCGGAGTACAAATATATTGCAATAATAACAAGTTACCTATGAAACCTAACAAAAGATATTGTCCATTCAATTGATTGGCTCTCCTAAAAAGGTTACTCACTCAATTTTTGTTTACTTGATATGACGGTAAAAGTTTCTAATTGCATCATTAAGAGAATCATTCTTAATATCAAGTAATAACTTGAAACGCGGTAGTGCATGAAGTTTCAAATGAACCTGTTGATGTGGTTGCTTTCTATTCTTCATTTGCGGTTGGTCATCAATGGATACATGTAAGCAATTTAGATCCTTTTTAATATTGTCTACTATAGTGTTAAAACAATACAATGAAAGATGAGTAAATTGTCGCAATGAAAGATGAGTAAATTGTCGTCAATCAACAATATTCAATCTTTCAGTAAATTCCCATTAATTTGTACCTAAAAGCGAAGTTCAAAAATTAACCATTATGAGGATTATTTGGGAATTAAAGTTAATAATTGACAGACTAAGTTTACAAGGACATAAACTTGAAGAATGTTAAAATGTAATGGTTGTAGATGAAGGGCTAGGATGAAAAAATAAGTTGTTTGAAAGAGATGTGAGTAGTTTTATTATTTGATAAAATCGAAACAAGAAAAAAAAAAGGTAAGAAATAATATTAAATTAAGACTTGCAATGGATAATCCAGTCAATTCAATTTGATTAGAGAGTATCATGACCCAATGATGCAGTAGAAACAGCGTGAGGCTAAATTTATGGTGTTCCCAACAGGCCTATTTTCTTGAAAAACCTAAACATTAAGTCAAATTTGATGAAAATCTCGTTTCATTTTAAACTAATTACTACTTTTCAATTTATTCTCAAACCTACCATTGTGGTTTAATCCCAACTTGACGTGACATTTTCATGTCAATACCAAATCTACATTAGTAATGTGACGTGAAAAATTGTTTTCCAAATGAATCATTTTAGGATATGAAAATTAAGAATGGGGGCAAATTTGAGACTAATTTTAGGATATGGAGATTTTTGGATAAATGACTAATGGGGGCAAATTTGAGACTAGAGTGAAAATTGATAATATTTCTCTTAGAAAAAGTTCATGATAGATTTGAAATTGGACCCAAAATTATTAATTTTTTGTAGACAAAGAAAAGTTTGAGGCAAAGGACTGGATCTGAAGTTTGAGACCGTGACAAAAGTGAAATATGAATTTTCCTAGTTTAGGTTTCTCCTTGCCTCGAGACAAAAAGTGATCTCATAGATAGGACCGTGCAACTATTCTCAGCAGCTAGCATACACCTTGAGGAAACCATCGACATGCTCCAGTCGTGATGCGTATGTTGTCAAACCTCATCAGTTCACATAAGCCAACGGATATGTTGCAACCTTTTTGGTCTTCTTGTTTCCATGACCTCTCCCTTTCCCTCCCAATTGATACTGGAAATTATTAACAGTTTGGCAGAAAGGTTCTATACAGAAACTACAAGTAGCGCCAACAAATCTTGTGCCATTTCGGTTCCGAAAGGCGAAATGGACTGGTCAAGATCGGCACATCCATTGGAGCGCCACATGAAAATGAAGGCAATTCCTTCCTAGTAGTATTCCCGTGTTGCCCACAGCACAAGGTTGCAGAACTCAGAACTTGGGTGTTGGCAGAGTCCTAAGCCATGAAATGGCCGATAATGACTTCTTCAATGAGGCAAATCAAGACTCTGACAAATAAACAAAGGAGGCAAATTCAGATGGTAGAAAACTGAGGCCTTTGCTGGAATTTTACCTCAAGGCTCCAGTAAAGGAATAAAAAGACGTCAATCAATGCTCATGTAACTTCTGCCAAAGAAAATATCTCTAGTCATTGAGCTTTAGAAGATAATTTCCAACTTGGCAATACAATTACTGTCTAAAACAATATTCAAGCACGGATTGATGTATCTCAGAATTTTTGAATTTACAGAAGTCACCTGCATATATGAAATGCAGTAACTGTGTACACTCTAGGGATCATATGATGCACTCAACAGCATCACTTTACATCCGTGGTCGATAAAGAATTGAGATAACAACATACTAGATCTACAATAGCGAACTTACAAAGGCAACCCAGGTGGGTGGGGCACCACAAAAGCTCCCCGTGCTGCTTCCGGACTGCAATCTGCTAAACCTGCAGAAATAGTAAAGTACGTGCATGACGAACATGATAGCAGGCAGAAGCATGATCAACGGTCTATCCTCTAAAGCTTTAAGCTGACAACCGGTGACTGTGTTAAGACTTTTTTCCCAGAGAAATGCCGGTTTAAGGAATGATTTACAGTATTAATTAGGTAACACTATCAAGCACAAGTGAAATTGCCGGATATAGTTCAAAGAGACAAGAAAGTAGCATCGTTGCATTTAAATGGCAATGTGAGGGCTGCTCATAGGCATCATAGTTAAGAAATATTCCAGCTCAATTTACCAATGCCAGACTGGTAAAAAAACAGAACATCTAAAGCCAGATCAAGATGAAAAGAACAAGGAAGAATACCATCTTCTCAGTATTTTGCAGGCCTAAATGGACGACTAGATGATGTTGTCCCCATTATTCATGCATGGACCTAGTCTCGATTTGACTCTAAGCTGCACCAAATAAGGAGGAAATGGACGAAGATCAGGAGGACTCGACAAAGAAGAAGTGGACCCCACGGACAAGGACACTTGGACAAAAAGCAGGAGGAATCCATGAAGAGGATGCGGAAGTGAAGAGAAATAAAGAATAAAATCACAGAACAAGGGCTCGGAAATTTGGGGCAATCCTTAAATGAAGTTGTTTTTGCAAATGAGGACTTTTTCATTTAAGCTCAATGCCGCAAAGAAGTGAGAGAAAAATAAATGAAAAAAGTCACGTCAACAGTTTTTGTAAGTTAGATTGGACGGAGCTAACGGAGGGGCTTGATCACACAAACTTGACAAGCTTTGAACTCGATTGCACTTTTTGTAAGTTTTAAAGCTCAATAACAATTTTGCAATAAGTTTTATGATTTCTAGTACACTTATTCCAAAAAACAAAAAAGAACAAAGAAACAACAACATTTTGATAGTAACGGACCATATCAAATCTTTTGTGGGACTGAGGTAATGCTCACTCATCAATGAGTCCACCCTCTGGTGACTTTATCCACAAAAAAGTCCCCACTGCCTTTATCAGCCACTAGAACTAAGTTCATCAACACTGACCGTTGTCAACCATTCAAGTTAAAGCAGGCTAAGGCCAATCGTCAGATTAGGACACGATAAATTTGCCTTGATCTTCCTCATGTGAGGGTAGAGAGGCCCCATTTTTCCACCACGAAAAGGAATGCTTGTTTGGTTCCTTTTATTGTCCTGCCAAATTTAGTAAGGAAAGGAAAAGTGAATATATCGAATACATGAAGGGTCGGCTTTAAAAGGGGAATCTTGAGATGACAAGGAAATCTCAAGAAATGCTTTTTAATTGAAATTGATAAACAAAATTGATATTACTAACGGTATGGCCCCATCTTCTGTTTCTTTTCCTTCCAATCTGTGATTTCCGCATCGATTCTCTTTTTGACACTAGCATGAAACCCTGGGTAAGGTTCATATCCGAAGACAGTTTGAAGAACCTGCATACAAAAGTTGAATAATAACTCCTCACGCCATTCCCCAAAGAAAAAATCTCAAAACTGAGCAAGATTCAATGACTTGCCTCCAACAAAACAAAGAAAGGAGCCATGAGAAAGGCTTGTACAAGATTGTCCATAAGAGCTGGTGCTCGTTTCTGAAAAGTGATCCAATTGAGATATAGCTTTTTCTATGGCAAAAAGTGACTACATAATAGGTTGTACTTAGTGAACAAAGCAGAAGACATCTCCAAACTTGAAGGACATTCTCACCTCAAATATGCCATGTCCGAGGAATTGCCCTGTCCAGCAAAACAATTGAGCCACAAGAACAACCTGAAGAGAGATAAACCTTGTGAATGAGTACAAAATAGATTGAGGATGAGATGCAATTGCCTTTTTTATGTAACTTCGCTTTTAAATGAAAAAGTTTCCCTTTCATAGCCAACTAATTAACCAGCATGCTTCAGGCAATTTGCTGCAGGACATAAAGTAAAAGGCACATCCCAATGTCAACCTTCCAAATTTACTCTGACTTCCATCTCCTGATGGACAGAAAGAAGAATAAGCACACGCACTCTGGTTGATGTGATTTACTTAAATGAGCAATATGACAAGAGCAAGGCAAAGTTTAATAACACCGAAGAACTCACTGAGGCTACTAAACTATATAGGTGTACTTCTTAAAGTACATTTTTACTACAGCTTTGATGAGGAAAACTAAGGGATAAAACTTGTACACCTTTTTTTTCCCACCAACTAAGGTCTTTTCAGGCATAAGGAAGAAATTTAGCTATACACTGCATGAAGTATCATGCTATTTAGACAGTGACAAACAAGAAGTTTTATGGAGCATGATTAGAGCAACTTCTAAGGCTCTCCAGAAAGTAAATCACAGCTATTTCTATCTTGCTTTGATTCAAGAAAAATCCTTAAGGAAAGTATCTGCAGAATGTTGCTGCTTTTAGTGATAAGTCTGCGTAACACATGGAGGCACAGCATCCTACATATCCCAGAGATCAATGGCTCTTTAGGAATTTGCATACATGATCCAAATTCAAGCTCCTATTCTTAAGTATTATCTTTTTTTTTTTGGTTACTTTTTCTTAAGTATGTCCAAATGGCTTCTTCTTGATAACCCCTTCGATACTCAATCTCTCACTGGGCCCCAGAACCCAGGTTGTCTCCTCAAGACAATGTCAAAAAAGAAGCTCAACAGCCCAAACCCCCAAACCATGTTGTAATCCATATTCTAGTTACTAAATGTTATGTAGAAGAACCAAAACACCAGACTGCAAAAAAGTGGCTTCAGTATATACAAGAATTTCATATGCCAGTAGGATCCATCAACTGCAAGATGCTGCAAAAGCTCTATTTCCTTAAATACCAGGAAAACAAGATGAGTAGCTTGAACAAGTCTTGACAAGAACATTCAGGAAATATGGTCGCTGTACTCTATAATTCTTGTTGTGCATGGTCCAAAACTGCCACATCCGACGCTTATGGTTGGTCATAAAAAGGACTTGATGAGACTCACTCAACTGTACTTGGTAAGTGCATCACAGCAAATCAGTTCATGTAGGTTGGGCTCAGCAACAAAATACTGGCACTTAAGATACCTATGTTCAACTCTATGCTACCTGAGCCAGACAGGAAATCTCAAAGGAATTGCACAATGTGGCGTTTAAGATACTTATGCACCAGTGTAGTGACCAGAGCAAGTCCTAATATAACCACATATTGAGATTATCTAGCATCTTCATTCATCCCATGATTCAGCCAGGCATTGACATCGGAGTTACTAATTCTATGGTTTAGAGTCAGAATTGTTGTTGTACTGTTTAAAATGAAAATATTAAAATGTAGTAAAAGCTTATAATGTTAACATAAGAAGAAACGAGGTATCCGGTTCCACAGAAATCATCATCAGTTGACTCAGGTCCAAGTATACAGTTTCAAAATACAAACCCAAGCGTTTCCATTCACGAATGCGTTTCCCATCAACCAAGAGTGATGATCTAACAGTTTCTCTCCCTCACTATTCTCTCAAACTCTGCCCATTATGCAAATTCAGAATCTCAAGGAATCCAACAGACAAATTCACCATTTGTTAAATGCTTCTTCTCTTCCACGTCATGGAACTCCACTTTAAATGAAAAAACTCACTAAAAAGTAAGATGTGAGCTGAAAAATAGGTGGGTGGCCAAACATGAGATTCTTTCTACTTTAGTGGTGTTGTAAATTCGATTTCAGCCGTCTGTCTATGCATACAATGGAACTGTCTTCTGATCACTCAATGTACTGAAAAATCAACCGTACAAAAGTTATTCTCGATTTTATCCTCTGGAACGGCGTATAAGGAATTGATGAGCTGGCTTTTAAGTCCGATTAGTAAAAAAAAAAAAGGATCCCTAAGACCGCCAATCCCTCTCCTCCATGCTGGGACCATCGAACAACAGTTTTTTTCAAGAGCAGCATCACCAAACAAACGAATTGAGCTGACACAAAACGACCCGCCTCTAACAAAACGATCAAACCAAAACTAATGCAAGTTCCTCCCACTAAACAACTTCTGATGATGTCGGATAGATTCAAGTACTAATTATATGAGATATCAGATATATCAGAAAAGAAAAAACAAAAAACAAAAGCGAGGGAAGAAATGCCATACCTTCCAAGCCAGGGAGAAACCAAGATGCCTAGCGAGCAAACTGGACCCAACCCAGCACACCATGCACAGCAAAGCAGCCAAAGAACCCGCCTTTACATCCATGCAAACATAGAACACAGCGTACAGGAGGGCGAAAAAGAAGCCCACATTCAAGAACAGGCCATGTCTCGCCAAGAAACACTGGGGCTGGAGGTTGAAGAGCTCACAGATCGTGGGAGTGAAGTAGAGGAGGACGAGAGAAGTGAAGAAGATGGGCCAAACGAACACGGTGTGGATCAGGATGTTGACTGGGTTGCTGTGGTACGCCCCGTAGAAAGCAAAATGCTTCTCGAGATCGAGCAGCCCTTTCCCTCCCATGGAAATGTTTCTCGAGAAAAAAGTAGTGTTTCTCGGAAAGTCAGCAATGAAGATGAGAAATTTTCTTGGTGGGGGGCATGTAATATAGTGGGAGGAGGCGATGGATTTCTTGAAAACCAAGAGCACACTAGACCCACCGGATTGGGTAAATTCGCAGGCTACGGCTGTCATGTGAAGTCATTTAACTTTCAGGCGTTGCGCTAAAGTGCGCCGGTTCGTGTCGAACACTCATCCTGCGCACGGTTTGATTTTGTACGACAAGATCCTGAACAGGTCCTCGTAGGTTGTTGGGCTTTAAATGCATTACTCGAATAAAAACGAAAACTTTGAAAGACGAAAAAACAAAAAAATTGGAATTGTTCCTAGGTTGTTAATCTTTTAAATGCAAATCGGCATAAGAAAAAACTATATTAGCAAAAAATAGATTGAACAAGAAAGATGTCAATTGACTAAGTAAAGTTCATCGGTCAGGTTATTTCATGTGCGTGTAAATCTTTAGCACACGGTATAAACTTGGAAAATTATCTTTTGTTACTGAAAATGATTTCGTTCGGTTGTTGAATTATGACGATTAGATGTTTGCATCTTAAAATAATTTTCTCGAGGGTCTTATTCTTTGCCAAGAGTACACATACAATATGAATTAACCAATACGAATAATACCCAAAAACAATAATCATAGTAGTAGAAAAAGAAGAAAAGGAAGGTATAGAAATAAAGATATTTCGATAATAAGGGATCGTATCAAATCCTTTTTGGGGCTAAGGGAATGCTCGTTCATCAACGAGATTACACACCCGTGACTTGATCCTTAAAAAAATCGCCGACGCCTTCATCTATCGTGAAAACTAAGTTCATCAATATTAACTATTGTAAACCGTTCAAATCCTCAAAGAAATCGCCGACGCCTTCATCTACCATGAGAACTAAGTTCGTTAACATTAATCATTGTCAACCATTCAAATTTCTACCGTGAGAACTAAGTTTGTCAATATTAACTATTGTAAACCATTCAAATCAAAACTTGTTGACGCTGACCGCCAAATTGGAACACGATCAATTTGCCTTGATTTTGCTCATGTGCGCGTGAGGAGACCCCAATTTCCACCGAAGAAAAAAGGAACCGATCCCGATTCCCACCAAAGAATAGGAACGGAAGGGCATTGGAGGGGCAAAGCCCGGCTCAGTGAAGTCGAGGCCCAGTCCAAACTGTGAAAGGCACTGGAGGGGCAAAGCAGAAGACCCCACGAATAGAAATTTTTTTCGAAAAATGTGGAGAGTTGGCCCATGCAGGTCTCGAACCTGCGACCTTCGCGTTATTAGCACGACGCTCTAACCAACTGAGCTAATAGGCCGTTGGTGTTACGAACGCTTGACATTTAATATGATTTATTTGAATAATAATTATAGAATAATACCTGCTCAAAAGGAAGAAAGGCTGTTTAACCTTACTTCCCGACTTCCCATTGAAGGTTGAATAAAGTTATATTGATTTTGGTTGAAGAGGAAGAGTTCGAACTGGACTTTGGCTCTTACTCCATACTAAGGCGGTGATATTCTGCGGGCGGCCGATTTAAAGGAGTCTTAAGTGAACAGTCCCAGATTTTGCTTCGTCTTTTGGACTTCTCAAACCGTACAAAGGGACTCTGTTTTTCCTTTGAGGGTCTTTAACGAATCGCCAACCGAAAGGTGGGAACTTAGGCCTTGCCCATCTTCAAATTGGAATTTATCTCTCTCTCTCTCTCTCTCTCTCTCTCTCTCTCTCTCTCAAGTAGACATGCCTAAATAGATCACATATTCATTCGTCAAATTATACATCTAATGGGTAAATTATACCAACAAATGGGTTGCCAATGTGTCAAATTATACATCAAATGGGTAAATCATACCAACAAATGGGTTGCCAATGTGTTAAAGATATGCATTGCGCGAATCACACAAATGGATTTATAACTTACTTAGACCTAACGTATCTCTACTCTTGCGCCATTCTCTTTCACCTTACTTGATCACCTATTCTATCACTCCGCCCTCTCAACTCAATTCAAGTAAAATGCAAAAATGTCTCAGCAATATAAATTAAGTATAGATATGATTCGGATATGGATCACTAAATCAACATTGCGTAAAAACGTACTAAATGAACACATCTATCAAGTAGTGATCTTCAAGGGGCGATGGAATTATTCTATAGGTACATCTGGGATCCATGGAGTAGCCGTATTAGTAAAGAATGAGAGAGCTGAGCATTGACAGAAGCTTGTGAAAGTAGCATGTCCTCCGTGTAAACCCTATGCAAAGGCTTTCTGAATACTAGCGCAAACATTACAATTCAGCAAAGCAACTTCTCTAGATCAAATCAGGTCCGTTACAAATCGCCTTCTCGATCGTGCGATGTGGATGTGCATCGAGTCATATTGTATCCCAAACATCTGGTTCACAGCATCAAAGATGATACATTAAACAAGAAGAAATCTGAAGCCTTCATTCTTATACCACTAGAGCAGCTCATTTCATGAGGTGGCCTTTCGGAGCCCAGCCGGACTGAGGACTAGGCTTCAACGAATACACCCCCTTCAAATCTCCGTTCTTCTGGAAGCAATCATCAGGCTTAAAAAACATCACACGCGAAATCCGAAAAAACAAGGAATGTTCGCCGTTGCGAGAATTGTGCTATCTGCAACAGCTCGATTTCTCAACAAAAGCGTGCTCATTAACCAACTCAGAGAAGCAAATGTTCAAATGAAACACAAGAATGAACTCCAGGAGTGACTCCATAAAAGAAATCAATGGACTCTGAACAATGTGAATCTCGAGAGATGTTGTGAGAATCCACAAAGAACATTGATTGCCTCAGAGGTAGTGACAATTTTGTGTATCATCACGCCATAATCTGATAATACGTGCATTAAAGTGCATCATCGGCAATTGTTTGAACAAATGAATAAATGAAGAACAGGGCATCTATTGTTTCCTCATCACTTGCACAACAAGTAACAAGAGAAGGAGATGAAGAACAAAGAGAGATCAAGCAAAAAAATATTCCGCGAAGATTAGAAGAGATGAGCCACGTGAGTCTCTAGATCAAGTGTAGTATTGTTCTTATCAGATAGCCATAAAAGCATTCGAGAGAAAACAGGGGCCTCAGAGTAAGAACAAAAATTCTGATCACAGAAACATTCATTGTACTTCTAGAGCATATATCCATGGAGGATAGCTCATCTCAGGTCCCCAAAAGAACTAATTGCAACCCGACATTTGCCAGGTGAAAAGAGCTGCAGTTCCAACAAACAAGAACGCACACCGATAGGCCAAAATCCAATAATACTACAATAATCCCGGCAACACAGTTTCGGAGTTGAGTACTAGCAACCTAATAAAACAACATGATACTTGAACAGGGAAAGCACTCCGATTGATTTATGAGAACCGCACAACTTCATAATAGTCATGTTACGAAGTTCACACATCCACAAAAACTGCTTAGGGGACAACAACAGAGGATAAAACAGGGGAAAAAAAACATGAGAGTGCACAGGAACATGATTACGGCAAGAAACGCTGAGATGTGCATCAGAGAGATTCCCAACTAGACTAAGTCACCATCCTCCATAGGAGTGCTGATGTCCCTGTCTGTTTTGTCATCATTTGCACAAACCCTTCACGTTTCTTGCATCACAACGTAGCATTTGAAAACGAGAATCCTAAAGTTACGAACGAAAAGAAGATCGAGAAACAGAGTCAACCGGAATGCCTCAGATTCGGTTTCTTTTCAAAGAGAAGGACTCTCTCAAAGTATATTTAGAACCATCACCGGCAGAGACCCACCTAAAAATTTTCAACACTCCACGCCAGAAAACTGATTCCCTCGGCCAAGAACGGCGAGAATCAAAAGCCCAACGAGACCAAAGAATCAAAACTTTCGAAAACCAAATGCCAACGAGACTGAAAACCCGAACTTCCTTCTCGCAACGACAAATCAATCAGGCAAGAAGGCGTTGAGCGAGTTGCTGATTCGTGCGCCATGCACGGTATCTATCCAAATGCCGCGACAACGAGAAACAGAGTCGGCATTGCCCGAGACGGGAAGAAAGAGAGAGAGAGCGCGAGCGTTCGGGGCTCAAGGAAACTTCATAGAGGCGCTGAATATATATCGGCGAGAGGAGAAGAAGTTAGGGTTTCGAGTTCATTCTGGTGAAGTCCAGCTTCGCCAGCTAACGCCAACCCGGAACTCCACCACCACAATCTCACGGCCCACCAACAGGAATGAAGTTTAGTCTGGGGCTGATCATGGGCCGGTCCTGTTGGCCTTTGACAACTTCTTCGGCCGGACGGAATTTTCCGGGCTTTGGAAGATCTGGCCCAGGTCCCTTGCAATGCACTTTGGCCCGGAACTCATCGGGCCCAAGCCCATGAATAATCACATCCTTGGTAAGCCCATGATAAAGTCACCTCAGGTTGCGATCGATGCCAGAATAGGAAGCAGGATCTCTCAACGAGCACCTTCGCTGACGGGGGATATAGACCTTTCTTCTTGCCCATTATCAAGAGCGCCGATGTATCTTCTTCAGGTTCTCTCTGCTCAGGCAGGTCAAGGCGACACCGCGATTGAATATATCGTCGTTGCGGATGAGAGGTACGACACATCGGTCGCGTACATGGACGCTCAAATCTTTAGTTGCTGCTCAATTTCAGGTGCCGATTGCGTTTAGGCATTTGTAATTTTGTCGCAAAGGACGACGCCTGTGTAATCACAACTATGTTTTCACCATAAAATGTCCAAGTCTTTTTGTTATCATCGACATGTTATGACTTGAAGGAATCGAATAAAAAGTGGAGTTGGCAATCTTGGATGCAATTGTCAATATAGTGAAATAAAGAAACCGCCAAAATAGTGAAATCGATGTAATGTTCGGTCACGGTCCATGACTTCTCTGTCTAACCTCATTCTAGAAGTTGATTGTAGGCTCTAAATGGCCACCTCCATACAATCAAACAAGCTTACTATAATTAGATTATTTTTACTTTCCCGCGCTATATTTTTATCTTTTAGACTCATTGATTAAATTTCGTCGCATTTCTTAATTGTAGCTTCCGGATTTGCGTTGCCAATTAAAATCCGACATGCATCTTCATCCTAGGTGACATATATTCTATAAAATTTTAGAGTAACATCTTTGAATTCCTGAGCTTTGCCATCGATTAATTATGGCACAGTTTGTTTGCGATCGATCCCATTGTAGATCAGCTTGTACATTATCAACCATGTTATCAATTAAATTCCAACACGGTTTGTGTTTGCACGGTTCTATTAGTTTTATAAGAAGCGAAGTGGTCGATTTTCTTATTTATCCATGACATTTCATGTCTGAAGTCAGTACAGAGCCTAACTCACTCAAATCTAAACCGAAGAATGTAGTATATTTCATCTTTGTGGGAGAAATTCCGGCAAAACACGACGACAACCTTATAACCAGACGACGACAGAGTGTTTTTACAGAAAGGCTAAGTGAATGCCATTGTCTTTGGCGAGTTGCAGACAAGAAATGGGATTTTGCCCAGAAGGGGGAGATCAGAGAGGCGACGAAGGGCGGCATCGTACTGTCATCGATCACCAGCGAAGCCAAGACTGCAAGAACAGCGGGAGCTTGCTTGCGGGCGGTGCATTGCATGCATGGCAGATGAACGACAGAAGCCGGAAACAAGTGTGCGGTAGGCATTGCTGCAGCTGAACTGAGCCGAGCGGTGGTCCTCCACGTCTTCCTTCTCGTGTCTGGACGACACGCATTTCACGTACGGTCGTCCTTATCTTGTGGTCTTTGATTTATACAGTCAAGGATAATGCTATCGATTCGCTATGCAACAACGGGGATGTAGCTCAGATGGTAGAGCGCTCGCTTAGCATGCGAGAGGTACGGGGATCGATACCCCGCATCTCCATTCCACGCTCTCTTTTTGCGCTTTTTCCTTTTTTGAAGTTTATTGCTCTTCGTTTCGACGCGAGTGAGACGACCCAAGATATGTCGTCTTCTCGGTTTTCGTTCTTGTGGTTTGACAGTGATGTTGCTGATCGAGAAGGTTAAGGCTGTTCCTCGTTGTTTCTAGTGAAATCCAGCTCCTGTAGGAGTGGACTCATAACCCAACCTTGAAATGCCAGTTCATGCCCAGAACTTGTCCTTCCTGGATTTACCTTTCCGTCGAGGAGAAACGATCCTCGACCCAGCTGAGTGCCGTCTTCCTGATGTGCTTGTTTTCTTATATGAAAAGCAACGGTTGTCTTCGAATCAAGGATGGCCTTGGAAAGGGACCAGACTTGCATGAAGAATGATGCCTGCCGGCCCTGTTTTCCTTCAATGGGAGGTAAAGAAAGGGGTTTATGTGCGCAGTGTTCTGTTTTATCTTCCTAATCCCGTCTGCAGAAAACGTTGGTGGGAGAAGAGGAAATCGTCTCAAAGAGAGGCAAACATGGGCAAACAAAATGAAAAGAACCTAACATTAGCTAGGTTAAGAGATAATTGAGTAATTCCATGATGTGTTATGATCTTATATAAGCCTTTATGGAGAAAGCAATGTAAGGAAAAGAAATATGTGACTGACAAAAGTTAGGTTAAAAGCTAATTGAGCATGCCGTGACGTAAGGTATTGCCAAATGTCAACTCGTTCGGAAAAAATTCTTATCTAACAAGCTAACTTCAATTACTGTGTTCCTTGGTGTGTCGCATCGTAGCAGATGAGTTGCAATGCTCGATGTTTGGATTGTACGATGACATATCCTCTCTAGCTAGACTGTACTGTTGGATTACTCTCTATATCATATTTCTGAAATCTATTCATTGCAGTGTGGTAAGCGATAAAGAACAGCGTTATCATCGTTGTGAGTGCAGTCTGCAACTTTTCTAGGTACCAGTCGAACATTTGAGGCAGATAAGGTCGTTATTCCGTTGGTCCAATATAAGCCCTAGGAACAAGAAAGCATGTCTGGCGCGGTTATGTAATGATGAAATAAAATATGTATCTCACGGACTTAAGAGCACACAGAAAGCTGAAATCTATGCAGAGAAGCAACAAAAACTAGGGAAAACAAAGTGCTGATATAGCCTGAAAAGACAACCCCAAGAAGATTCTTATCACACGGCTTCAATTGAATGCATGTTTAGGCTCTCTCTCTCTCTCTCTCTCTCTCTCTCTCCTTCATTTATTTTTGGCTTCTAATAGAAATATAAATTTCCATGATCATATCCAATAATCTAACCCCACAGTGTCTTGAAAACTTAAAATTAGAATTTCTGCAAGATAAATCAATTTGTTAACAAGAAAAGAAGAAAAGTTGCCCTTGCCTTAGCATGGCGGATTTAAGGAGGGATGGCCATCACCTAGTTGTCTAGTCACTTGGTGCTTGGTGCAATTTTTATGAATTGCATACGATGCATACTGTCATGAAATCCCTATTGAAATTTCTTGATTCCGTCCTCCATGCCGAGATTCATTGTGATAGAGAAGTTGTACGTAGACTGCTTGAAAATCGAAACTTTCCTTTTCTTTCCTTTTACAGGAGTAAAAATAAGGCACGGCACCAAATGAGCATGATGCAATGAATGGGAGCAGTTTGCTTTGTTGTTTCAATGCGGCAACGCGCAAATATGCATCACGGCTAGCATCAGCCACGTGCTAGCTCTTCCTCGTCTTCGTCTTCTTCTTCAACCTCACAACTGCAGTGTGACAGACAACATTCATTGAATTAGGGTTTCGGGATATCTCTTTTCCTCCATATCGCTCTCTCCATTTCGTGCAGAGAAGTAATAAATATGGGTCAAGACCGTCACCCTTGCGTTACCAATAGAGAAGTTCTTCTTCTCCATTTCACATCCCACCGCAGCGAGACATCCCATGACTGACATGGGGTCGGCTAGGGTTTTGAGGTGGGTCAGTCGGAATTTGAACTGTCCTTTTCGTTGAACGAGATTCAAGAGGTTCATTAAATGTTCACAACGATGCCCTTTAAACACGTCTCTCGTTTTTTCGCAAGTTTAGCATGGTTCAGTGGTATTGAATGCAATGAGATTGCACTATACTCATTCAAATTATCGTGAAAAAAATATGACCAACGCAACCGATTCTTTCATTTCCTTAGGTCCTTGGAGATTGACCGAGAGTTTCTTGATTGTGGGATATTGGAAATAGTGATCCATGTTATCAAAATATATCCAGCGGTAATTCTAGGATAGAATGACCCAATCTTGCAAAAGAAAATCTTTCTTACGGTAGGCATAAACATCGAGTATACTAACTATGAAACCCTAATAAGTGAAATCCTCCAAAATGACTGTACCGTCCTTCTTGATGGATCTTTTAATTGTATCTGTGTATTTTATGGGTATCTGCTATATTAATGTCTTCCTATACGTGTATAAATGTATGGTGTTTATGGTCATTTGAAATGGGTAGCTTCCTCGCTAAAAGTTGGAACTCGTGTTGCATTGGAAAAGGCTGGAAGTATATGTGGTTAAGACATGGGGAAAAGTATATACTTCAGTCCATCGGCTTTAACTGTTGTTGGGAAACATAAGGGTTAGTTTTCTACAACACCTATTCTCATGGCGGTGGCGTGAAAAACTTTTGCATTTACAGAATGATATCTAAATTAAGGGAAGCATATATAAAATCAAACTCATATATAAGGGGGAGATTGTTAAGATATACCTATAAACTGTTTTTAGAGAAGATCCATATTGATAAATTAATATAGAGTGGAATAGGTAATATATATCATATTTGGCACATAAATCATTGGCTTAAGCTTCTAAATGAAGGTGGATCCAATTGAATATGTTGATCAGCTAAGATTTGGGCTTTCTTTTTGGACGATCCCCTAAGTGAAATGATATTAGATTTCTACTATGCCCTCCCAATAAATGATATTAGAGCTAATGGTTGGTTAATATTCCTCACTAATCTGTTTCAATGTTTGATGAATATCTCCAAAAAAAAAAAATCTCATAGTTGATTCTTGTTGCAATTGTTTTTTGCCATCATGCTTGCTCCGATAAGAAGAGACCATGGACAATTGATTTGGTGATTTAAAGAGACCATGGGTGATGAACCCAAGTTAGCAATGTCCATTGATTTGGTGATTTAAAGAGACCATGGGTGATGAACCCAAGTTAGCAATTGACGGTGGTTGCTATGCATAATTGTAGGTACATTGTAATGATGTTGAGATTCAAGTTGAGATATTGATACAGAAAGATGTCTAAGTTAAGGAGGAGCATGTTTAATATTGTGCTCATACTTGAGAGAAAGATTGTTGAAAATACATATATGAATTTGTTAAAAAGTCATGTATAGGAGAACTTGTGTGATGTGAAATAACAAATATATTATAGTTGGCCTGTTATTCATTGATTTAAACTTTTGAGTGAAAGTGAGTATATTAACTGAATATGTTAATCAGTTTAGATTTAATTATCTCCTAAGGCAAATGATACGGACTTTCACTGAGCATTCCTAACATTAAAATTGGACTTTGTTCATGTGATTGCTTTGAAACATAAGTGCACTTTTTCACAGCTTTTACCTCGGCGGAGAAACTGCACAAAAAGGGAGCAAAAGTAAAAAAAAAATATACATAACAACCAACCCCCACAGAACTGTCTCTTTCTGACCATTTATGAATGAATCATATGAATTGCAAATGATCAAGATGTAATCATCAGAGCGACCACCAAAACCACGTGGTCAGAAGAGACGTAGCTCTGTTTTCGCACAGACAAATCAACCATTGCACTTGGCGGTTTGAGGTCCCCACAGAGTCAGTTTCCTTGGGAAGCGCCTTCTGCATCTGCAGTAATACTTCCTCTATATAATCCCTCCTAAGCCCTCCTGTCTTGCTCCACAGCACACCAACTTCTCCTCCCTCCTCAGCAGCCTCTCTAAGGTTTGTGCCTTCCCTCAAGACATCTTTATTTGGCTTAGCTTTCGTGAGTAAACTATATGACGTGTTCATTTCATGCAAACGGCTAACTAACTACCCTTTTCTGCATGTACAAACAGGAAGATATAAGAAGAAGATGGCTTTTCTTGCGGTACTCTTGGTGGGATTGCTTTGCCTGGGCTCATCTGTTCATGGGTATGGTGATGGCTGGATCGATGCGCATGCAACCTTCTACGGCGGTGGCGACGCTTCTGGCACAATGGGTACTTCACTAATTCATCTGAAGATGTTCATTTTTTGCTAAATAATTGGTCATATAGTCAAATATGACAGAACGTGACTCTTTACACGACGGGTTTTAGCCATTTTGTTCATGGTCACACATAATGATTTTATGCTTGTCGATCCGTAAAATCAGCCCTGCACTATACACGTATTGCCTGTATGTGAGAGTGCATTAGTTTGATGTGAGCCATTTGATCAAATTGCAACGATATACTGAGGCAATTTTTCAATTTGGCAATGCTTTCTTTTGTGGCAAGGTGGGGCTTGTGGGTATGGGAACTTGTATAGCCAAGGCTATGGCACGAATACAGCGGCCCTGAGCACAGCCCTCTTCGACAGCGGACTGAGCTGCGGAGCCTGCTTCGAGATCAAGTGCGTCAACGACCAGCGGTGGTGCAACCCAGGCTCGATCGTGATCACCGCCACCAACTTCTGCCCACCGAACAACGCGCTTCCCAGCAACGCCGGTGGCTGGTGCAACCTGCCTCTCCACCACTTCGACCTCTCTCAGCCAGTGTTCCAGCAGATTGCCCAGTACAGCTCCGGGATTATCCCTGTGTCTTATAGGAGGTTGGCTATTTGTTGTGCTCTTTATTAATTCGTCTTAATTATACGTCAAAAGTTATGGGAGCTTCAATTTTAAAAAAGAATGCATGATGTTACCCTCATTTACATAGATACATTAAAGAATCGAATAATTTATTGGCACAGCCAATCTTTTTAATGTATCATGTGGTAGGGTACCGTGTCAAAGGAAGGGAGGCATCAGATTCACCGTGAATGGTCACTCGTACTTCAACTTGGTCCTGATCACCAACGTCGGAGGTGCAGGGGACGTCCACTCCGTTTCGATCAAGGGCTCTCGGACCGGCTGGCAACGCATGTCCCGGAACTGGGGCCAGAACTGGCAGAGCAATTCAAAGCTCGACGGACAGAGCCTCTCCTTTTCGGTCACCACCAGTGACGGCCGGACTGTGGTCTCCAATGACGTGGCTCCTCCCAATTGGTCCTTTGGCCAGACCTTCGCCGGCCGACAGTTTGTGTGAATTGGAGCACAATGTCTAGTCCTGGGCTTTGCTAGTAGTTTAGGGTTCAATTTGGACAAAAAGTTGTGTGGTCAGTACTAGGAGTCCATAGGGGATCAGACATGATAAGGGGTTTATTTTAGGATGGCCTTTATCATGTGAGAATTAAGGCGTTGTCTCATCTGTTCTGGTCTACTTTAAGAAAAGAACAGAACAGTGAAGATGGCTATGGTGGGGGGTGCTTGGTAATGTTACCACCCTTCATGAGTCAACTGTCTTTTATTATGTTGTTGGGTTGGGATGCGTCTTATCCATTGGTGAAGTTACCATGGATGAGCATCGTAAGGAGCCTTTTGTTTTGCCTTTTCAGATGTTTAGTCATGGATCAGCGAGCACTGAACTGTAAGTGCTAGCTCTTCTTAGTTTATAGTCTGTCAGTTTGGAATAAGATATGTTGCAACTCTCTCTCTCTCTCTCTCTCTCTCTCTCTCTCTCTCTCTGTGTAGCCCTAAAGTGACACCAAGGGCTCCAAAAGAGGCCTGCATTAGCCCAGCAATCATGTTCTGCTATAACAATCAGCCCAATATTGAATTATGGGCTATTGAATTATGGGCCATTCCAGCCCAACATTTCCAAGCTGTCGAGAAAACTCACGTCCTTCATGGACCTATCTTGGAGTTTTGGGCCACGGACTCATGGGCTTCAGTGCAACTATTTTCAATTTTTTTATGATATCTTTGGATCAAGAAATCTAAATCATTTGTGGCACAGAAAAGGCCCCACGGTATCTTTCCCAGCCAACAGAAGCAAAGAAACAGATCGATGGAGATATTGCAATCAGATAAAAGGATAAAGAACCAAGCCCTCCCATTGGCCGAGTCCCCACCCACAGCCCATCTCAACCGTTGGATCCCTAGTACAACCAAAACCAACCGTCCACTTTCAACATTGCACAAGAGCCACATGAGTTGCCAAGAAATCAAATTACAAAGGGCATGCAAAAACAGGCATTGTACTCTCAAGCTCTGAAAAACTCCTCAACTCTCTTCCCTTACAAAGACTCCCAAGTTTTGCTTAACATACGAACTTGGGTCGGAGAAGAAGATGGCCACAGTCACCACACAGGCCTCAGCTGCCGTGTTCCGGCCTTGCTCGTCGAAGACCCGGTTCTTGACCGGCTCATCTGGTAAATTGAACAGAGTGGTCAGCATCAAAGCCTTGCCATCAACTTCATCTCCCGCTTCTTTCAAGGTGGAGGCCAAGAAAGGGGAATGGTTGCCTGGTCTAGCCTCCCCAGGTTACCTCAATGGAAGGTACTAATTCGACTGTATAAGCTTCCATTATCCTTCATTCTATATGAGATCTCCCCGAAGAGCATTATACTGAAGTTCTAGATCATGATTGTATTGTAATCTATGAGGACAGCCTGATCTTCAGTTCAAACATGGGTCAAAGGAGGTTTTTTTTTCAGGACTACATAACAAAATATTACACATATAACGCATTAGCGATGTGGCACTTCGTCAAGTAAAATAAAGTAGCAGTAATTCGTCCTTTCCAGTAATGCACGGGGGAGACATGCCTTAGAAATTCAAATTATACAGATTAAAAGGCTCTATGGTATCGTTATAAATAACTTCGTTCAGCTTGAGAAAGTGGCGGTCTCTCGATTCAGATTGATATTAGTTTATGGAATTACAGATCCAACTATAGGGACTCGAAACTCAGTAGATGTCTATGTTCAGTCTTCCAGGTGACAACGGGTTTGACCCGCTGGGTCTTGCTGAGGACCCGGAAAACCTGAAATGGTTTGTCCAAGCTGAGCTTGTGAACGGCCGCTGGGCGATGCTCGGGGTTGCAGGGATGCTGCTCCCAGAAGTCTTCACCAAAATCGGCATCATCAACGTGCCTGCCTGGTACGATGCGGGGAAGGCTGAGTACTTTGCATCCTCCTCGACTTTGTTTGTGATCGAGTTCATCCTCTTCCACTACGTTGAGATCCGCAGATGGCAGGACATAAAGAATCCGGGGAGCGTCAACCAGGACCCGATCTTTAAGCAGTACAGCTTGCCCCCTAATGAAGTGGGTTACCCCGGCGGCATCTTCAACCCCCTCAACTTCGCTCCGACTGTCGAAGCCAAGGAGAAGGAGCTCGCCAATGGTGAGTTCTCAAACTGCGTGGTTACCCATTTCGATGAGATACGAGACATGAATGTTCCCTAGGATTCTAACACGGTCGCTTATTTGTGTTTGCAGGGAGATTGGCAATGTTGGCATTTTTGGGGTTCGTGGTGCAACACAATGTGACAGGGAAGGGACCATTTGAAAACCTGTTGCAGCACCTTTCAGACCCATGGCACAACACCATAGTCCAAACGCTCAGGGGCTACTAATTACATTTCTAGTGCAGAGAGAGAGAGAGAGAGAGAGGGAGAGAGAGAGACCGGGTCTCTTTTCCTGGTTTATTTACCACGATGATCAAATGGTGTTTATGCTTGATATATTCTGGACATCTGTGTAAAAAGAAATTATCTGGACAAGATGACTGATCTAGCAATCAATCTTTCCATGCAAGTTTATTTTCAATGCCCAATCTAAGGCCTGCCGGCTGAGTAATCAAATGAAAAAAGAGTGTTGCAATCAGGACAAGAATTGGGTATGACGAATTTATGTATCCTTACATTCATTCTTTCTGGCAAAGTTTCATTTACAGTCAAAATGAGAGGTTGCTTTGGGATTGGTATACAAAGGAGAAACAGGGATGAATCGGAAAAACCATCCCACCTAAAAAGTGTGTTAACCTGTGCTCCTATATTGTGGCTTACATTATTTACAAATCCTGCAGCCGAAGTTACTAAAAAGGACCACCGCCACATGATATCTTGGGTTTCTCTTCATGGAACAAGTTTTCCATCTCATCCCCATGCACTTGAATCCAACATCAGAGTAATTACTTGGAGACAACCTTCAATTCTGATGCAAATCAATATGCCTTCAGCAACCACTCTCATTATAGGAGAAACAAGGTAGACTCGCGAACATTGTCAATCGGATTGCTGCAAGGTAACAAGGAGAAGAGACATAGCTGAGGTTCATGACAGCAGATCTTCCAACTTAATAAATGCAAGAAGTATTTGAAGCGAGAGAAATAATGCACATAGAGGGTTCATCTGTATTGAACACAATGGCGCAATGTAGAGTTGCTGGATCTATTCGATGTCTCCAGCTAAATAGATTTCGTTAATCCCAAGTGTCAAAGACATTAGCAAAAGGACACAGTTATGATAGCTAATACCACATGACCCGACTACATATACATGCGTTTATATGTGTACGCACGTGACTTGAGAAAAATTGAGATTGACAAGCACATGAGCTTGCATTTTCAAGCAAAGGAAGAGTATACACAGGATGCATTATTTGGATGCGACCAAAAATACTGAGGAACAGAAATATGGATGGAGCCCAAACGTTGCAGCCACCCCAGTACGCTTTCAAACATTAAAAACTATTTCAGCAAATTGCAAGCAAATCTAGCCTGAGACAGAGGCAGCACATTATGTAACACATCATCCGACTAACAACTATGAGACTTGAACTTGAGTAGAACAAAATGGTCAAACACTCACCTGATTGAAGGTGTTCCCGTTATACATAGCAATTCCGCAGGGGGCAGGAACTGAACACCAAGTATGATGCCCATTGTCATATATTGGCCTCTGCAGTTCAATATTGCTTGCGACTTGATAATCTATGGGATGTCCTTGTAAGCTCATTTCTATCTCTTGGTCCATCTTATTGCCTGCAGCTTGATAATCTATGTGGTGTCCTTGGAAGTTCATTCCTATCTCTGGTTTCATTTTCTTCTCCTCTGGTAAAGTAAGGTTGCCATATGGAGCATATGGATATTGTTCACCAACTTGGAGACTTAAGCATGCATTCCTGTTTAACTCATTCAAAATACAGCCTTCTTGCACCATATTTTGAATTTGCCCTAAATTTCCAATTTCAGGGTGCTTATCCACACCAAAGTAAGCAGAGCACCCTGGGAGAGAGACATCTGTGGAGCCATCAATGGGTCTGCAGAAATGTCACATCAAGTCCTTGGGTTAGAATTTTAATTAACTCACATCAAATTACTTCACCAAATCATATAGTAAATACAAATCTAGATCCTAAATTTCAGCACTGGCATCAGAATGAATTGATACGACATCAGTGAAGTTCATAAATCATGCACATAGTAAATACAAATCTAGATCCTAGATTTCAACACTAGAATCAGAATGAATTGATATGACATCAGTGAAGTTCATAAATCATGCACATTCACAAGACACATAAGTTTGGTGGATAGGCTTCCAAATTACGTGTACTGAAGAGACTCACCCTTCAGGAAGATAGTGAGGGTCGTTTTGGAATAGCAAGTGTTGGTTCTCATTTATTGGAAGCCAGGATAAAGGCTGTGCTTCTGGCATCCCACCCATAATGAAAGGTAAAGGCATAGCATTTTCAAACTGCAATGCAAATTACTTTGTATAAGATCCCAATAAAACAAGCATAGAGCTGTACCAGTTAGTAGTGCAAGGATGTCAAGAGCACATCCCTCATTCAAGAGTGTAAGACTTCGATGCACCTGCATGCACTCACAGGCGCACACACTCGCACAGAAATTCCATTGCATCACAAACTCGTTACCTGATTTGTCCGCTCCAGTGACATAGTTTGATGCTTTCCAACATTTTCCTGGCAAGAAGACACACGGTACTTTTGTATAACACCACTGCTAGTTAAAAGAGAATTGGCGAAAGGTCATTCTAATTTACAGTTTCAAAATTATTTTTTCTCCAGATAGCTAGGTTTAAAAAATTGGAATTTTTTCTCTTTTTTGGCGAACATAAATGGTATAGAAGCATTTTAAATGCAATGTGAGTGACTGTAGGCTAGAAAATGATTCAGACTTTGCAATCTAGATAGTATACCTTATGCTGTCGGATATGGTTTATAGAGGCCCTAAGCGAGTCTTCCATCTGCCTGAGTTGTTCTATATCATCAATATCCTCAGGATTCCTCCAGCAGCTGAAACAATGGCACAGAGAGGTGGACTTAGCGAAATGAAAATGCATAGATTTCTTTCATCATCTTTCATGGTGTCACAACTTATTGTGATTTATACCCAAAATGTTAACCAAGTACCCAACCAGGTAGAAAGATCAAGCTCGCTGCATCTGCCACCTGGATGTTAACATCTCATCTAGATACAAAGGCAAAATATCCCAGATCTAATGGATGTCACTAGGTTTCTACATCACTCACCTGCTTTTTTAAGTGTATGATAAATCCATTCAACTACAATTACATTAAAAAAATCTGATACACTATTTATGACTATAATTTAACAGGTGAAGCAATAACTGAAGCAATAGCAATAATCAGGATTCTGATAGACTAAACGAACATGATAGCAGCAATAGGGTCCAACATGGGGGCATCACAATAGACATCAACTAGGACAAGAATGGAAACAGATACTTTTAAGAACAAAAATTTTGCACCTCAATCTCTTTTGTGTTTCAGCTAGCTGACTGTGCAGCAGCCTTACTTGATTAGTCATTTCCTGTACCCAGCATTTACAATCAAGTCAGTTTACTTATACAGAAGGCGGTGCAGAGAAAATTCCAGCACCTCGGGAGTACCACAAATGCTAACAATGACTTGATACCTCAACCGTTTGATTGCTGCAAAGAGGATGAAACAACAGAACCATTAATACTCTCTTAAGTATTATGCAGAAGACATTCCATGCAGTACCCATAAGTAATCACGAACCTTGTACCAAGGAAGTCTTGTATATTCACATCATGATCCAACTTCTTAAAGGTTTTCTTCAGGACCTACACATATTAAAGAAAATATAAAATTCGAGGATGAACAAATTTGACCCACAAAAATAGCAGTGTGGAAGTTGCTTGTGAAAAGTCTTACTTCGAGGCTGTCCAGCTTCCTGTCCAGTTGGGTGAAAAACATCATAAACTAGTCAGATTAACATAGCTAGGCAAGATGAAAATCCAAAAAGAAGTAAAACAGTGCATGAATGGCACCTTTTTGCCCTTTCCTGAGGAGTTAACTGAGCAAACTTTGCAATGACCTCATCAATGTTGCTGAAACCAAAGGCATGCAGCAAGTTTTTTCAGTAGATTATGACAAGTGTCATGTTGCCACATACTTTACACTTTAATGTTATTACTATTTTCCAAAAGGAAGATACACTTCCAATCCATAAAATTTCGCTTTATATATCACATATAGCATTCACTCTCCATTATGCTCAAATTTCAGAGGCATGCCTCACAGCCTATTACCATGCCATTATGAAATAAACACAGAAATAAAATGGCCAATAAAGATCTTGATAAGTAATATGTCAAAGAGCCAAGCCACAGTGTAAAATTAAGGACAACTTCTTTACAAAGAAAAATGCATTTTCCCCAAAAGAGTATCAGACTATGGATGGCGGCAGTTTATCACAACCAGATTCATCAGGTCAAACCTTATTGCAGCTAAAATTAAGTTCAAACAAAAATCTTGTATGAAATGTAGGCATTGAACAGCACTCAAACATGGATAATAGTTAATTATCTAATGTGAAAAGGATGGACATTTTCCAATGTGCGACCATACATTTCTACTCTAGCTACATAACATCTCTTTTCGGGCCTGATTTTCACAGGTAATAGACCCTTTAATTGGATGTATCCATGAGAACTGCTCAGTATCCAACATATTTTTGACAAGATCGTACCAATAGGGTGCATTATTGAAGCATCATGCTGATGCCCAGTACTCTGAAGGACGACCAATCATATACAATTGCTTTCAAGATTACATTCTCTAACTTCTATGAATGTTAGCATAAAACAAAAACCGAAAGACTAACAAGGCAAAAAAGTGGAAACATCATATGAACCATAGTTTAAGATGATATAATGGGTTAATATTACCAATTATCCATGTACTTTCGCCAAAAAATCAAAAACCATCCAAAATCTTTTTTTTTTGTTCACAACCATCAGTTTATTTTTTTAAAAGTGCACCAGTCAATGTAAAGCAGGCCAATGGCAGTATTTGCTTATGTGGCGCTAATGCCTTTAGAAATTTGCCACGTGAATATTTTTACCTTGACATCTCTCGCTCTCTCTCTCTCTCTCCCTCTCCCTCCCTCCCTCCCTGCACTTATCTTCTTCTTCTTCAACTTAATACCAACCAAATCCAAACCAAAACCCACATAATCCAACACCTTCAACAATGCAAAACCTCTGACTCCATATACTCGCTAATGATTATGATTTGGTATGATGACAAGGAGCGCAAAGCTCAAGCAGCTATGGCTCCCGAGCTTGACAAAGCGTGAGCGGCCGTGGCTGTGAGCTCGAAGAAACTTGGAAGCTCAAGCAGACATGGCCGTGAGCACAACCGTGAGCACGAAGCTTGGGCAGCCACAGCCAGGAGCTCGAAGAAGCTTGAGCACCCTGGCCTTGAGCAAGGAAGCTCAAGCGGCCATGACTACATTTAATTTTTGTCTTGATGACGTGGCACCCGTTTGCACAACCTAAAAAAGCTTTGCAAATCACGATAGGATAAGCATACTCAAATGTCAAAATCAGCAATGCGCTCGTCCACATCGGTAAAAAAAAATAAAAATTGGCAATAGAAAGGGTATAACAATGGACTAACGTGAAGCATTTCAAATAGTAGAGGGACGGTTTTGAACTGGAAAAGAGTAGATGGACCGTTTTGATTTTCAGGCAAAAGCACAGCGATGCCTGGTGAAATGAACCTCAATATAATTTATGAAGATGGGACTTCCTATTTATCCAGAAAAAAAGGAGATAAGAAGTTCCAAGATCCAAGATGCAAATCACCAGGCTCTAGATATTGAATATGTCACAAGACCCAATGATGCAACTGAATCTGCTGTTGATGAGAGAAACTACAGATGATGTTGGTCCCAGGATTACCTGCGTTCTCCATGAAACAATGTTGGCTTATCAGTCGGAGAGAACATCAAAAGGACAATGTCGATGTCGCACAATATGGATAATTCCTTCGCCTTCTTCAAGATGCCGGTTCTTCTCTTAGAGTAAGTCACATGCCTGTTGCTACTGTTCTCAAGTCTCTTTATCTTTAGCTTAACTCTACCCATCTGCAAATTAGCCAACAAGACGTCAGGAAATTCTTCCTTTCCATTACATGCTTGTAAACTCCAAGGAACCCTTCAATTCAATAATACCCCAAATTTCTACAATCTATCCTAAAGAAATTAAATTATTCACAAATGTGTCATCCACTGCTAAGATTAATATATGTAAAGCGGGTTCCTAACATCTAAAATCTCCTAATATAACCTTACATGTGAACAAAAAAATTGGAAAAGAAGCCAATAAGTACTAATGCTCACGGTCTTGAGAGAAACCCCCTTTCTCTATTGTAATACATTGCTTTACCTTGACTGAGGAAAAGAGAGAAGTTGTGATCACAGAAAGAAAGAACCCATCAATACGAATCTCTACAACGCGGTAGACAGCACCCGAACAACTACGGTTTTCGCTTCTCCTTTCTCTCGTGATCCCCGCTCGAGAGAGATTAATTGCCCGAGAAAGATTCGGACCCTGTTTTCCTCTGTCGCAGAACTCTCGAAAGGATCACAAGTAATAGCAACCCAGAACAAGAAAAGCAAGAGGGGATGGATGTACGGGTCGATCAAGAAAGGAAGGAGAGCAACAAGACAGCTTCGGCAAAGATAAGGCACGGATTGACCCAAAAGAAATTTCAAAAGAAAACGCAGCCCCAAATAAAGAAAAGAGGATTCGAGGCACACCCAAAAAGCCAAAAGAAAAAAAAAACAAGAAAAGAAAAAAGAGGAGGAAGAGATATACCGAGAGGAGCGAGAAGATTGAGGAAGGAGGGAGGAGGAAATGGGTGTTCAGCTTACAAGATTTGCAGTTGAAGGGACAAGCTGGGATTTCGGTCGTGGGAATGAGCCGAGCCAACCAAGTTTGCTCGCAGAGCGCGAGTGTTTGCGTAGGCATTTAAAGAGACCCAGACAAGAGAGAGAAGAGAGAGAGAGGATTCACTGTCGAGCGGGCATTGAAGAGAACGGGATCTCCGCTGGAAACCAATTGACGGTCGCAGCGGCAACTCCGTTTACATGCGACCGTTAATGGCATCTGCTCGAAAATGAGGGGACTAAACTACCTCGGACTATGACAAAAAAAAATCAAAATCAGAATCACAAAATCCTTAATCCTGGACCTGTGGTTTTCATCGACGGTCGATGTGCACCCAGGCGGACCGATTCCGAATCGAACTTGCTACTGTTGATTTCTTGAAAAAAAAAATCAGCGACACATTGTTTTTTGTTTTGTTCGGAAAAGAAAATTTAACTTTTTGCGTTAAGGTTTTGTTGTTGCACTATTTCGTATATTGGTTAAGTGGTTATATTGTTGTTTCTTCATTTTGAAGGTGATGTTTGATTCTCCGAATGAGTAAAAGTAATTTTTTTTTATGACATGTTATACACATTCACCACAAATTAAATCCTTTTATCATATTCGGAACATTTTCACCATAAAAAATGAATTTTTTAGCATAATTTGAAGCACGATTAATACATGATTTGTCTTTTCTATCATATTTACCTCGTGTTACACATTTTAACTACGTGAGACAACTTTTAAATCGATCAACATTGCCAAAGCCGGACTGGCCAATCCGGTCCGATACCTAGATAGGTACAGAGCAGCCGATGCTCACCCCTACGTCCTAATACAGGGGCAAGGTTTTTAAATTTCGCATAATTGTGCAATCCATGCCTTAATTCTCGCTGAAATCACATATTATCGTGCATTCCATGAGGTTATTTCCAGGAGTACAAAGAACGAAAGAAACCCTTTTTTTTTTCAGGAGAAAAGCACTCAACAAAAAAATCATGACGAACATTTAGAACTATGTAAGGCAAATCAAGATCAATATTGACATCACAAAACATAAGTTCAGTGCGCTCCTCTTCAAGGATGATCAAGGATTGGAGAGCTGTGAGAACGTTTTCAAACCCGGACGTTCATTTTCCAAGAGCACAAAGAGATTCGATAGGCAGCAATGATCACTGATCCACAAAAAACTCATGAGCATTGCAGTGCCAATGGTGATCCTGAAAACAGTACTGCAAGACCACATCCAAAGGTCTCTCCGTCCTCCAGCATCAGAGTGAGAAACCGAATTAAAAAGAACGAAAATAGAAAATGCTTTCCGGTTTATTTTATCGGTTTCGAATTCAGAAAGTCTGATGACCGAGTACAAGTCACAATGGCAGTTGCAAATCACATAACAGGGAAAAGACTCGTACAATTAGAACTCGCAACATTAGGAAGATTGATAAATAGTTTGGTAGAAGAAACAGCGTCAATAAATTATCGTGGAGACAGAGAACAAGCAAGAGACTTTGAAGGCTCCAATTCACAAAATGCTGATTCTATTTCCTGCGTCGTCAGTAGCCTGGATGAGGGGGAAAACTTTGCATTCGACATGGATTGAATTGCTTCCAACTCCTCAGGTTGAACAGAAAAATGGGTTCCAAGTGCCCTTATGGTTCTGTCGACGAAATCTGACCTTGATATGTAGTCCTTCATGCGACATATAAATTCCAAATGGCCCCTTGCCTAAAATAGGAAGCGTGCAGCTCAATTTAGAAAAACCCAATTGCCTCTATCTAGAATCGTACCCTCATAGAACAAGACAGCATCAGTGAAATTACATCAGAAAAGGTAAAAGACAATCATTTGCAGAGTCTGTCTGGGAAAGGGTGGAAATAATGGCAAATGTTTCAAGTATGTCAACTTGTTGCAGTTTTGACCTTTTTTTCTTCGAAGTGGCTAAAAGTTACTGGCAACTGAGAATGAATTTGCATTCTATTTGGTCCAGCCTAGATACTCTAGTCATTGGACTGACAGGAGAGCAGATCAAGAAACAAGAAATTGAGCAATTACTTAGCATACCGATCGATATTCGGGAGCACGTGAAGGAAGCTTCAGATAAGCCATGTTTCTGATCTCGTAGTCCCACAAGAAAGATGTGTGATGGATCCACCGGCCTTTAGTGATGGATTGCGCATTCCCTCCAAACTTGCGATTACCAAAAACATAATCTAGAATAGGTAGAGGCTAGAGTATAATAAGCTTTCCAGATACAAACTATCAACTATGTGGACATTTAACTAGTGATCTTTCCACCAAAAAAACAAAAACAAAAATCCAAACACAAACCTCATCAAAGAGAAAAGAATAGAAGAACAGAACTACTGACTACGATAATAAGTATTAAAAACTTTAGCATTGTAATTGATGTGCAGAAAATAAACACTTCCCGATTTCTAAAGTATCCATGACATCAGTGTCGAATATGACTCGTCGCAAGGACATTCAGGAGAGGTTGAAGAACATTTGAAAGGTAACACATCATCGAAAAGGTTATCTCAAAGGAGACTCCTGCTATATCGTGGACAACAATTAAAGCCTCAAAGCATATGAAGGTTAAGTTCACTAGTTATTTGCATATGCTGACACGTTGTTGAGTTTGGTCCTTTTGCTACATCATACTTTCTCAATCAAAATGCACTGAACTTTGAGCCAAGGCTCCAATTTCTTGAAAGATACTTTCCTCAATCAAACTAGGGACAAACGAAGAGCTAGAAATTCATTTTGTCCTTTAAAAACAATTGAAAGGAAAATAAAGCAAACAAAAAATAGAGACCGAATTTATAATGGTAACTATTCCTGGTGTAAGCATTTGAAAGCTGTCAAATGTTGTCATCATGACAACCCTCAGCAACAAGATCATATTGGAACCCTCCAAGTCAGGTCAAAGCGTAAGAAGAGACATTTGCAGTCAAAGAAAGAAGCAACATCGGAGCACAGCCTATTTTGAATGGTCCATGATAATAATAATAAAAAGAAGATATAGTACTATGCAGAATAAACCAAATTGTCCACAAAGCATGACACAATTTCATTTCACTAGCAATACAGGAAAAATTGGGCATATTGAAAGTTTTGAAAGTGAATACCATTCTCACGGAGGTGGAAATTGCCAGTTCCTTGGAACACTTCATTGTAGATTAGGCTGCTCCAAGACATGATGGGTCGAGGATATGGCTGCAAATCAGGGACAGCATCCTTGTTGCATATGAAAGCAACAAAGATTGTCCCGCCATCCACTATAACAGTGCCGCCCCCAGTGAACCTTTTGATGACAGGTACCTGATCGTGCAACACTGGTTTAATTTCAAGCAGTTCGGCAGGTTTCCTATGCAAAATATGCATGTACTCTATTAAATTATGTCATATCCAATCAGAACACATCTGATCAACGTATAAAGCACGCAGAAATCACAAAAAAGTGCAAATGTGCACATAGTTTCATAGTCACGTTTGTCTTAAATAATATTTCTACAGTGATGAGCGAGATACCATCGGAAGTGCCACCTGTCTAACTCACGAATCAATGCCAACATCTGACAAATGGAGAAATCCTTGTTAACATAAGATTTTTGCTTTAAAACCAGAAAGTAAACCCATCTGTTGGGAAGGAAATTTTCTCTCCCTCTCGCTCCATTTCCTTCACTTGACAAGATGGAAGCCTCTACACTACAACAACCCAGGAATTTCCTGCTTTCAGAAGACCATGTTGTTGTTTTCTTTTTCATTTTTTCATAGAAATGAACAAGCATTACGCATTCTGTCTCTTCTATATTTCTTAAGGCTCACTGTGCACAGAGTGAATCTTGAAAGAAATTCAGCCAAACTCACCTATTCGTGATATCAGAAAATTATTCAATACGAATCTAAGCATGCAGACAGATTAAAAGGCCATACAGCGTGAATCAGCACCCCATAACCTAAGATGAAGTACAACCACAAGCCAAGACTGAACTGAGTAACAAAGAAGGTCAGGCATGAGCTCGTTCACATTCATGATTAAAAATCATAATAATTTGGAAATATTTTGTAACTGTTAGATATTCACCATGTCCAACAGGAAGTTTCATGGTGATAAATCAATATAAGAGTGAAAACAGGATCTAAGCTCATTATAATCCTAAAAACTCTGCCACAGGTGGCTAGATCTAAGCATTCCAATACCAAACTAAAGCATGCTGAGTATAAGCAAGTGAAAACTCTCAGTTCATAATGTCACAATCCACACATATCAAGTTAATAAAGGAAAAGAACATATGAACCATCTTCACAGCCAAGAGTCAATAAATACAGAACACCTACAAGATATTAGGTGAAAACACTCCAAAGGTGACCACAGTAACTTACCCAGAAACACCCATGACAATGGTCGGTTCCCTTGTGCCATCATTTATAATACACCAATTTTCTGATGAGGTCCGAAGTAACTGCTCCTCAATATGCAGCTGCTGCAGAATAGGCCATTCTCTCAATCTGATGAGCTTCATAAATGGGCGTCCAATTTTTTGGCTTTGAGGTATAGTCATTTTAATCTTAGATCACACCTCTCAAATTCTACTCTTAATAGGCAGTATATCCCATGACAAGAGATCCCACACCATTGAGAGAGCGAGACATGCCCAAAAGAAGGATCATCATTGTCTTTCCAGTCTTGAAAGCATTGCCCAGTTTTGCAAGTTTTCTTGTACGTCAAAAAGCAGAGTTCTGTCAAAAAATTTCTCTTTCTTTGGTCGAACAACTTTCAGCAATAAAGTTTCAAGATGATGAGAACTTGAAAATACTTAAAGGTACCTGCAGGTAGATGGACACTAAAGCAACTGAATACATCTATTGAGACAATAGACAAACATCAGGGACAACAAAAGTAAATGGATGAGAAAAACAAATGCCATCACCATGCACATCTTATGCCTCGTCCCCCTATTTATTTCCTGCCTTCTCTCACGTTCTGAATCAATTAAGTAGTCGGAGCTTTCTGCTAAACAGTTTATACCTAGTTACAGTGAAACTACACGCCAGAACACACATCTAAAACCTCAAATTGTCATCACCTAAGAGAGCAAATGGTTCGAACAGTCGCAAGAACTTTCTTCCGTTAATGCTCCATCAACCTCTATGCTTTCAAGAGGAGCATTCAGGAATCGGTAGAACCAGGCGATCAAGAGCATATCACCGTGTGAAAGATCACAGTTGATGCCGAATTGCGAAGCGCATACATGAGAAGAGCAACCGATCTCTAAAGAGCATAAAATTCACCTGCGACGCTCATTCGGATCCTGTTTTCCACGCATAAACATGACAATTGCAGGAAAAAAGACGACTTCCAAGCTACAACTTCGTTGCTCCACTTGACGATCAATGTTTCCCATCCAAGATTTAGCTCGAAATCAAATGGGGACAAATGAAAAAAGACTAAGAAGCTCATCAAAAGTTCAAAACCTTACCTTTCATTCTGAGTGCGTAGCATCAAGAAGAAGGCGCCTGCGGCTCTGAAGTCGGAATCGCCAAGTAGTGGTCTGATTGCGCGCGCGCGAGAGAGAGGGAGAGAGATGGCCAAAAAGAACAAAAAGGGATTAAAGCAGACAAACGCCAGAGATGCCAGAGATTTCGAGCAAGAGACTCCACTCACGAGGGAAAAGAACTTCTTCCGGGAGGATAGATCGATTCAAGGCGTGGCGGCTAACGTTGTCAGGCGTGTTTCCGGCAGAAGCAAAATGTCTATGCAACCATTGGAAAATAATTATGTTTTGGCCCCCGGAGTTCTTCTCAATTATCGAATTTCCCCCCGAAATCGAAATTTATTTTGTACTGGTACTTCGTCCTGCAGTTTTCTTTTCACCAATAGTGGCAAGAATGAGACCATCGAGATGAGGTAAAAACGAGATAATCTACGAGTTTTGATGCCTGGACCTGTCATCACGGAGTAGGCGTCAAGAGATCAACCTACACCCATGGAGGACGGGTCAAGATTTCCAGATTCAACAACGATCTAGATTGATCCTTTATGCTTAAGCCAATAAGAGATGAAAGAGGCAATAACTTGATAGCCAGAGCTAAAAGGGTTTATGCATGTTTTGGCTAAGACCGTCAAATAGGTGAGTTGGATCGGAATCAGAGTTGGGAATGGTTTGAAAAGGGTACGAACCATATAATCCGTTTTGACCATTTTTCCGTACAATGCAAAATTAATGACCTGTATACGAGTGACCCAACCCAGCCTGTAATACTAAAACACATTAATATTTGCATGTACATATTTATATCGTATAGGGAAAATGACACAAATAGTCCACAGATTTTGTCCTAAATTTTAATTTATTTAGCGTGATCCTTAAACTTTGGCCAAATTTATAATTTGGTCCATGAATTTTCAAATTATTGAACATGCATATTCAAACTAGTCATTGAATTTTCAATTTATTCACTCACGGCTTATGAACTTTTCTTATATAGTCAAATTAGTCCCCAAACTATAAGAAAATGTTCAATGTGATCAATGAACTTAAATTAGTCTAAGAACTAGTCTGAACTCATTGGGCAAATTGAAAATTCATATACCAAATTACACATTGGGCTAAAGTCCAATGATTATATTGAACGAAATGAAAGTTTACGAACTATTTCGTTTGCTTCAGAACAGAGAAGCTCTAAGAGGGCCCGGGGGCGGGTTCAAAACTCAATTTCTTGGTAATCCATGTTTTTCTGTGGGCCTTGAAAGCCCAGTAAGCACCTCCGTTGAACTCTCTATTGATATGGACTAACTTTATGTCCTCGAAAGCCTTGAGGAGCGAGTGGGCTTTTCCAATAAGGCCCTGTACTTCCCGACCGATCTGCGCCGCGCACGTGAGTGCGCTTATCACGTGAAAACTTCGCATCAAATTAGAAAAACAAATTAAATTAGAAAAAATTAGTAAATAAGATAAATAAATGCAAAAGAAAATATTAGTAGAAATGCCCAAGAAGAACCACAACAACTGAAGAAAGCTACGCTGGTCTGATTCCACGAGTAGTTTGGAGGTCTTCAAGGATCGAATCGAGGATCATAACATCCTCCGAATTTATCAAATTAATGGCTAAAGTTTGGAATCCCAACAGTGCTTTGCTCAATTATGTTCATGTCAACAATTTAGGAAGAGGTCATTGGCAAATCTGTGAGAAGTGCCACAATATTGGCTTCATCCGGTTCCCTGCAACTCCAAAGCTCCAATTCCGATAATAATATCCGCTTTGAGCTCCACTACTCTCACGACTTTGTTTTTCCTTAGGTCCACTATCCCCGTGGTCCTTCCCGACAATTCAAGAGCGTGCAACTCGGGTAAACGCGTTGTCAATGGATCAAAGGTGGAATATCACATATAAGTTAGCCCAGTACTCCCTCCTTAAGTAATGTAGGACATAGATCTCACATACTAAAGGATGTGGGGATGCTAAACCTGAGGAAAAACAAAAGCCGCGGGGACTAGTGGAGCTCAAAGCGAACAATATTGTTGGTGGTGAGATAGAGAACGTTAGAAAGTGATATCAAAGCCAACTTCCGACGGTATGCGGTGACCACAGTAGGCACTCACTGATGCTGTGAGGGCACAAAGTGGGGGGAGGGGGGAGTATATGAGATTCATGTTCTACATTGCTTAAGGAGGAAATTCTAAGCTTACTTATATGTAATGCTTCGCTCTTGACCCACTGTCAACGCGTTTTCTCGGATTGTACGCTCGTGCATGCCATGAAGGACTGTGAGGATGGTGGATCCAAAGAAAAATAAAGCCGTGATGGCCAATGGAGTCGGTGGTGAGGCGGAGTACGTTACAAGCAGCACATGAAGGCACACACGTCTGCTACGCACAAACACCAGCAGACAACCTCATCAACACCCGACGACACGAACCGAAGGAAATCTGTCCGAAAAGCAAATGCAACCCAAAACCCCTCAAGCAAAAACCAACGCTCCACAGCCTGGATCTAAGGACGCAAACGAACAAGATCTAGCCTTCATCCACACCCACATTCCCTCGACCAACAGTGGACACGTCCAGGATCTGATCGAGCAACGGTTGAGTGCAGAAGACGGGAAAATGCTTGGTCTGTCAGCTCAGCCCCCGAATCAGTAACCCAGAAAGAGCTCGACAGCAACAAAAATCCCACAGGAGCAAAGAGATTCTCTCACGGTGGGCTGATTCAACAGATTCTCGGAAGAGAATTGGGATTTGACCCAAATACTGAAGAGTCTTTTACCAAATGTTGATCTTTGGTTGTTTTGTTGAACAAGTCCAGTGATGATTTGGATAGGATTTGGATTTCCGTAACAAGGATGAAGAACAACGAATTCAGAAACCCAAGACTATGAATGTTGGAGACCAAACAGTGCATAGAGAATTTGTTTCTGATGATCGTGGATATCCCTCTACAACAACTACACGTTGCCCTTTATAATCTTCTAAACATAATTACTCATTAATAGTTAATGCTTTATATACAATTGCTAATGCAATTTCACAATTTTAGGCCTCATAATCGTATGTCAACTTTATGATTAAGAGGTTACAACTTCTTAAGTGGCACTAGACCTAACCACAAATTGGCATCTCCGTCTTCAATCTGACATCTTGACTTTGTTCCCATTCTTCATTTGCCTGCAACTAAACATTTAGATAAATTTAACACAACATTGGCCATGTATTGGTTTTATCAACGAGTAGATATGTTCGTCACACAACTATAATTCGTGATAATCTATAATCACTATTTATAATCCTTCGTTGGTCTTGCCATTATTTATAACTATATTATATGCTTGTCGGTGGCTATCACATCACTTGTCGATATCTTATCACGGAATTCTATATTTGGCCAAATCGATTTCATGTCAATTATAAAAGAGGTATTCATTTTTTTGCCAATACTGGACCCGCCAAAAAGGGGTCATAAACCAATTTCTTAACGCATTAATGGATCCTAAATGTGTTTATGAGTTATTAAATGGGTAACAAATGAATTTATAGCTTACTTAGGCTTCGTTCGTTTGGCGGAAAATAAAACATTTCTGGAAAATATTTTCCAGGAAGTAATATTTTCCGATATTCGTTTGAAACTTCAAAATTTTCTAAAAAATATATTGACAATTTTTTCTTTTGGGAAATTATCTGGCAACCAGCGGCCACAGGCGGCGGGCGGGCGATTGGCGATGGTGGCAGTGGCGGGGGGCGGCGTCCAACAGTGGTCTGATGGTCCAGCGACCGGAGATCCAATGATTAAATTGCTCATAAACTCACAATGAGAAAGAGAGAGAAGATCCGGAAAATATTTTCCGCTTTTCAAAAACGGAAAATGTTTTCCTTAGTTTTAGAATGAAATCTTTGGTTGATTGGAAAATATTTTTCGCCCTTCAAACAGCCCAATTTCGGAAAATATTTTTCGAAAGATTATTTTCCGCCAAACGAACGAATCCTTAGTATGATTTTTTTTTTCATCCTCTCCCTCCCTTGCTCGATCTCATGCTCACTTACCTCTGTTTGGGTATGAATTTTCATAAATTGTGTTAAATATAAAAGTTTTTTAGAGACATAAGTCGGATAAGGTATAAACCACTAGATTTGAGTTACATAAAAATTGATCCAAATGGATTAAACAAGTTTATTTAGGGTCAGTCCGTTCTCGACATGATCTAAACCCAACTTGACTCACCCATTTGATATTTTTCTTTTGGGTTAATGATACGTATTTCTTTATCTTTTTTTGTATAAACTCATTCGCATTGCTTCTTGAACGGAAGATCCGTAGACAAACTAAAGTTTTCGAGGGTTTCGAGGTTGCTTCTCATCTGTTTGGGCCACATGACGGCAACGGACGAAAGGAAAGAGAATCGCTCGGGAACCTTTATTCAAATCGGAACACACACAACCTTTATTCACATCACTTGCCGATATCTTATCACTGAATTCTATATTTGGCCAAATCGATTTCATGTCAATTATAAAAGAGGTAGTCATTTTTTTTCCCAATACTGGACCCGCCAAAAAGGGGTCATAGACCAATTTCTTAACGCATCAATAGATCATAAATGTGTTTATGAGTTGTTAAATGGGTAATAAATGAATTTATAACTTACTTAGTTTGATTTTTTCTTCATTCTCTCTCTCCCTTGTTTGATCTCACGCTCACTTACCTTTGTTTGGGTATGAATTTTCATAAATTGTGTTAAATATAAAAGTATTTTAGCGACATAAGTTGGATAAGGTATAAGCCACTAGATTTGAGTTCAATAAAAATTGATCCAAATGGATTAAACAAGTTTATTTAGGGTCGGACCGTTCTCGGCATGATCTAAACCCGACTTGACTCACCCATTTGATGGATCTACAGCAGTAATGCCAGGTAGAGAGCAGAATGAAGATACTCATCGGGTCAACTAAAGATGGGTTCACGGGATCATTGGTAGGTCAAATTCATCGAAATGGAGGAATCATAACAGCAGTCAATCCAAGGTCCACGCTAAGCTTTAGAATTCGAATGCATCGGTTCAAATTATCGCGTATCGATAGTACCGGTTAAGTATACGCATTACCTATCCAGCTAATCTTCTTCGAATCGAAGTCGCAAAATTGATATTTTTCTTTTGGGTTAATAATACGTATTTCTTTGTCTTTTTTGTATAAACTCATTCGCATTGCTTCTTCAATGGGAGATCCGTAGATAAACTAAAGTTTTCGAGGGTTTCGAGGTTGCTTCTCATCTGTTTGGGCCACATGACGGCAACGGACGAAAGGAAAGAGAATCGCTCGGAAAACTTTATTCAAATCGGAACAACACAAACGTCACATTCGAACGGAGGAGTATGCACACACAAAACCATCTGCTCGTCTCATCACTGAATCAAAGACATTGCAAACGACACAGACGAAGCACGCGTCGACCCGGAACTTCCAAGAAAAATCAAACACTCGTGTCGTGATCCGATGCATGTGATCGAGGCGGAGGGACCGGAGCTTCTACTGCCGGAAGCTCCTCTGCACGAGCTTGGCGAACTCTCTGAATTCGATGAGCCCGTCGCCGTTCTCGTCGAAGGCTTTGATCAGGTCCCCGCATTCGGGCTCGGACAAGTCCCCGAAGCCCAGGGCGCGGAGCACGTCGCTCAGCTCTCTCGCGTCCACGAACCCGTCGCAGTTCCCGTCGAACACGTAGAACGCCTCCTTCACCTCCTCCAGGCTCACCTCTTCCTCTTCGAACGCCCGAGCGATCTCGCTCGCCCCGATTCGGTCCGGCGGCTTCTCGCCGCCCGGGTCGTCGGCGATGCCGAACATCCCCAGCCTCTCCATCACCATCTTCACCTCGCCCCTCGAGAGGCCCGCGTCCCCCTCGAGGATTCTTGCGTCGAGAGCCGGGGTCGCTGATGACTCCGCGATTCTTTGCTCGCGGAAAGATGGGCGTTCGTCGGTATTTTCTGGGGTTGCTTCTGCATTATGTGTCCAACAATCGCGTCTCGTCACGACAAAGAAGCAGAGTAGGGCGTGACCGAGGCAGCGGAGGTAGGGATAGTAGTCTTGCAACAAGATTACCGAGTTGACCACCACCAGTAACGCGACTATGCCCAGAAGCGGGACGGGATCGTTGGGGAGGGTTGAATTGAGTTCCGTCGTCTGCTCCATTTGTTCGGTCTGTGAATTATATTGCAGCTGTAGGCCCGCACTCCCATGCGCGTTGGCCCCTGTTGCTTTTGATAGAATGTTAGAGAGAGAGAGAGAGAGAGAGAGAGAGAGAGAGAGAGGGAAAGACTAGGGAAGACGGTGGGGATCGGGTTTGGGTTGCCGACTCAGAGCTGTTAGGAAGGATTCGATTTGATGGAGCAACACGGGTGTAGATATATAAGCAGAGGGAATCAAGAAATATGACGAAGGAGCCTAAAAAAGTCTTTGTTCTTCAAGTAAATGGCGAAGAAACTACACAGTGGCGTGCATAGGAATCTTACCGGCGGCAAGTGCGTGGAGGTTTCCCTGTCTCTTTTAATGCACCATGGCCGATTTGTTTACAGTTTTGGCGGTCGCCAATGGAGCTTCCAGGAAGCTGCATGGTGATGTCGACGAAATAAAGTCTGCCCTTTCGGAATCCCATTTATATAGTTTATGGAGAGCCGGCCATGGCGCTGGAAGCTCATTGTCCCTGTCAAAGTCGCATTAAGTATCGACAAAGCCATCGGAAAGAGACGTGGAAATTTACTGGTTTCTTAACGGAGGGGTTAGAAAAAGAGAAAGCGACCCGGGCGTTGACCACAGGTTGTGGAAAAAAGGACCGCGATCCCGGTCGTGCTAAGCTTTGTCGGACGTGACTTTGAAACCCTCCGCCCTCGTTTTGTTCCTCCTCCTAGGAAAGATGGTAACTTGGTCGAGTCATTTCAGCTGTGAATCCATTGCTTCTGCTCGTCAAGGGTCGGCTTTGTCCGATGCAAGACCATTTCCTGGGAAACTGTCCTCTCGACTATTCAGCGGTTGGACCATGGAAACAACTAGTTTGGTTTGTTCTTCAGCATTTCCTTAAAATACAAGCACGTACAGTAATTGACGGGTGTGATTTCACGAGTTCTTTCTTAAGTCCTCTGTAGTTCCTGTGGCTTTGATGGATTACAGAAGAAACAAAGAAGATAGCCGATTTCAGCTCGTTAGACATCGAATGTCATTTCTAATAATACAAACCCTACTTTCGGTGTTTTCCACTTATTATCAAACACCACGAGACCAATTCTTTCAGCTCCTTTTCAACATAAAGAAACGCCTGGTTTACTTTCTTTGTGATTGAATTTCTTGAAATTTGTTTTTATAGCATCAAGATGTTTTTGATGAAGCTGATAAGTGCTAATAAGACCCCATTTTGCTTCATGAAAATTATAGCATTTCCTAGATTTCGGTGTTTGGCCGAAACCCAACGTGAGGTAAAGAAATATTTTCCCGTCATCTGCTGTGGAAAATTTGATTTGATTTTTCTAAAGAAAATTACTAATGCATTTTCATTTTTTTAAATTATTTTTAATTCTATCCTTTTCCTTCGTGTTTTCTTCTTCCTCGATCGACCATAGCCATAGGTCGTCGTCGTCGGTTGATGGGCGGAGGCGATGGCTGCAGAAATCGACGATGGGCGACAGCTGGCAATTGTGACGATTGGCTGAGGAACGAGAAAAAAGAAAATAAAATTATATAATTAAAAATGGAATTTTTTGTTTAAAAAATATATATAATTCGATTTTTTTAATTATTTATTTTTACACTTAGTTTTGTAAACACGGACATTTCACTAATTAAGGACCCAAAATCAAGCACTGAGGACTCGTGCATGGCCATCTTGGATTCAGGCGTGAAATTCGAGATTACAGCTTGAGCGTTGGGAGCTCGAACACCGCCTTTATGGACTCGGAGTCGGCCGCCGGAGCATCGGGTATAGGCAATCGGGGTTCGGACCCAACCTCGATGGACCCGAGTGTAGATGCCGTGACCCCAAGCTCAGCCTCAGTGGATTAGGGCTCACCGCTAAAGACCCGGTAATTAATGTAGGGGTTTCCATGCCTAAACATATAGTTTCATGTGTAAGTGTTTATGCCTAATTGTCTTTTGGAGAATAATTTCTGATTTTTCAAAACAGAAATTATTTTCAAGAGTTTGAGTGTATATTTTTCTACGAAAATACTTTCCATTGACTCATTTTTCTAAGCAAAATAAAAATCAAAAAATATTTTTGACGAAACAAAAAGCGCCTAAAAGCTTACTTCCCGTTAATGACAAGGACAAGCGAAGGTGCCCGTTCATTCAGCCGAGACACGTGGCGGTGTAACGGAGAATCGGGTGGTAGCAGTGACGGGGGTGGCGGAGTTTCAATGCGGAAGAAGGATTCTCGGTAGAGAATTACGTCGGCAACGTGTTGGGTAGTTGGGCATACGGGCCAATTTTTTTTTTTTTTTGATTTTGTAACCGATGACTCCACTTGGGCCCTTTCGCGCTTGACAAACGAGAAGGAACCGGGTTCCTGTACCTCGGACCAATGCAAGCTAGCTTGGGCCAACTATTTTATCTCTAAAAATTCCAAAAAATAAGTAAAATATTGAATTTTATAAACCTTCTTTTTTGGGGTCCGTGAATTTATAAACTATGACATTCAATAAAAGTTGCAAGAAATAGAAATAGTTACGATATTTTTGGGAAAACTAAAGCAATACGCGATTAATTAAAAACAATATCTCATACACCGAACTTAATTATGCCATTTTGTCATTAAGGGTCCGTTCGTTTCGCGGAAAATAAGCATATCCGAAAAATATTTTCCAGAAAATCATTTTCCCGAAAAATGACAATATTTTACGGTATTCGTTCGAAATTTAAATTTTCCAAAAAATATTTTCACAATTTTTTTTCTTTCCCTTTTTCCTTATTCATGGATGCTCGACTATTGCCGCCGCCGCCCGGCCGCCGCTCCGACGGCCGTCTGGCGGCCATCCGATGACCAGCGGAGGTCTGGCAGCAAATCGACAGTGGTCCGGCAGCCGGCAGTAGATTTATTAGTAATTTAATCAACATCGAGGATCGATTGGCTTTCGAAAAACGGTTTTCCTCTTTCTGAAAAAAGGAAAACATGAATGAAACTTGTCCTTGATTAGAAAACATTTTCCATGGTAAAATATTTTCCGCCCCTCGAACACCACAATTTCCGGAAGAATATTTTCTGCGAAACGAACGGACCCTAAATCACACATAATTTACAACTTGTATATATACTTTCTCCTACCTAAATATCTGAACATCTCGATCCACCTAACATCAATATAAACCAACATATTTGCAAGTCAAATGTCTCTTGCCCCCACCTCCATCTCGATTGTCCGTTGCAACACCTTCCATTTGGTCGAGGCGGCTTATGAATCTTGTGTAAGACGCGGTCCACCTTATCCTTATGTACTGAATACGATATTTGGGGACGCTAAATTAATCTATAATTCTTTCGATATCTCATCTATGTTTTTTTTTATAAAACGTCGGACATGTAATCTCCACCAATTTAATTGTTGAAACCCTCCAAAATGTGGAAATAGGATAATCAAGCGTGGCACTCGAGGGATCAAGATAATCAGCCAAGCGATGACGAATAAAAGCAAGTAAAACTGAATTTATGTTGAGAATGACAAAGTACACTGGCGGTACTCGGATTAATTAATCAGGGTTTTGTTATTACGCTTCGGAGCAGGACATGCAAGCAGTGCACAAAAACAAATGTGTTTTATGCTCTGTTTGTTTTATGGAAAATAATTTTTAGAAAAATATTTTTTAAATTTTTCGATGTTCGCTTGACGAAAAATAAAATAGTCGGAAAATATTTTTCACTAATGGAAGATACATCTTTAAAGGTGGGGAAAATGTTTTCCACTTTTCTGAAAGGGAAAACTATTTTCTGTGTTCTTCGTTTAGCTTAAAAAATCACGGCCTCTAATAACGTGTCTCGATTTCACTCAAGGTCAGCAGCCTTTGACAAACTAATATCGGAAAATATTATTATTTTTTAGTAAAATAATTTTTTGGAAAAATATTTTTTGTGAAACGAGCGAAATTTTGGGTTGATAAATTTCTGAAAAAAATGAACGACAAATTTCTATATGATTAGAATGAAAGTACTGATGAATACTAACTAAACAAATAATGAAACACCTAAATGCAACCTAATAGATATTTTAATCTTTCTCATTTTATATACACACATATTTTTAGGATAAATAGTAGTACATGAACTTTACCCAAATCGCAATGTGATCCTCAATATTTTAATTTGTTCAATGTGGCCCTTAATTTTTTTTTTAATGTTCAAATCGATCCCTGAATTATATGAAAATACTCAATGTAACCATGGAACTTAAATTAATGAAAAGACAATATGTGATATTTTCATATAGTACAGAGATTAGTTTATATATATACAAAAAGTTCCAATATAATCAAAAGTTTAAGGACTGCATTATATATTGATTTAAAATTTATGGATCATTTGTGTTATTATTCTAATTTTTTACTGCCACATACTTTCTCCTCGTTATCCATCATCCACCCGTGTGCTTCTTTTCCCTCTCTATTCTTCTTCTTTTGTCTTTTCTACTCATCACCACTGGCTCCCCTCATCACCTTAAATTCCATATAAGCAATTCATTCAAGCCAAAATCTCTAAACCCTCGCCGGATGCTCCACCGCAGGACTAGAACAATAGATCAGCCAATACCTCACCAGCCCATGTTCACCTGAACAGCGATGAAGCTAGGCCTCTTGTATAAGTGGATGCACCATCCGTTCGGCACACTTCACTCGGCCCAATGATGATGATCATAGACATTCGACAACGACGATGAGCGACTCCTTCCCAACCGTCTTGGCAACAGCACGATTCCAAGCCACAGTGAAGAAGTCGGGCAGCAGAGAACTAATCTGAACAAACGGAAACACGATTGCCGTAGTAGTTGTAAGACCAAGTGACATTGCAGGTGATCAAACTAGAGAAAGAAATGCTCGACTTGGCTTAATGATTGACGTCGAAATACACAATGCGAGGTGTTTGCGAGGCGACGATGCGACAGTAGTGATGAGTAGGCATCGGTGAAAATGAGCCTGATGGCTTCCGTTACAGCCAGGCCTTGCTGGAAGTGGCTGGTCTGGCTCTCTACTGAAGGGCGAGGGAGGGCGGACAGAGTTGAGCGAACCCCGCGAGCGGTGATGGCACGCTGCAATGGAGAACGGTGTCACGCATGTGCCAGTGGTCCGCTCGCCGATCGCCGATGGGTTCCCCTCCAGCTTCCGCGGCGAAAGTTGGCCTCTGTTTCACGGTGACTACAGTTCTGCAGTTGGCGACAGGCGGCGACCCCAACTTGAGTACGATTGAGCGACGACTGCTGAACATCAACGACGTCACTTGACTCCGAGGCGTGAGTGCATTGGAGAAACTGCATGGGTTTGGACAGGTAGAAGAGAAGACCGAGGAAGACGACAGAAGAGCCAAAAGTCTTAGTCCATCGCGAAATTGGCGAAGAAACTGCGCAGCGGCGTGCCTGGATGCTTCGGCGGCGGGAAGTGGGTGGAGATTTCTTCGTTACTTTAGTGCAACGTGGAGTAGCTGTTTAACGCTCCTGGTGGGTCGTCAATTGAACTTCCTGGAACTTGCATGGCGATGTTGACGTGGGAAAGTTCTTTTTTTTTTTTTGGTCGGAAATATCATACTGAATTCATAAACCCGAGAAATTAAGGGAAGTCAAGTTACAAGCTTCAGCACATAATAAATCAAACAGACTCGTTGGGGGATTATATAGCCAATGACAAGTAATTGTTGCATTCGCTGGGCTTTGGTAATCCAATCCGCTACTTTGTTGCACTCTCTTGAACAATGGGCTAGAGTAATGTTGGGGAGATTACTCAACCGGGCCTGGGCTTCTAGGATTAGAGATGCCGCTTCCCAAGCTATCTGATCTGAGGGCATACGTATCTCTTCCACTAGATTTGCACAATCTGTCTCCACGATTATCTTCTGCTCCAGCAGTCTCTCATACAGCTTTAGGGTTTCAATATATAATAAGAAAAATTACACAAATTATCCATGGACTATGATCTAATATTCAATGAAATTCTTAAAATTTATTTAATGTAGTCCATGAATTCCAAATAATAAAATGACAAGATTGAACATTTCATATATTATATGGTGATTGCCCTTTTTTATTATTCTATCAAATTGTTTGAGAGGAACTATATTTCAAATTCAAAGATTAGATTTCAATCTAATTATGTAGTCGATATTGATTCAAAAAATCAGAAAAAAAAAGGATCGAAATTTGGGAATTGCTTAGAGGGGTGATTGGATGTTAAACGGGTTTATACTTAGATCATAGCTAAATTTTATTAAAGGATGAGCACAAAAGAACACATGAATTGACAAGACATTATGGGCTTCTTGAGCACTACTACTCTTTCATTCCTTGTGGGCTTCTCATCCCACAATGTTCCACCACTTATGATTATGGGCTTTAAATTGACAGAACATTACATTTTTTTTTCACTTAAATAGACCTTTTTTTTTAATGTAAACAAACCCTTTTACTACTATTAAAGTTTAAAACCAAACAGATTAATCAATTTCTTTCATATTAAACTACTGTATGTACTATTGTATAGTTCGCACTTAATTGGCTAATCATTTTTACTCTTTCGCTTTATTATAGCCTTTACTATATTTCCTTTTTACTTTAGATAAATAGCTTTCAAATTCGATTAAATCCCATAGATGCACAAAAACCACTCGGAATATTTACATCTTATAAGGCTCGATCCAGGCAGTTGTGACCCATAAGATTGGCCTGAGTTCCAGATGCCATGATTTGAAGTAGATCGACTTCATCCAAAGTGGATCCTCAATTACTTAACCAATTGCTTAGAGAGTTTGAATCAACACTCTTAGAGAATATTTGGACATTCGCGTAGATATTTTCCGACATAAGGACTGAAATGGCAACCTTCTCAAAGGTTTATAATTGAATTGACAGAAAAAAAAAAGGTTTATAACTGAATTGTCAAAATTTTAAAAGATTGATGATTTTTTGGACAATTACCCAACAATATCTATAAACACAAATGAATGGAATGACTCCAGTACACGTATCGAGATATATAGGAAATAGGAATTTCGATCTCGAATAAGCTTCACTGACTATGTAGGTTTTACAATTCTACTACACATTTTCGTTGAGAGGATTCGAGTGTCAACCCTCTCTCTGGCGCTTCTTTCAATGTGAATAAATAAATATCATATTTGAATTCTCCAATTTCACTCTGGAAAAAGTCACTCCGGAGACATGTCATGGTGGAAGTCTTGAGACCCAGTGGATCAAGAACTAACTTTTTCTCACCAATAGTGACTCCAAGAAATGGCCATCTTTCCAGCTTGATGTCTACCCCAACCCACATTCATGATAAGCCATGAATTTGAGGACTGCTTCCAGATTCAAGGGTCAGTGATTGCCAGTGAAGCCAGAGCCAAAAACTTTGCATAGATTTGTTCCACCTTCAGCATGTGAAGGTTTGGCTCACTCCAAGGCATTGTTCAGTGAATCAGAATTAAATGGCAGGCTAGACCACATATCACCCGTTCGCTAAGATGGTCATTAAGACAACGTCAAGTCGGTTTACATGCCAAGCTATTCCTTGGTTTAATTGTTCAGTTCGGTCTCTCTAAAAGCTGCAGTTAGGCCAATGATATCGACAAAATGCGTGCTTGGATCCCCGGGAAGAGAAAAGACAAAGATGGACAAGAGAGAAGCCCCCACGATTGCAGAAAGAATCCAGGGAACCGTGTAGGCAAAAGAGGGCCAACAACAGCTGATGTGATGAAGAGGTCTTGGCTGATATTTGCTTTGCAGAGACTAGATATCTCAACGTTCTGTATCTGGCTTATCAAGGTCTCTCACTGATCCGACTTTGTTTGTGTAACTGGATTCTGAAAACAAGAAGGGGAACTGTCGGTGGGCAGTTTCCGTGCTGATTGCAGGGATGATGTAATGCGTTTTCTTGTCCGCGGATGGTGACTTCCGTCAAGCATTGGGGAAACCATTCCTTGCTAATAGCTGCTTCTCAATCTCACTCTGAGCTGCGGAACAGCTGAAACGGTGAAGTACTAAGTTCTCGTTGCCCGAAATGGGGCCATTAATTAGTGTTTTACAATGGAAGGAAAGAGGAAATGTTGCATTTACCCGACACTCAAAAAACTATCTTTAGAATCCACGAGAAGTTGGATCTTTCTTCTAGCCACCACGTCCATCCCCATCCTCCCTCGTAACATCTCCCTTCCCGTAGGTGCAACGCAAATCTCGGCGGCAATAGGCGGCGGCGGCGGCGTCGACAGACAAGATCTATTCCTTCAGTAATTCTAGGAAATCGTAATGAAAATGGTCCTGAACCTGAGTCCAACGTCCTCGTACCACTTTCGAGGCGGCTCCCGCTTCGGCACTCTGACGGTGATCACGCGGTTGCTGTTCACCGAAGCCGTAGCCCCGCTCACCCTCGCCTTATGATTCCTCGGCAACCTCACCTTGGCCATCAGAGCATCACCTGGGCCGATCGCTGGCAAGGTCCGTCCCCACCTGATCTCCACCCTCACCTCCTCCTGCGACCGTGGGGCGTCCATCTTGTGCACGTAGTCCGTCGCCGTCTCTTCCTTGGAGACTAGGCAGTAAGGCGCTGTTCCCAACTCCCTCCGGCGTAAGGCATGGTCGAATGGGGAGGCGAAACGGAGAGATGCGCCCTTTTCGGGGCCCTTTGCATTATGGGCTTTTTAGCCTATGATATGCCGCCACTTGTCATTATGAGTTTTAATTGAAAAAATATATATAACATTCAAACGCGCCCTTTTAAACTACAAAGTCCACGACATGAGAAAGTCAAATTTCATATGCATCAATTTTTTTCCTATTATTTGGCAGCTTTTATCAAAACCCAAGTCGATCCGAAGTTTTGGATATTTTTCGTGTCGGGTACTCGTATAATTATCTTGCTACTATAATGTTTCTGGTCGGGCTCGTGTTATATTTCGAGTTGACCTGAAAATAATGTGTATTTAATCTTTAATCTCCTTAAAAAACAAATATGCAAACACAACTCGATCCGATTCGAATGTTTAAGTTAAATTCTTATGACGTTTTAGATCGGATCGAGTATTATAGAGCCCGACCCGTTAATACCCCCGGCTTTCGTTACCTAACTCAAAATTCGGTTCTTCCCGTGGTTTCACATGTCAAGAGGCGCTACTCACGATAGAAAACTCTTGTGATTGTAAGTTCGTTACCTGATCCAACTTCGTGCCTTGTGCCGACAAGCTCTCCCAAACCAGCCGATCACCACTTCACTTTGTGCTGGTGGACTAGGGAGCCGCCGGACTAAGAGATCCTTGGAGAAGAACGTCGACGGGTCAGGGATCGGTAGCTCCTCGGGAATTTGTCGGAACGCCCGCGGTGCCAATGTCGTCGTCGCCGGATTAGGGGGTAAGATGGCAGCTTGCCTCGGTTAGCTTTGCGGGAGGCGTCGAAGTAATTGACCGAGAAGTCGGAGTCCTTATGAGAGGAAGTCGAGTATATGACCGTGCAAAGTCGTGACGAAGCGATAGCAAGTCGACGGTGGAGCTTTCCCGACCACGCCAAAAAGGGCAAAAAAAGGGGAAAGTGTGGCGGAGCTCATAGCAGACAAAACTCCCGGCCCATGGGCCATTCGGCGCCTAATCGATGCTTGCAACAATCTCTTGGCCCAGCCCGAATATGTGGTGGCTCTCCCTTGTCCACGAGAAGAAAGCCTGGTCGCGTTGACCAAATTGCAAAAGCCCACCCATCGACTACGATCCCTTACTTCTAATTGGCTTCTTAAGCCCTCAGTGGATCTGGATCATCCGATCTCGGATTAGGTGATTTGGATTTTCCAGTATCGGGAACCATCCGATTTTTGATCAGACAGTCTTCTTTCAATAAGGGGTAAATGCTTTGGGGGTGCAAATTTTTTTTTATTTATGAAAAACCAAGGCCGTCTGATCTAAGATCCAGTGATCCGTCCCCTTCCCCCTACCCCTTTTGCCACTCACAATGCTTGGATGTTGAACCCCTTGGAGAGTTCGAGCCAATATATTCATATGATGATAAGAACAAATTAAGGAATAATTCATCAAAAAGTTCGAGACAAATCGGAAATAGGAATGCCGATCTAAAATAATCTTCACTCGTGATATGTTTCGTCCCTCTTTCTCAAAAAGATCCGGGCGTCGTTCTACTTTTCGGGGCTTCTTTCCTACCTGCATTTACTTTAATGGTGTATGCTCCTTACCTAACAATGCATTTCTTTTTTCCTTTTCATTCCGGAAGATGGTTAAAGAAATTTCTTGGACGACCTTAATATCAAATTGGGAGCTCGTTGACCTCATTGTTAGCTTTACATGCATGAAGCGAAGCTCAATATGAATGAAAAACATTATCTTTGGCATCTCCAATTTCGCCCTGAAAAAGTCACTTTGGAGACATGCCGTAGTGGATGTTGACTCCGAGACCCAATGCCTCGAGAACTAACTTTTCTCGCCACTACTTACTCCAGGAAGTGGCCATCTTTCCAGGTCGATGTGAGTGACTTGCTGAAGATTCAAGAGTCAATAATTGCCGGTGACGCCGGAGCTGCAAACTTTGCGCAGATGGGTTTACCTCCAATTTCCAGCATGTGATGGTTGACTCGCTTCAAGGCCGTGTTCAGTGAATCAGGACTCGATGGCTGACAAGACTACATCCCACCTTCACTAAGATTGTCGATGAACTACTTCAAATTGGTTCATATGCCGAACTTTTTGAGTCCCCCAAAGGCTTGTTCTTTATGTCTCTCTTTGGTTTAACTGCTCGGATCGGTCTCTCTAGAAACTGCAATTAGGCCGACGCGATCGACAAGCGGGGTGCCTGTTTCCCGGCGAGGAGAAATGACACGGATGGAAAAGAGAAGCGCCAAGATTGCAGAAAGAAATCCATGGAACTGTTTTTGGTAAAATGGGCCAATGAATAGCTGATGTCATGAGCAGGTTGTGGCGGATGCTTGCTTTGCACTTGCAGAGATAAATATCTCAATGTCTTATGTCTGGCTTATCAAGTTCTCTCACCGATCTGCCTACTTTTGTGTAATTAGTTTTGACAAAAGAAGGCAGCGTTGGTGGGCAGTTCTCGTGCGTACCGTATGAAGTCATCAGTTTTCATATCCATCGATGGCCATCTCCGTAAGCATTGTGTCTGCCGTCCGTTGCTACTGGCTTTCTTTCAATCTCACTGTGAAATATGGACCAAAGAAACAGTGGAGCACTGACCTTTCATGGCCAAACTGGGGCGATCAGTGCTTCGGATTGCAAGGGAAGAAAAAACGTCGCTGTAGCTTGATAGTTGATACTCATCTTACAGCACTAGAAAAAGTTGGATCTTTTTTGTGCTGTAGGTACAAGTCCGCATGTTACATTTCTTCCTCCAAAGCTGTGCCCTGCTTCGGTTGGATCACCCTTGGGCGATTCAATCATACATGCTCTGAACATTATCCCAAGAACACCTTGTGACATAAGCAGAAATCGAATAGCTTTATAGCATCCCTGCTTCGATTTAGGATGAACTTTAAGAAGCATCCTCTCAAGAGACATGAAGAACTGGCATAAAATTCAGAACAAACCTCTCTCCATTCCGTTCAAATAATTTACATGAGTTATGTACAAGTGCGTGCGTTCGACGTAATTAGCATACAAGAAAAGGAAACATTCCCATCTGGTTAAAACTGGTTCGCCGCGACCACCGGTAAGTCAGGGTCTATCGCTTTCCTACACGCATCTCAGCCAATCGACGGCTCGCCTCTCTCTGTTCGGAGCAAAGCAAGTCGCTGCAATCACCGACGAAAGATGAGACAGCCCAACTGTAGCTACTTCTACCTGTAGTCATCATGAGTTAAAACTCAAGAGCTCTCATGGAATTTGATAGATCTCGATAAGGCAGCAGGGTTAGCGCACAAAACGGAGACGGTTTCTGATACGTGATTTTTCTCCTCGCCCTTCGATTGGAAGCCCTTAAACAACCCGTCCTTGCCTAGCCAGTCGTTCTTGATCCCCAAGGTAGCCCATATAGTACTTTTCGCAGCCTCGCTCGGGTCATCTATGCGTAACGTCTTCGGGACCAAAACACATCCGTTCTTCCGTTTCCTGGGCTCGTCTTCCCCGGAGTCATCCTTTTTAAGCATCTCGCCTTCTCTTGCATGCTTCCCAAGAGCCGGCGAATCTGGCCCCGACTTTGATGCCTTCTGGCTCGGAGGCGATGAGGGAAGGAAATTCCAAGTACTATGGAGGCCACCGTTCCAAAGCGCTGCAGGGTAAATCGGCATGGCGAATCCTGAAGGATAAAATGGTGGCGGAAGAATCGCAGGATTCCAAGGATAAGGCTGAGGAACACCCGAAAAGCATGGAAACTGAGGATGGAATCCATTGGCACTGGATCCGTCCAGATAGGCATTCCCGTTTCCTTCGTCCATCAAGTTCGAGATCGAGACAGAAGATCGGCTCGAGCAATCATTGTTTTTCTCTCCATTTGTTTGCGGGACCAAAACCCCATTACTTCCGAAGTCACGAGACCCATCCTGGACACCGTTCCGAGACGATCCTTTCTTATCAGGAAGATTCAACATGACAGCCATGGGATCACTGGCGGATGTATCTAGGCCAAAGGTGAGAACAGTACCATTGATCTTCCCATTTGGGAGGTGAGTCCCGTTCGGAGCATCGATTCGAGCTGCCTGAAGAGCCTCAGAGATGCTGATGTGGCGATAATGCAAAGCTGAGCTCTTGCTCTTGCGTCGCCCAGCTCCCACGGGAACGTTCCTCATGGTACCGCCGGCCGTCCAGTACCTTTGGCAGGACTTGCAGAAGTGCCGGGGCTGATTGACGTTGTAGTTGTTGTAGTAGCAGAACTTGGTGTCCATGCTATTGCATCTTGGGCAAGGTAGGATCTTGTCCGGCTTCTTCAGGGGCTTCTCCTGCGAGTTCGGTGAATCACCCTGCTCTTTATCGGTGCCGGAAGCTTTCAATTTAGCAGATTCTTCCTCAATAGAGGGTGTTTTGGGGTTCGCTGTTTCCGGTGAAGCTTGGTCATCATCTTCATCCATTTTCATGTAGAATTTTTCAATGGAATGCAACTGATGACATGAAAAAGTGGAGGTAAATTAGTACTAAGCAATGGATGTGAAAGTCTCGCTAGGAAAATTCAAAAAGAAAATGATGACCAGCAACAGAACAGGCAAGGGCAACAGGAAAGAATGAGAACAGCATCTACGAATGCTTTTGCCATCATCTCTTGACTCTCTTTCCATCGTTTTTTTGCCGTTAGCTAAAGCTAGAGTCTTGGAAAGTTCTAGAACGCGAATCTTAACATTGATCCTGTCGCCTAGACTAGTTCTCCAAGAAAAATTTGACATAATCAAGGAAAAAGGACAAAGATTGAGTGAATTAAAATAGCGATAGATCCGAACAGGCGGTCTAGGACCTCTGCAGCTGGTACTAAAAATCAATATCAGTCCACATGGGATGTCTAGGACTTGAATTCCAGAGGGTATGCAGAATTTCTCTATCTCGATAGTATAAACATGCTCATCGTGGATCACACCACACAGTACACGGCTAAAAGGTCTCTTTATACCATGTTTTGAACAGTGAAGAGTGAAGATTTCAATCAGTTATAAGTAAGGCGAACACCAAAAAGATCTTTCATGAGCAGTACAGACAGATTATTCATCCCATTTTTTGGTTATAAAAAAGAAAGAAGGAAAGAAAATCCCATCCTTTTTGTCAGATTTATGTTTTTATCCGCTTTTTTTTCTGGATGAAAACAGCAGCAGGGTCGTACCCACCTTTGTTTTTTTGCTGTTTTAAGTTGAGACAAGATTCTTAAGCAAGCGAAAGAATTCCCCCCATGAAGACTACCTGCTTCAGTGATCTTATTGCTCGGTGATGGAAAAACAAACCTAAACTGGTAGTTCCTTTGTCCTCACTTCAACTTTTCTATGCCTTAAAACTTCAGGGATCAAATCAAAACCAACTTACAGACTTACCATAAAAAAAAATAAGCTTAAAACAGCAAAAAAATTCCAGGATTTAAAAAGTTTCCGCAGAATTATCCAGAGACAGAGCATCACACTCGAGTACAGAAAAGCAGAGACAGAGAGAGATGGAGAGTCCCATCAGTCTTTTCTAACGTTCCGAGAAATGGGCAGTCCCAAAAATTGCTCAGACTTACCTTCTCTGTACCTTCGTCGTCTTCCTCCGAAATCGCGCCTGAATAAGCCACGTCGTCGCCGGAGGCTTCTGGCGAGTCCCCGTTGGACGACAAGGGTATCTTCTTACCGAAGAGCTTGATGGCCGGGTCGCTCGTCATCTCTAGCATTCTTTCTTCTCCTCTTTCTTCAGTGAACTCAGTCTTCTCGAGAGCTTGTCCGTGTCTTGCTAGTGGGTGTTAGTCCTTAGGCTGGCATGGAAGAGAAAGAATGTTAAAGTGTCAGTCTTTAAAGTCTTGTGAACTCGTCTCTTTTTCGAAGAGGAGGAGGAGGCGGAGTGAGAGAGAGAGAGAGAGAGAGAGAGGGGTGGGTGCCACGTCAGCGACAGGGGTGGATTCTGAGCCACAAGTTTTCGTGGTCTTGAGATTTTCTTTTCCTATGCCCACGGCTTTTGATTCTTGTGGGGGGTTACACCAAAAAGATGGCGCACCCACTTTTTAATGTCCGGGTCCGACCCGACATTGCCAATTCGGATCCGAAATCTACTCACAAGCCGTAACGATTAAGGAGGAGTTACAATTAGGGGGGATCCGGATCGTCTGCCCTGGGGAACATCCCAGGGCAGATCTGATCTGCCCTTCACAGCCGTCCGATCACGATCGGACGGCTGTGTTTTTTTCTAAAAATAAAGCAAAAAATAAAAGAAAAAGGTGGGACCCACACCCATTAAAGGCGGGGTCCCACCACCTGCAAGCTTGCAGCCGTCCGATCAACGATCGGACGGCCACAAGATGCAGATAAGATCTGCTCTGGGGTGTTCCCCAGAGCAGATAGGGGTGAGTATTATAAACCGACCACTCGAAAATGGCTCGAAATCGGTTCCGAGCGATTCTAAGAAAAAATGGTCAGGTTCATAGTTATGGGAGTGAAACCGCTCACCCAGATCGAAATTATTTATATTTATAGGTGGAACCTTTATTCCATCACATGAAAATCCCTCCATTGAAAAGTAAAATAAAGTTACATCGCTTTCGTTGCAACACACTCTACGGAGCAAATCCATAAGCTTTTTCCTAGGTTCCTAAACTTCGGTACACATCAATGTCAAGTAACCTCCCTTCAACGGCACCTCCCACGCTCCTTCACCGCCATTTTCCGCTTTCGAAACTCCTCGACCGGGAGTTGTCAAACCTAATGGCTTTGCAGCTCGGCTCCCGCTCTCCCGCCATTGGCTTTGCTCGGTACTTAGCTCGCCGAAGCTGGCGGCATCTGCCGCTCGCGTGGATGCAATGGTGTGTGCCAAGCGACGACGCCGCGAGCTATGGTCAAATCAGGTGGAGAGTTACAATTAATTCGGATGGAGCAAAGGCCTTGTACCTAGACATATGGAGGAATGCGGTGTAGTGCGAGCAAAGTTCGTCATCGGTAATTATGTAATTATTCACCTGAGAATTGGACCGAATTGGATGGGAATTGGATTGGATGGAGTGGGAATCGATCACCCTTAACTACAATAGGAACTAAGGAAGAAAAGGTTGGGCAGGTGATAGGGGCGATTGTTTTCAAACTTAAAATCGAGAAGTTGACCAAAAATATCGATTCCCAATTTGTGTAACTAGGAAGTAGACTGGATCGGGTTGGACTAGACTGGACATGCTAGAATGGGTCCAAGAATTGGCGACAATGCCTTTATGTTTTTTTTTTCCATCTATCATCTGTTTTTTTTTCCATCTCCTAACTCTCACTTTTATGTATATTTTGAATCTTTAATCAATCAAAATCTTGATGGAAATACGATAAATTTATGATAAAATATGATCAAGTATCATTAACTTGTTAATAAATAAAAAAAATTATTGATAGGTCTGAACAATCCAGGTGGTTCGGTTAATACTTGAAATTAGGAACCGATCAACAATCACTAGTTCCAAATTTTAGGAACTAAAAACCACCTAGAATTACAAGTTTAGTCCAGTTTCAATGCTTACGGGCAATGGGAGTTGGGAGTCAATACTTAATATTTCGAAAGCTCATCATCGCATGAAATGACCATGGAGATTTTACGAACTGTAGGATATTAAAATTAACTAATCAGAGATATATTTTTTTTCAAAAAACCAAAAAAGGGGTATCATTGAAATAGAATAACAACAATATATCAAGCATTTCCTCACTTTTCTAGCAAGGGGTCGGGTCTATACCATTACATATTTTTACAACTATATTACAAGAACCAAATCAAATACGATATGGAACACTTTAAAATGAGATCTAAAGAAAATAGACATGTATCATAATAATGTAAAGTGAGTATTGAATAATCCAATCTATACAAGCATAACTAGCAAAATCGATATATAGCGTTTTTTTTTTTGAGTTGAGAGAAAATAAATATGCTAATACTTGTCATGCCATTTTCCCATTGTATAATGCTATTAATTTGGGGAAAGTATAAAAAAATTTATAAACCCATTACAATGTTATCGATTCAATTCTTAACCTTTTAATCGGCCCAATTTAATCATAAATCTTTTCATGTTGGTACCATTTATACTAATTTTGATTGAAAATTGATAACATTGACACTAACTGACATGACCAACGCTAACGTTGATAATTTTATATAATTAATTAATTTCCATTCTTATTTTCCTTCTCTCTCTACCAGCGATCGGTCGATGGCAAGAGGTCACCCACAAGCCCTCAACAGCCGATTGTAAGCAAGGGCCAATGAAACCCTTGCTCGCCTCTAGGTAAAGCTAGCAAGGGTTGTGGTCATCACTTAGTGGCTAGTGGGGGGCCATTGGGCCTCGACCGGTGGCTAAGGCAATGCCCTCCCCCCCTATGACAACTAGTTGCTGGCAAAGAGAGAAGGAAAAAGAATATAAGAAAAAAGTTCACGCCAACTCCAACCATGCCAATGTAAGGTCATTGGCATTCACTTCAGCAATTCCCTATCTAAATCGGCTAGATGAGCTGAATTAATACCAATGTGAGAAGTTTTAAGTCCTCAGTCAAATTGAAAAGTTCATGATCAAGTTGATACTAATACATTAAATTTGGGACTTTTTTTGTGCAAGCACTTTGCCCCTAGTAGCTTTGATAATGTCAAGTTGTGATATTTTGTGAGACAACTGCCAACTGTTCCAAAAACTTAAGCTGTCAGATTAAATCGTGCATTAGTATCTAATTCTCTAACACTCCCTTTCACGCTTAGCCTGATTTTTTCGTCTAGTACTAAGTATGGAAATATATAATTAGGGAGGCAAATATGGTCTTGTAAAGACTCGAACTCAAGACCTCATGTTGTGATATAATGTGAGCTGGTGGGATCATTGTCAACCGTTTTAAAAATTTAAGTTATTAGACGAAGGCATTGATTAATATAACATTTAAGTCAAGGAGGACGATGTCATCAACATTTTCCGATTTAGGATGATCAGGAATATCTGGCGTGGGCTAAAGTGAATTTTCCATCGCACGCCAGATGTCCAAAACGAAAGAAACCCCTCGACCTTTTCACTTAGGGGACGAAAACACCCCCCCGCCCCTTTTTTTCTTTTTTCCAAAAAGAAAATCCCAAGCTTTTACTGGCCGAACCCGCTGTCAATTTTTTTTCGTCCATCCAGATCCACGTGGCACATGATGACGTGGTTAACGGCGCCGGACACGGACAGAACAGAAAAGTACACTCGCAAAAGTGTCAAAAGTGTGGCGGGCGGACGGACGGTCAGCAGGAAAGCAAGCAATGCAGTCGCTCTGAAACTGCGCCGTTTCCGACTCCTCTTGATTGAGCCGGCTGCCAAGGAAAATGCGGTGGAGGGCGAGCGAAAGTCGTCGTCAGTAACTAATAATTACCCATTCGGGAATTAGACCGAACTGCCCAGTCCGATCTGATTTGGTTTCCGATTCTAAATGACAAGGAATCGAAAATCGATCATCATTAGAACCCTATTATTTATTGCCCCGGACCGCTTGTTAAGAATTTTTAACGAGGAAAACAGTCAGTTTTCAAAGTACTATTGATGCGTATCACGGGAGCGGTTAGTTCAGTGGAAAAATCGCAACATTTTTCTATTCTTTCTGTTTAGCAAGAGCGTCTCTCTAAAGCACCTTTGAACAAAAAGTCCTTTACTGGCTCACGTGAATCTCACGTGCGCCCGTGATCATGACTCTTGACCCGCATTACCATGTGCCCCTTCCCTTTCTTCGGATAAGGCATGGCTAATCGCCACGTCAGCAGCCCACACACGTCGCTTTCCCCGCGCGGGGCCCACTAAAAGCCCCGAAAAGATGGAAAAGCCCCGGGGAGAAAAGCCAGAAAAAAATCTTCACCGCCCCCCGCCCCTCCGTCGATCGCCACGTGTCGGACGAGGACACGTGTCGTTCGCCGGCCCGAAATTACCACGCTGACCTCGGCCTTTTGTCCTCGCCCCACGCTCTCCCCCCCCCGTGGTTCGACGCGTGTCCCACTAGGTCCGCTTTTGCTTGGGCAGTGCGCCCTCCACGTGGCCGATAAATGAAAGGTGGGGCCCCCGAGGGGAGTCTAAAGTTTTTCCCTTCGGTCTTTCGGTGTGGGAAAAGTCAACCGAGTTTCTTTTCCTTCGGAATGCTTCGTTTAATTCTAATCACTTTATTCAAGTGCGTCCCGTGTTGGGTAATTAAGAAATTAGATTACGACGTGCGTTTACATTAAACTTATCATACTTTTTAGAGGCGCCTTTTTGTAATGTTTGGGCGGCCGCGTGAATGGTTACACGTCTTCAATTTAATCAAACGATCATCGTGTGGATGTTGATCGATTGACTATTTTAAAATTTTTCGAAAAAAAAAGAGTAAAATTTCTCACTAAGTCATGATCTTGGTAATCATGCAATGAGAGAGAGAGAGAGGGATTGTTGTGATCATCTAATTAAGTATTGGACCTTATGATTATGGGCTTGAAGCCTAGACTTGTGGCCCAAAAGAACGTCTAGGCCTTTCTCGGGCAGACACGTCGAGCCCATTTAAGTGGGCTTCTCTTCTTTGTCCCTCGCCGTGTACAGAAGTGGCTGAAAAAAAGGGTGGAAGAAATTAACAAGTAAATAAATAGTAGTGGGCCAGCGAAAAATAAATAGGAAAATAAAGGAAAAATCTTTCTACGCGTTTAGATATGGTAGAATTATGCGCAATTATATCTAGTTGCAAAATCAAGTAGAGATTGTTACAGAAAACTGTAGATCTTTTGGTACTTAGACCGATTGCTTAAGAGCATGAATCATGATTATTTTATTTCTAGGACCGATTTCTAACTAGTGAAACGTGTTCGATAATGACATGAAATTTCTGTTCACGAAAGAAAAATTCGATTGACAACAATATAAAAGACATACAAATATGGTTGGCCAAAGATCCACGCTTCGACGGCCACATTATCATCACATGTCGTGAGCATCGTCGCGACCATCCCAACCACCACCTCCGGCCACCGGTGCTCGTACCGTTCTCTGTTGTCACTTTCACCTCCCACACCAACATCTCTGCCACCATTGTTGACATTCCTGCTCTTGTCTACCTACGGCTGTGATACCTTCATCTTTGTGGCCCTTGGCAAGGACTCTGGAGCTCCTAGGCGCCAACCTCCTATTCAGGACTTGCCCAATTCGAGACAAGTTGAGACCCTAATCCTCCAAATCTTGAGCCCTCGAGGGCTTGTGGGCTCGCTCAGGCAAGGTGATAGGAGGACGATCCTCTGCCTGAACCTCTCGGTTGTTAGGATCGAGGAGTTGGCGGTGGCGTCGGAGTTCATTGGCGACCTAGAGGCGGTTGGGTAACGGTCATAGTCAAGGCATACGAGACGAGGTGACTAGGCGAGGATTACGTTTGGGGGAAGGGCAAGGGATTGGAGGGATAATTGCCATTTAAGTCTTAAACTTTTTGTAATGTTGCCGATTCAATGCTAAACCTTTTTTTTTGTTAATTTAGTCATAAACCTTTTTCATTCGGACGATTTTTAATTGGAAAAAATCTATGTGGACGTGACGTGACCTGATCAGTCGTTGCTGATGATGACGTGGCAAAACGATGTAGTTTCGGAGTCGTTTTGGCCCCCAAACCATCGAAGAACCTAGCCCCCAAATTTGTTCTTGCTGCAAACCACTGAAGAACCCTAGCCCCCAAATTCATTATTGCCCCAAAATTGGCTGACCCTGATTGTATTCATATGCTACATGCTCGATACACTTTCACTGGAACAATTGCCATTTAAGTCCTAAACATTTTGCAACTTTACCGATTCAGTTCTAAACATTTTCTTTATGCCAAATAAATCATTCCCATGGTTTTGGGCTGAAAAATGTCTATGTAGTAATGATGTGGCGGAACCGGCCGTCGCCGGCGACGACGTGTGGCAAAAACGACATAGTTTTGGCCTCCAAATTCATTCTTACCCTCTTGCCATCGAAGAAAAGCCCCAAATTCATTTATTAAAGAACCCTCAATTCGCTTATTAAATAACCTTAAATTCGCTTGTCCCATAATCCCAGTCCATGAGGGTTCCTCCCCGTCCGTGTCTCCGAGTTCGCTGAGTTCGTCTGAGTCTTCGACGGGGGTGGAAGACGAAGAAAAACCAGATCTGAACAAAAGAAAGAGAGGAGAGGAGATCGGAGAGAGAGGGAGGGCGCTCGTTCAGGGGGAGAACAGAAGAAAACGCAGAAAAAAAAAAAAGGGAAGAAGAGGAACGAAAGGACACTGAAAGAGGGGAAAGAAACAATCGGCAAAAGGGGAATGGAGAGGAAAAACACAGGGAGGAAGGGGGGAGCCAAAAGAAGAAGAAGAAGAAGGGAAAGATCTCTCTCGCGGACCTTCTTCATCATCATCGTCGTGGTTTTTCTTCTCCATCGGACAGAGCGAAAGGAGGGAAAAGGGGGGGCAGGACTTCTGGCGAACCAGAGAGCAGATTTGAGTGTTCGGAGCTTAAACTAATTAGAATTACTAATAAAAGGCAAGCGAATTTAGGGTTCTTGAAGAAGCGAATTTAGGGTTCTTGAATAAATGAATTTGGGGGCCAAAACTATGTCGTTTTTACCACGTCATCACCAGCAACGGTCGGTCATGCCCTGCAGGTATTTTCCAGCCAAAATCAGTTGGAATGACTTATTTGGCAAAGTTGCAGAAGGTTTATAACTTATTTGGCATAAAAAAGATTTATAACTGAATTGGCAAAGTTGCAAAACGTTTTGGACTTAAATGGCAATTGTCCTCACTTTTACCTTTGCTCATTCTTGTTTTCAAACCATCACCAGTTCTTGAGCGCTAGCAATACCACTCAAGATCAAAAGACTGACTCGCAGCTCTTCTTTTCTTGGCCTTCTTCGCCGCCAGCGAGCTGCGGCGGCGACCATGCCGAAGTCCGGTTGCCAGCGCTGCGGTGGCTTCATCTTCACTCTCGGCCTCACATCCCTCTTCATGTGGCTCACGCTGCGCGTGTCCAAGCCCAGTTTCTCTATCCGGCAATTCTACCTCCCAGCACTCAACAGGTCCTCCGACAGTCCCAGCGAACACCGCCATTTTCTTGAAAGTCAAGCTGAGCAACGGCAACAAAGGGTTCTTCGGTGGTTTAGGGGCAAGAACGAATCGAATTTGGAGGCCAAAACGACTCTGAAATTACGTCGTTTTGCCATATTGTCGTCACGTCAGCGGCGGCAGCGGCCTATTAGGACACGTCAAAAGTTGTCAGAATGACTTAAATAACAAAATTACAAATTGTTTAAGACTTAAATGTCAATTGTTCCGAAATTGGATGCGATTGTTTTTACCCGTGGCGGAGAAGTGGAAGGCCTTATGAAAAGCTTGAAGGCAGGTTTTCTGTGCGAGTGAGAGGACATGAGGAGGAGATGGCTAGAGTTGGCGGTGGCGGTGCATAGGCCGGTGACGGCAACGAGAGCACAGAGGTTAGGGATCGAGGTCAACATGGTGGACCACAAGCTCGAGAGTGTAAGGGTGCCATGGTATTATTTTTCGTGAGTGAATAAATTATTTCTTACATTGGTTATGGTATTAACAAAAAAAAAACATTATTCTAAAGAATGCTGCGGAAATAATGAGCTTAGGTCAGAGGGCACCATGGGCTTATGTGTCACGCCCCGACCTTCGGGCACTTCACAAACCTAGATAATTCTCTTAAACAATTTTGCTTGATAACTAGATCATTACAACAGAAGTAAGATAAATAATATTACTTGCATTCTCTCCGACAACATAGAGACAACAATATAAAATACAAGATTTATTCCGAGTTAAAAATTGCAATGCTGCTTTCCTCTAGACAGTAGTTCTTGACAATATCCTCCTTGTCCATTTCCAATTGCTTAACAACTTCATCAACGCGAACCTCTTCCGTTGCGCTTTCTCTCCAATGACTCCTTCTCCATGTCCAAGGCCATTCCTGAAATGGTTGGGGTGGTGGGGTGAGATACTAGGTACCTCAGTGAGCAAACCCCCTAATCTAAAACTCGGTACCTGAGTCGCCCTAGAGTCCTTAATCGTGACTATATATCAAACTAACCTAGGGCATAAATCGTCCTCACCTCCTCACCTATAAATTTCATTATTTACTCTTTGAACTCTCACTTTTGTACTGTCTAGGTTTATGAGTCAACCAACTTACGTCCTTGGTTAACCCTAAATTTACTCATTACATTGATCCGTACATGGATCTGTAATCAATGACAAGAGGAAATGAGTTAATCAACATGTAATGTACCGGCAATTAAATAAATTGCATGAATAAATTGACGTTCAAACAAATTATCCAAACCACACGATAAGACCGTTCTCGACCGGTCTGAGACTTAACCAATCTTCTGAGTCGATCATCATTAAATCATAAATAATATACTAACCATCTAATTATTTGAATAACTAAATAAATCACGTAAAGGAATAGACAAACAATAAAATGTCAATTCCATTTAATAAAACCGTTCAAGCTCGGTCTGAGACTTATTCAATCTTCTAACCTGACCATTATCAAATCTAGATTGACCCGCCTCTTAACGTACTTGGTGTTCGATTTGATGCTTACGAACCCAATTTTCACTTTAATTCGCCCTTTTTGGCTCGAATGTCCTCTACTTGATTAATTTCTAACTCAACAGCCTGACATATCATTCATTCGGTCCTATTAGCCCTCCGGTCATACCATCTCGGCTCATGGCCTCACGTCGATCTGTTTAGCCCTTCTTAAGTTTTATCTAGGCCCATAAGTCAACATTAACTTCTAGTTCACTCGATTGGTATTCGGTACCTAATCATAACTAACCAATCCATAAAAATTATCTAATATTTCCCCAGAAATAGCACAATTGGCCTAAAAATTCTACTAAGGCAATACACGTACCCTATTAGAGTTTAGAAAGTCCACTCACCTCGAATTACGTGATCTGGCGGTCAACGGCGGCGAATCGCCGCGATGCGATCCCGACGCTTCCGGTCGTGCCCGAGCTCGATGTGGTTGTCCGATCACCGATCTGACGCCAAGGTTACGCTCCCCAGCCTCCGGAGACCGTTGTGACGGCTTCGATGGACTCCGGCGGCCTTCCGTCGCCGGCGAGGCTCCCGGAGTCGTAGGAGACCGGCTTAGCCCATGGTTGAGGCTACGGAGGCCCGTGGTGGCCGGATTCTGCCCCGACGAGGTCCGAGCAGGCCCGTCCAAGCACGAACTGTGCTGGATAGAGCCGGAATTGGTGGCTGGACGACTTCGGCGGCCTCGACGCTGGTCGGGGCGAGCTCTATCTAGTGTTGGATGGCCAGGTGGCTCGTGGGTGGCGCTGGGGTGGCCGGACAGCCCTGGAATGATAGACCCACACCTGGTCAGCCGTGGGCTCGGTTTGGGGCAACGTTGAATCGAGCCTTGATTCACTCTCCACAGACCTTAATCACTCCAATCAACTACCCAACTCTTCTCACAAGACTCATAAGCATCGATTGGGAGTGGCGAAAGGGGGTGGGTGTCCGCCTAACGGTGTAAACGCCAAATCTAGGGCTCAGTCGCACGATTTGGGGCAAACCGGGGTTCAACCGAAATTCGAACCAAATCTCTCCAAATAAATCAAATTAACAGTCATATGAGTGGTGTACGGGATCCTACCGGTCGATTGGAGACAACGGCGTGGCCTGAGTGTCACCGGGACGGCCGATTCCCGGCGAGAGGGACCCTCGAGCTCACTGGAAAACAGGGATGGTCTGAGCTGAGGAGGCTCTTTTCGGGGGATCTCGGCGCCGATCCAGGTAGCTCCGGTGACTTCGATTGGCTAGAACTTGAAGCCAACGTCCCGAGCTTCACAATGAGACAAAGAACGTGACAAACAGAGCTCGGAGCTAGGAGGAGTCGAGCTCGAAAGGAAGAGCTCGCAGCGGAAGGCAAAACAGGAAAGCCGAGGTCGGTGGGTGACGTGGGGCTCGCCGGGGGCAAGCGGTGGCCGTCCATTGGCCGACGTGTACCCAAGATAGGCCCTTGAGGTGGCAGCTGTCCATCCCTAGCGTTTAGTTGCTCGTCAATCGTGGATTGGCTCGCCGGCCACATGTCTCCAAGCTGCTCGACGAAATGCGTGAGGGAGAGAGGGAGCCGGCGGCCTGGGGTCCGGTTCACACGGTTGGACCGGATTTTCACCCGGTCGGACCGTCTCTCCTCACGGTCAAACCGGATTCCACAAGGTTAAACCCGGTCCTCAGCATCCGGATCGGTTCCTTTCGTGGTCGGACCGTATTTCGCACGGTCGGACCGGTCTTCACGTGAACCGACCGGTCTTCTCACGAATTGACCCGTTCTTGACCAGTTGACCATTGACCGGTCAACCGTTGGCCAAAAGTCAACTTTTCCCCTAATTTTCCCAAAATTACCCCTAAGCCCAAAATTCACTCTTTTTGGGGCCAAAATGTAATTGATCAAGTCTCGGGAGCCTAAAACGTGAATTCCAAAAGTTCGAAATCACCTTAATTTAATCCATACGATTTAGTCCGGAAATTTCCCGAGGCTAACATGCCACTAACTAACTTGTAAACTCATCTAATTTACTTTAGAAACGGTCCAGAAACGGGATGTCACATTATGGGCCACCATGGTTGACTCTATGCGTTAGTGGAGTGGCCTGAGTTGAGCATCATGGCTACTTTCGTGACTACAATGATGGTGTCCTCATTCACCTTCCGGCCGGAACGAAGCTTACTGTACATTTTCTTCAATAAAGATCTTTTTAATTCAGTGTGTTTCGAAAAGCACTGATAAATCATACTTAGGCTCCATTTGTTTTACGAAAAATAACTATATTTTCTCAATTTTTCGGCGTTCGTTTCACAAAAAGTAAAAGTAGTCAAGAAAAATATATTGCACCAATGGAAGAAACACATTCAAAAGTGGGGAAAATGTTTTTCACTTTTTTGAAAGGGACAAACATTTCCTGTGTCCTTCATTTACCTTTAAGCATGTCTCAACCTCGCTCGAGGTCAGCGAGCCGGCGTCCTTTAACAAACGAGCACAAGAAAATTTTTTTCTAAAAATGATATATTTTCCATGAAACGAATGGAGTATTAACAGAAAAATAACAATTCTCAACGCATTACTTGCTCATAATTAAAAAAGATAATGCATTGAGTTATAAATTTTCCTTAGAAAGAGATTTAGCAAATGCCTTCGGAGCATTCGTTAAGAAAATCTTTCTAATTTAAACATGTGTATTTTAGACACAAACCTGAGTGGACCTTTGGCCTTACCATCAAAAGTGACAATCACTCCAGGTCCTCGTGATTTGCTTTTCCACACAAAGAAGGTTTGAACACAATGTGTGGAATGTCTATTTATTGCAGCGCATCATCATGAATCAAGAAGGCATGCAGTATGTGGTTTTCCTTTTGACTTAAGAAAAAAAAGTTGTGTTTCTCATGCAGCCACTTTAGTAATGTTTATGTTCCATGGAATATTTTTTGAACATAAATACTTTTTTGTGTTTCTATTTAATGGAACAATTTTTGAGTAAAATAGAGCGTTTGGTAAAAGTGTTCTTGAAATAGAAAAAGAATAGAAATACGTTTGGTACGATTAATAATTTTTTTGTTCTTTCTCGTTTTTTCTTCTTGTTTATGGACTATTGATCACCACCGGCCGGCCCCTCACCCTCGAACTGCCTCCCGCAGTCGCCGCTGATCAACCCTAGTTGGACTGCGGCCGGCGGCAGCAGGGGGTGGTTAGAGGCCACAAAGGCAAGGGAGAAAAAAAAATAAAACGTATTTTTTAACAAATTGTTCAAGAATAAAAGGCAAGTTTTTTTTTTGTTTCTTGTTGTTAGTCCAAATGTGTTCCCAAAACAAAAAAAAAACATATTTTTTGCTTCCGAGAATAAAAGTGTAAACAAACCTGTTCTTTTGTTATTCCTTGAAACAAAAGAACATAAACAGACTTGTTTATGAACGTTATCAAACAAGGCATTTGTGTTCCTCTTCTGGCTCTCAAGGTTTTTCTTTATACCGATAATCGAAGAACACGAACATAGAGTCCGACTATTTCGAGGCTCGCGAAACATCTTATTAGAGGCAAATACCGTTTAAGTTTTTGACACATACACACGACCTTAACACACAAAGATGAAATTTGAACAGGTGACCTTCGATTTCGGTATTGAATCTCCATAGCTTTACAATGGCTGCATCAGCCCTGGGGGTAGACCAACGCGGGTGTACATGTTTTATTTTTTTCATTGGACGAAGCATCCGATTATTTGAGATTGGAACTTATTGGAGGATAGGACTTCATTTTGTTACAAGCGTAGTCACACCAAGGAAATTCTAAGTTTTCTTTTCCCTATAGTGCAGTAGAACTAATTTTTGTGAATTTAAAGAGGGTGCAAGTCATCAAATCTTTTGGGATGTTTAGACGTGTACGTCTTCGAATCTCATAGAGACGGCATAAATGTCAAAGAAATTGTCATTTGTGTACAAGTTAATCGCGGCGACCAAATTTAACGCATGTCACGAGATAAACGAGACTCGAAAAAGATATTCATTGCGCGGAAAATTTAGTGTATTAAGAAAAGTTTGTATGTAATTGGGCAGCTTATGTCTATATTATTTGTCAAGACATGAATGATGAATGCTTCCCATCAGCTTTCCACACTTTATGGGCACTTCCATGGCAGAAGGACCACCCTTTTTTAGCCATGCTGACTCCATTCTTTCCACAGTGTTTTGCCCCCTAAGTCCTGATCAACGCGCCCCTTGAATTAATTAATGGGATACGAGAAACCCTAATCACAATCCCCACTACACCATTGACTTCAAATTAGTGCAGCAACACGTCTCTGCTAGTGCACATTAGCATCATTGTTCTTATGCCATCATCATCCACTTCCGTTAGTGTGTTCATAACTTTTTCCCACCATCCTGACTTTTAAGAATGTGGTATTATCATGTCCATCGCCAATTGACAAACCCTATACATCAAACGACCACCTCATTAGGTGTTACTATTATTGTGGGTGTTGATATCAGCGGTTCCTGTTATGGAGTTTGAGGCGCAAAAGTGAGATTGTGCAAGATTTCGTGACGCATAATGTCTCCACAAAATCTTTGTGTTCCCATCAACTTTTGGGAAAGAGCAGACACCTTGCCCTTTTCCCCTTAAATTACAACAAGTTGAGTCAAAAGATCAAGGACGAGAAAGTATATAAATGCAGTGTATCCTGTATCGCTGATAAACATCCATTGAAGCTGTCATGCCTAGAGGAATTGAGGCAATGGCTTCTTCCAATGCCTTCCACGTGCTTGTTGCACTAGTAACATTATCTCTGCTGGTGTCTTCAAACATTGCTGTCCCAATTACGAGTAAATTTTCGTTTTTTCGTCTATAATTCCTGCCTCTGTCTTACCCTCCTACTCTGTCTTGTTGTTCAGCTGATGACGAAACGTTTTCTCGGCATTTGCAGGGCCAGGAAGCTTAATGCATAGGCCTAAAGGCCAATTTCCAATCCCAACGAAAGCGCATGTGGTAAGAGATAGAGTTGTATAAATGTTTTGGACTAATTCATTGTTACTGCAACTTAAGATCATTAAGGCCAAAAAGATCTCTACTTTACTGACGCAATTCATTTTTGGTGGTCAGATCACAGAAGGTGCAAATCTGGAAGGTGAAATGGTTAGCGGAAGGATGACCGTGGAGCTCAATGATTATCCAGGGTCGGGAGCTAACAACCGGCACACTCCTAGGGCACAGTCTGGGAGATTATGCACTGATTGTTAGTTCTCTGTATTCGGAGTGAGCGCATTAGTCCCCACTTTGAGCATAGATTTTAAGTGTCATGTCACCGTGGAGAGCATCAGGTTCCTTAATTTTGATCCCGTACCAGTATAGAGGATTCTTTTGTACTATGGGTGAGCGAGAGGTGATTTAGACTATAGAATCGGATTATAAACCGAGTTCATAAGGTAAATCTTGTGTTATTGAAATGAGGGGAATGAAGCTGGTCTTCAGTAATTGTTAAATGTCATTAATGTCAGCTAAGAGCTTTGATCAATATGTTTCTATAGAAGCCTAGAAAAATTAATCCCACGCTGTTAATGAGACTTTCGGATCCATCCTCTTGGCTTATCGTTCTGGTGTACGTTTAAAGCAATGGTCATCTTCATGCTGCTTAATTGGGGACATTAGCAATGAGTGACGCTTTGCAATAAAGCAATAATTGCCTATTGTTGCTGACAGACAGATTGAATCCCTGAACTAAGGTTTTTACCTGCAATCTGCTAGTTGTTACTGTGAGCATGCGAAACTCCTGGGCTATTATAGATTGTACCTTTAACTTAGGCTCTAATCTTAGTTTCTAATAATCTGCTTCGCCCTTTCTGTGTGTATGAAGTTATGAGAAAAGTTTTCAGTCACTATCTGTTCAATCATCAGTGCCCTTGGTCGTGGCTGAGTAATTAGCCTTAAGGAGTAGAGAATCACAGCATCCAGGTATACTGGCTGAAGCAAAGCTAGTATCATAAGTATTTTATCATTGATACATCCATGAATTCGATCAATCACAGCTCATGCTTGGTGAACAGACAAATGTAAGTTTAATCTATAAGCATATGCCTTTTTGACTCTATGGACGCATGCCCTTGTACTGCTTCAACTGCTTTCCAGCTATCTTTCCTCCCCAAACTCAATACACAACACGAGCTGAAGAGCATAAAATATTGGAAAAATCTGAAGTTAGGTACTCAGCCATCAACTTTCTCCAACTTATGTTGCATCCAATTTAGTTTTATTTAATCTGCAACTTTGCTTATCAGCTAAAAAGGTTCCTGCATCTGGACTTTGTTTTGCTTGCTCCTTTAATTAAGTAGAGAAAGTGGGTTGCTAAGTGAAAGTGGTAGGCATCCACTTTCCAAACCTCCGTTGCCATTTTTTTTTTATTATCTATCCGCTTCCCTCTACACCTTGCTAGCCCTTTTTGGTGAAGAGGCCTGAGTCAAGGAACCGAAAAGTTCAATTTTCGTCATTGAATCTCTTCCTTAATTGACGAAAACACGTTTGTTGTTAAACAGAGATATTGCATTTCTGCAAGTCGAATGAGGAAATGCCATCTGGTAAGCGATGTTCCTATTCCAAACCGCATCCGAAGTCGCAAAACAATTTTCAACAGCTTGATTCCATTCATATGTCTGAGAATCGACAAAAGTAAGTGTTGGAAGAGAAAAATGGTTGATGAACTCGTCACAACAGCTCGCATTTTAGGATTTTCTTAAATTAAAGAAGAAGCCTATGCTTGTACAGATATTTGCATTCCATCACAGTATTCGGTAATCGCGATAGTAGGATTTCAGACAAGGCACTATCCCTGAGGCGATGGAGCTGCAGCAGGTGCAGCAGATGGAGACTCCGTCGGGTTAGATTGCAAAAATCCCATCTTTCTAATGAGTTCATTGGCTATCAACTGATTAGCGCTATCTGTGGGATGGTACTCGTCCCAAAATACGTACTTGCTTCTGTCTTTGCACAATTTTGACAGCGGAATACATGTCAAAGCAGGTCTAATTTTCCCCCAAGAGCAGCAGGGAGAGTCGGAATTGTTGAACCCTGCACAGAATGAAGATCAGATAGAATTAGAACGTGCAGACTAAGAACAAAGATCTTATGTAGATTCTGGAAAGCTCGATACTAATGTGTGCTTATCGAGTACCGTATTTGACGGGGTTGCTTATAAGGTCGTTGACAACATCGTAAGCGTCGCCAAATCTGAAAGTTGCATTCGGAAGCTTGCTCGATACTTCCTCTAACATTTTGCTCGTAGCTTGATTGAAACTGAGTGCTAGTTTGTTTGTCCTCTCTTGACACCCTCCAGATGTGCTTAGCACCCTCTGGAGGGGTATGCAACCCATTGGCCCTAGCCCGAACACCATCAACTGCCGTGCACCTAAGCTATGCAGTAACTGTGCACGTATTTCTGAAAGTCAGAACTTCAAGGAAAATTACAAGAAAAAGAGAAAGCTACATGTCATCAGCATCAAAATTAGCTGTACCGTGAGTTGTGCTCGGAGAGTATCAGTTAAGTAGCTGACAAAACTGTCGTCGTTATACGTATACGAGTCGCTGTAAACGGGCATCAAGTAATTGTTGATGAAGTCGTTGCTTCCTAGAGCCACCACATAAAGAGCTTGCTGAAAGAAATTCTCTGCTTTGTCGTCGCCTATCTTCTCTCTGATCAACTCTTGGGTTCCTTGGAACAGCTCTATTTGCTTGTAAAGAGAGAGCCTTTGAATCTATGAGTTATGCAACCGCAGTTCAGTACAAGAACGCAGGCAATATCTTCAAGAAAGAGATTAGAATGAAGATATCGGTTTTCGCTGCTTACGAAGTAAGACCCTGTCTCATTCAAGATTCCTCCACCTCCAGAGGCATAATTGACTCCATTTTGCATTATCGTGTCCTCGGTTAAGGAGGGGTCGAGGATAGCGGGAGGCCTCGGAAGGCCCATCTTGTCGCCTGCATTGAGAACCGTGAAGCCGCTAAATTTCAGGAGGCGAAAGCTCAATACATGTACTTCTAGGAGTCTCTTGAACTGTAAGTTCAAGCTTATAGAGCAGAAAATCCTACCAATTATATCAGCCACGGTGCGGCCGTTACAGAACCTCCCGTTCGGCATGCCGTTGCCAAAATCGATGCCGTACCACGGCAAGTTCGCCTTGGCAAGTCCCTTCGAGAGGTAGTCATTGTTGCCGACATCGGAGAGCGAGTCGCCGAATATGAACTGCACATTCTTGCACTGGCATCCACCTATGGCGATCCCTAGAACCACCGCAGCCAGTAACGTCACCAGGGACACGGATTTCATGATCGGAAACTCTACTTCCTGGTCCTCCAACTTAACTAAAGCGAAGAACTTTGGTGCTCTTCCTGAAAGAACAGGGAGGAAGCAATTTAAGCCTGCGCGGAGACGAGTGTAGACAGGCAGGTTTAGAGGTACTAAAAGGGTGAGGGAGGGCCTTGGGGAGTTTGAATCTGAGTCAGAAAAGTCATAGTAGATGGTCTGATCAACCAACCGTTTAACGGCTGAAACCTACTGCAACTGCTGGAGCATTTGTCTTGGTTGGGACAATGGTTTAACCTCAGGGACCCAGGAGATTATCTTAGGATTTGATTGACCATGAAGGGAAGCAGAGACCTTGTTTGACTAGGTGTCGAGATCCTCTTATCTGCGATGGGCTAGTACCAGGTCAAATGATTGAGATTAGTGGGCTCACCCACCATGATGCGCATGCAAAGCGTAGGCAGGTTTCTGGTTGCACCCTGGTGAGCAACTGTTGTCCAGACTCTTCGGAAAAATTAGGGATTGCTTCACGAGATTGGCTTGCTCCAGATTGATATGAACCGAAGCGTCCCGGTAGCATCTGATGAATTCAATCGCTTCACTTGATTACGACCCCACGTCTCCAACCTCTGTGATGACGTGAGATCGAATATGTTAGATCCGACCCAAAATTTATCCTAATGCATGGGGAGGTTCTCATTCCATAATGGAACCCAATCGATTCCTATACCTTAGTCATAAATAGTTTATTAGCTATATTATAAATCAATTTGCACCCAATTGTCTTTGCGAGGCGAGATGACCTCTTGCTCTAATATTATATGAAAGTGAGATTTTATAAGATTACTATTAACTATTCTAAAATTGATTAATATTTAATTTTCTAACATCTCTTTTTTACGCTTAGTCTGAGCGTGAAAATATACTACCTAAAAAGATTCGAACTTAGAATCTTCTACAAAATTTTGTGGAATCACTGTCAACTGTTTTAAAAATTTCTGGCGTTGCACGGTGCACCCAGGTTAGATGATGGCCGTTGAAGAAATCAAGAATCCGAGGGTCCATGCTCGTCCTCGCATTCGGGACGGATGACCGAAGATCTTGCGGAGCCCCGAGAGATCCGAATTGGCTCCATGGAGGATGCTTAGGCCCGGCCCCACCGCAGGCGATCGAGAGATCTCCACGTGGCGCGATGTGAGCCACTCGCCACCTCAGTGCACGAACCCGTGCTGCGACCCATGTGCAAGGATCCTGCCACGTTATCCACATCCAAAGATCTCGACCCTCCATCTCCGAATCCGACGGCTGACACCCCCTCATATCCCCCAACCATATCCACCCAAAAAAAAAAAGAATTTCACGGAAATTTTCCAAAAATTAAAATGAATTCCCAACTCAGAACCCCTAAAAGAAAAAAGAAAATATCACTCGGCCATCACTTCCACCCTCTCACTCTCCTCCCCACATCCCCCACCGGAAAATGGAAGTGGCTTCAATCTCCGTCAAGACCTTCACCGGACTCCGCCAAAACGCGGCGGAGAAGCCCCACTTCGCCTCCCTCGCCGCCGCCGCCCCAGGGACCCGCCGCCCCGCGCCCCAGAAATTCCGGGTCCTCGCCGCCAGGACCAGCCCCAAGCTCACCAACCGCAACCTCCGCGTCGCCGTCATCGGCGGGGGCCCGGCCGGCGGCTCCGCGGCGGAGACCCTCGCCAAGGGCGGCGTCGAGACCTTCCTCATCGAGCGGAAGCTCGACAACTGCAAGCCCTGCGGCGGCGCGATCCCGCTCTGCATGGTGGGCGAGTTCGACCTCCCGCTCGACATCATCGACCGGCGGGTCACCAGGATGAAGATGATCTCGCCGTCGAACGTCGCGGTCGACATCGGGCGGACCCTGAAGCCGCACGAGTACATCGGTATGGTGAGGAGGGAGGTCCTGGACGAGTACCTGAGGGAGCGAGCGTCCAAGAACGGCGCGACGGTGATCAATGGGCTGTTCTTGAAGATGGACATGCCGGAGGACAAGAGCGCGCCGTACCGTTTGCATTATACGGAGTACGATGGCACGAAAGGTGGGGTTGGAGAGAAGAGGACTCTGGAGGTGGACGCTGTGATAGGGGCCGATGGGGCCAATTCGAGAGTGGCCAAGTCCATTGGTGCTGGCGATTATGACTACGCCATTGCTTTTCAGGTATGTTTTAGTGGTGGTCGCTCATGCAAAGCTTGAAACTTTGAGCCCTATCTTTCGGGAATTTCTGTTTTGAGGTGCTTCGTTTCTGGATGGTGCATTATTAGCTTTACTTATCGTTCGTAGGACTCATGAATCATGATGATGATTAAGAATGCTGTTTGGTTTTGTTCTTTCTATTATGCTGATAGATGCTGCGACATTTAGAAGAACTAATTGTCATAGGTTGTTGTAGTGCATGTGGCGGTCTCTCTCATATGTTGGAACTTGCCGATTGAAGTTTATCTTCTATCACAATGAGAAAGAAACAGGTTAAAATTTCTGCAATGAGCAAACTTGAAAACTATTGTGCCGGTTACAATGTTCGAGGGGAACTGCGTAAATGGATGAAGGTTGCATATTCTTCTTCCGCTAATTGATTTTTCCGCCAAGATGTGTGTTTGCCTTTGAATGACTTATCCTGGAGTTACGGTGATGGGTTCTTTTCGCTTAAAAACTGCTCAAATGGCTGTGTGTTTTTTCACTATGGATAATTTGTGGGCACGCTGCAAGTTCTCTGGAGAACAAAAGTATAGGTTCTAATAAAATATGGGGATGACTGACTCCTGCATATTCAATCTCTCTGTTTTATACCAGGAAAGAATCAAAATCCCCGATGACAAGATGGTGTACTATGAGAACCTGGCCGAAATGTATGTCGGCGATGATGTCTCGCCTGACTTCTATGGCTGGGTTTTCCCCAAATGCGACCACGTGGCTGTCGGTACCGGCACCGTCACACACAAAGGGGATATCAAGAAATTCCAGCTAGCTACAAGGAATAGAGCCAAAGACAAGATCTTGGGCGGAAAGATCATCCGAGTGGAGGCACACCCTATTCCTGAGCACCCCCGACCAAAGAGGTTGTCTGGAAGAGTGGCCCTAGTGGGAGATGCTGCTGGGTATGTGACGAAATGCTCAGGTGAGGGCATCTATTTCGCGGCGAAGAGTGGCCGAATGTGTGCGGAAGCCATTGTCGAGGGCTCTGAGCAAGGGAAGAGAATGGTGGAGGAGAGTGACTTGAGGAAGTACTTGGAGAAGTGGGATAAAACGTACTGGCCGACCTACAAGGTCTTGGATGTGTTGCAGAAGGTGTTTTACAGGTCAAACCCGGCAAGGGAAGCATTCGTGGAGATGTGCGCTGACGAGTATGTGCAGAAGATGACTTTTGATAGCTACTTGTATAAGACCGTGGTGCCCGGGAATCCATTGGACGATTTGAAGCTGGCTGTGAACACCATTGGGAGCTTGGTCAGGGCCAATGCCCTAAGGAAAGAGATGCAGAAATTATAAGCATGTTAAGAAAATGGAGGGTTTTTAATACATCATCTGGACTTTTTCGTCTCTTTTAGAGTTCATCTCGCTCCGCCTCAGTGAGAACAAATCGAAGGTGGCTCCAAAGGTGGCTCCGTATCTGATTCCCCGACATTCGTTTTCGCTTTAGAAGTTGTTATTTCTTTGTAGCATATACCATTATCAGACTATTTGTGCTGTCAAAAGGGGATATTGTACATCTCCAGCTCGCTGGCGCTCTCTGTTTCATTGAAATATTCGTAATATGAACCACCAGAACCCTTGAGAACTCTTCTCCTCTAAAACCCTTTTTGGCAAATCTCCATGATGATCTTCATGATCCATGGAAGTTGCAGTCACGATGAAATCTCGGATGGGGTCAAGTAGGTTTCAGCAGGGGTGATGCAGCAGAAATGCCCGGATCGGTGCTATATGGAGATGAGTTCACTTGCTTGTGCAAAGCGGCAATCTTACATGAAAAGGCCAAATGAAGGGCAACGTTTCATTTGCATAACCGAAGGAGCTGCTAAAGAGAGGCAGTCATGAGAGAAATTGATTAATGATGTGGCCATTTAGTCAGAAAAGCTATGAAAACGACACGAATGCGCACGATCACTTGACCTGTCTTACCGAGGAAATTTATTGTTTTTGGCAATGCGACATGTTGATCCTATCAAGTAACCGTGGATTTCCTGCAATTTCATTAGACGTGACAGAAAAAGTTCATTCCTTTGACTCAACGACGCTTCTATCATACAAACTCTTGCAACCTTAATAATGTTTTGGTTCAACCTAAGCCTATTCTTGCAACCCTGTTTCCTATACAATGATCGGATCGTGTCCGCTCAAATATTTTTCCACCAAGTGCGATTCAATCATGATTTATTGGTGGACTCTACTGAGATAGATGGACTCCAAGAAGACCCTTCAAATGAAAATCATTATAAGCTTCCAGAACGATGTCGTGAATCCTGTCCAGAATCAGACTCGACATGTGAAATTTTTTAGTTGCTTTGCTAATTATTTAACTAATCGGGAAAATTGAAGTGTCTATTTTCTAAGAGTTTGAGATTTTTCGTCTTATATTTGTTAACAAGAAAGTCCATCTTTTCTTAAAAGAAACTCTTTTTTTACTTCCGGAGAAATGGAAATCAGGTTCTTGTGCCAAACTTCAGCTGTGAATTTGGTGCTGCTTGCCAAGTATCAATTTTTTTTATCTATTGAACCTTCAAAATCAAATCATGGACATTAACGTCGCTATAGCATGAACTCGACGAAAAGGGGAAAAGGCAAAATATCAGCACGATCACACAATACGCACCGCAAAAAGGGTACACAAAAAGAACGGCCATGATTTGCTGTTTGTTAGCACAGGAAGCGAGGCGTATTCGGTACACAAAAGAAAGGCAAATGGTCCGGCTATTCTCCTCACTCCTTGGCGTAGACGCTGCGTATATAGGATAGCCATTCAAGGTTTCGTCAGGTTTTGTGGAGAAAAGTGGGTTGTGATTTGCTCGAAGCTCACGAGGCTGAGTTTTTCACAGTAACCAAGAACGACACCCCAGAGAAAAAGCCTAGGTGGGTCTTTGATTCGCTGTGGCACTTGTTGGAATTTCTTGTTCACTTGCTTTAATTCCTCGTCTTGATTTGTGGGTAAGCTTTGTTTGTGATTCTTTGCGCGCTAGCTCTCTTGCAAAGGTGGTGCGAGACTCGTTCTTGGTTTTTCTCTGGGTTGCAAGATTTGTCTCTGGCCCTTCATTTCCTTTTCGTGTTTGTGCTGGTGCTATTTTGATATGGTGGAATTGCTTAGTGAAATTGCTTGTTATCTTCTGTTGGAATCTCGTTTATGTCAATGTGGGCAGAATTCTTTTCCCCGCAAATCCGAGGGTTTCTCTGCGTTGGGTTATGAATTTCCCATTGGCTCTTTGTAGGAAAAAGGAAGGGAAATATTGATTTATTTCTTGAAATGAGAATTTCTGAAGTGCTTTATCGGTTCTAAGAAAGATGAATCTTCTTCGTAGAGTGAAAGATTTGCTATTGGACTGCAGGACAAGCAAGCTTATGCACTGACGACTTAATATTTTTGCTCTGGAAAATCACATGCTTATTCATGCACTTAAAGATGAAAGATTCGGATTCAGATCTATTATAGTATACCGACGTTCTCTTGCTGTGAAGATCATGCTAATAAAGGATATTCCCATCTTGCTTTCATTGGATGACTATAACTGCGCTGCTTTGTATGTCTCAACTGGCTGGAGTTTCTGGGTTTCAGTTTGTTTTGGCTTACACTGATGACCAGGCATTTCTCATATAAGGTCTTCTGTTAGTTGCGCAAAAGGAACATGTTGTTTTCCTATTTTTATCTATTAGTCTTTGCTTAAGATTCTGTCCTATTCATTGTCTTCCATATGTATCCTCTTTTAATGATTTTTGTGGCTATTAGATATGGCATCAACATCGGCAACTACCTTGTCCATTGGATCAACTCTTTCCTTTGGCCACAACTCTGGTTCTCTTACTCAACCAAAGCCCTTTGGTGTGAGACTCGCATCCCATGCATCTCTTGCAAGTTTCAGTGGCCTAAAGGCCACCACTTCAGTGAGCTGTGAAGTTGAGTCTTCTTTCTTAGGCAAGGAAAGTGGTGTGGCCCTTCAACGCTCAGTTGCACGGAAAGTGCAAAAGCAAAGCCAGAGGTTACAGTATCATCTGCAGCCACAGGCGTCTTTCAAAGTGGCAATTCTTGGGGCAGCTGGAGGAATAGGGCAACCATTATCACTTCTTATCAAGATGTCCCCTTTGGTCTCAGCGCTTCATCTTTATGATATTGCCAATGTCAGGGGAGTTGCTGCTGATTTAAGTCACTGTAATACTCCCTCGCAAGTTCTGGACTTCACGGGAACTTCTGAGTTATCCAATTCCTTGAAGGGTGTGAACGTTGTAGTCATACCTGCTGGAGTTCCAAGAAAACCGGGTATGACCCGTGATGACCTCTTCAACATCAATGCAAATATAGTTAAGAGTTTGGTTGAGGTTGTAGCAGATAATTGCCCCGATGCCTTCATCCACATAATCAGCAACCCAGTTAACTCCACTGTACCAATCACAGCCGAGGTTCTGAAACGGAAGGGTGTGTATGACCCAAAGAAGCTTTTCGGCGTCACCACACTCGATGTCGTGAGGGCAAACACCTTTGTTGCTCAGAAAAAGAACCTAAAGCTCATTGATGTGGATGTGCCAGTTGTGGGGGGACATGCTGGAAGTACGATCCTGCCCCTGCTTTCAAAGACAAGACCTTCTGTTAGTTTCACGGATGAAGAAGTGGAAGAGCTAACTGTAAGGATCCAAAATGCTGGGACAGAAGTGGTAGAGGCCAAGGCTGGTGCTGGATCCGCTACTTTGTCAATGGCATATGCGGCTGCTCGATTTGTTGAGTCATCTCTTCGTGCTTTGGATGGAGATGGGGATGTGTATGAGTGCTCTTTTGTTCAATCAGATTTGACCGAGCTTCCATTTTTCGCATCCAGGGTTAAGCTTGGAAGGAAAGGGATTGAAGCACTGATCCCATCTGACCTCCAAGGTTTGACCGAGTATGAGCAGAAGGCCCTGGATGCGCTGAAGCCTGAATTGAATGCCAGCATTGAGAAGGGAATTGCATTCGCACAGAAAGAAGCAGTCGCTGCCTAAGTTCTATCAGCAAAGGGAAAATGAAGCTCTGAATCTTAATATACATCAAGTAGACAAATCATGGCTGTCAATTTTGTTAGTAGGCTTTCCCTTGACCATCTTGAACAAGAAACTTTCAAGAACTTTTACTGATGATAAGAAGCTTTTTTGAGCGGTTATGCTGGAGTTGTAGATCGAGCAGATGTAGTGTCTCTAATATGAGAATGTAGCACTTTCTTAACTGACCAATGATACCACCCGTTTTAAGGGATCGATCCCATTGAGGTGCAAAATTTTGATACTTGATGTGTTTTCCTTCTCCTCTTTCGTGTTCATGTTACTTTGGTTGTACCCCATATTTACTGCTTCTAGGTTAATGAGAGTCTAATGTTCAAGTTTCTGTCTTCCTTTGAACTATCTTTGGATAATTATTCCATTCGTGATTTGGTTAAATGTCTGTGGATAATTAGGGCGTTGTTATTGCACTCTAATTACGCATGACGACGAAAATTTCATTATATTGTCTCTTATGATGTTGCGGTCTTATCCCAGTAAGTTTTCCCCTGGCACTGCAGTGGTGTCTCGTATAAAGAGCAAGCAAACTCCCCATCCGAGCGTCGGATGGTCGTTTGGGCAAATATGGAGAAGGGGTTGCTTGTCAAAAAAGTCAAAATTGTGCATAAAAACACGCAGTTCGGGAGTCTTTTGAGTAAATCAGATCCACTGCTTATCAGTATTCCCTTGGAATACACACTTAAAATTGTGAGCTGACAGTCTTCTGCGCAGAAAGATTGCTTTAGATGAAGCATGTTGTAACGAGGCCTGTGCCCTTGTTGGCACTGCGACCAATTTAAACAAATCCGATATCACTCAAGTTAAAATAAGTTGCAAGCTTATCAACGCCACCATGAGTCCATGACTGAGATTTGAGAACATCTTAAGCTGTTTGACAACCTTTCAATTGCCTATCTAAGGTTCTTGCGCCACCAATTTGCTCTGTTCAGGGTCATGTTGATGAAATCAGAATGTCCTGATTGTATTCTCATTGGCTAATCGCTCCAAAAATGGGTCACGGATCATCCTACCACCGCATTTTGGAATGACAAATTTCGGCATAATTTCGTCATTTTTTTTTTTGCCGCGGGTGATAGGTAAGGTCCTGTCTGCATAAATTTCAACTGTCCGAAGTGCATCTCAAAAGAATTTACAGGTGTCTTCAATGAATCCCTTCTGCATAGTTGCTAGGGTTTGGCATTGCAGACGAAGAAACTATGAAGAGGGAGCTGTTCGGGCATCTCAGGCTCTTAGACCACTCGTCCAATTTTATGTTGGTCCTGGACAATCTAATTACCAGTCCCGAACTTCTCCCCAAGATGTACTCACTGGTGCCCTAGCCAACTTTCTGTACACCATGTCTATGATCCAAATCTAGCCAAATGCCAATATGTTCTCGAGTACCTGTCCTTGAGCACATTCGTTGCATCTTCTGACCTGAAGTGCTTATCCCTACCAATAGTCATGGCAGGAGCAGTGTCCTCCCTGAAAGTGATGAAGCCTAGAACGATCCCTGATTATCACCATCCGGTCATAAACACTCGAAAGGACCTTGGCAAAGTTGTGGCAATCCACACAGATCCTGAGATTGTTAGCTAATCGAATAGTTGTGCCAGGTGGAGTTGCAAGGACGCCGAAAGCAATAGCTAATTTCTCACTGTGATAAGAAAGCCTATAACCCTTGTCTTCGGAGCTTAGATTGTGCAGCTCAGATGATATTTCAGGGACATAACCAGCAATCTTCAGCTGACTCCCAATCTCATCTAACATAGCATAAATTTCATTTTGCCGCGGGTGCAACACATCATCCACAGTGAATTCATGCACATTTCCATTCAACGTGATTGTTGTACATCCGGGGCTTGTCTGAATCCCATTCTCTTTCATGAACTTTCTCACTTCCGTGACTTTTTCCCAGTCGCCAACAGAAGAATAAATATTCAGTAACAGAATATAATCCCCTGCTTCTTGAGCCTTGAGTTCAGTTAAATGCCATACTACACGTTCTCCAAGGGCAACGTGGCGATGAATTCTGCAGGCCCCGAGTAAGGTCCTCCATATTGTTGAGTCAGGCTGGTTCGACATCGACATTATTAGTTCATAGGCCTGATCAAGCAAGCCAGCTCGACCCAATAAATCAACCATGCATCCATAGTGGTGGACATTTGGCATTCTTTTGAAATCTTTGCTCATTCCCTCGAAGAACAACATTCCTTCATCAACCAATCCACTATGACTGCAAGCTGAAAGAACTCCAGTGAACGTTTGATCATCAGGAACAACTTCTGCTCTCAGCATTGCTAGATACGCTTCAATTGCTTCTCTTCCCTTTCCATTCATGGCTAAACCAGAAATCCAAGCACTCCAAGAAACCACATTCCTAACTTGCATTCCCTTGAAAACCATGAAAGCCTTATCCATGGATCCACACCTCGAGTACATTGTAATTAGAGAGTTACAAAGCTTGATAGCATCACCATAGCCTCTCTCTTCAATATACTCATGGACCTTTCCACCAAATTCCGGCGAATTTAAGCTAGTGCAAGCCTGAAGAACATGCAAGCAAGTAACATCATCCGGTTGGCATCCGCACTCTCCACGAACCATAGCATCAAACACCGCTAACACATCACGGGTTCGGCGATTACGTAAGTAACATGAGATCAACACGTTCCAAGCAACGATGTCCCTCTCAGGCATTTCGTCAAATACAGCACAGGCTTCCTGGCTCCGATAGCAAATCGAGTAAAAATCCATCAAACCAGTGAGCAAAAGGCTGTCCGATTGATGCCCGTCTCTCACAATCCTTCCGTGAATCTGCAATCCACCCGTTAGAGACTCCATCTTCGCACACGACTTAACGCAAAAAGAAGAGGTCAACGGATTAGTCCTCTCACCTAGCCGCCTCATTTCTCTGTACAAGTAAAGCCCTTCCTCGGGCGAATCACTCCCGGAATAAGCTCGAATCATGGTGTTGAACTCGGCCACAGACGGGTTCTTGATCTGAGAGAAGAAACGGCGGGCGTACGACACGTGACCGAAGGGCGTGAACGAGACGCGGGACAAGAAGTGGAGAGAAACGGTGGGATCTTCAAGGGACCGAGTACGGAGGATGTGGGCGTGGATTTGGAGCAAATGGGACTCTTGGGCACACGACTTGATCAGAGAAATCAATCGCTCGCTCGCACCTTGGGGGCACGAAAAGGGATTCGCTGGGCGCATGTCTCTCGCATCGAGGACTGTCGATAACACTGAAGCTAGCGACGACGACGACGACGACGAAGACGAAGAAGAAGAAGGCGAAAGAGAGGGAGAGCGACTGGTATTGAGGGACGCGAGAAGTGCTCGTCGCGAGACGGCAGCGGAGGGAGCGACCAGCTTCATAATCTGGCTCTCTTTGCTCCTTCACGCACCGCCCGGCGATCCACGGCGCCGGCTAATTCAAACCCCCGACGATACCGGAGGCTGATCGGGTCCGAATCGAAGCCCGACGGATGCTCGAGGAAGCGTTCCTGCTCCGTTATTTTAGGACAAGAACGATGTGAGTTCGCAAGGACAGATTCCTGCGAACACATGCACCGACTCGCTGGACCGGCGCGAACTCAGTCGGGAGGGTTCGCGGACTGAAACATATTACGCATCGGAAATTTTTCTCACTATTTTCCATAATTTTTCTTTTATTATGAATTGCTTTTCTTTTCCATAATTACAAATTAAAAGGCAAACGTTTTATTTTTTAAAGTTTTGTTAGTTCTACTCAAAAGCAAGCAGCTATATTATCCAATAAACTGATAAATACATCTAATTCACCCGCCTTATAAATAGAAAAATACACAACAAACTTAACGGCTTCTTACATTTATCATAATATGCGACTTTATGAAGGCCATCTCCAAGCTCTTTATTTATAAAGAATGACTTCCACGTAAAAAAGATTCATCGATTTTTGTTTAATGATTTTAATAATATTTTCTTTTTTTGAAAATGGAAAAGTTTTGTTGTTCCGAATTTTCGAATCAAATTCAATTCCCCTAAAAAGTGACATTACCGGTTCATCTATACAATGCTCTAGAGCCAAAAGATGTATGCGAATCATCAATGTCCTCATTACATAACCAAATCTATCTGATCAAACATGACAAACAAATGGACAAAAAAGAAGAAGGAAACAGATGAAATCTAAATAGTGTTTTAGGTCAAGACACTCAAGAGCACACATCGATTCTCGTCTACCAGGATGATGTTCCCGGAACAAGCTTCTTCTTCTTGTAGTTGGCCTTGAAGCAGGCTTGCCTGAGCCTCTTGGTCTTGTCCTCGAGCTTCAGGTCAGGCACCTCCTCCATCGACTTCCTCTCCCTCTCCAGCAACTCTATTGCCTCCCGGAGCTTCCTTTCGTCCTCCCCTCTACCCAGTTCCTGCGTCAGTTCAGGGAATCAATTTTTAAAGCGACGCCTTGTCAAATCGTCATCGCGGGGTTTGTTTTCAACATATTACTATAGTACTCCATGGACATATGTATGGACCTGGAGGTTCTTGATTAGGGTTTGGAGGCTCGTGAGCTTCCGGTGGGGCCACCGGCGAATCCCGACTTCCCGACACCTCTTCTTCAAGAGCGTCAGCCCGACATTGAGCTCCTTGGCAGCTTGTGTGATCGGCATGTAAAAGTACTCGGAGATGGCTTCGCGAGACAACATTTTGATGGCGGTCCTCGTTTCCGACTCTTTGCCATCACTTTCCGCACTTGATCCTGACAATCCATTATCCATAATCATATCATCAAGCAAGCTTGCTCGATCTCCATCAGTACCAGACGACACTGTCTCCACTCCAGTTTTGAAGCACCCGTTCATTTCCTTGAATTCTTGTGATAACCCATTCGTGTCGTCGAGGTGAACCGCATTATCTGTGATGCCAGTCAATGGAATCAGAAGCCGTGAGTACGATTCATACTCCAAGCACTGTTTTGGAGAAAGTTTATACCATGTACCTTTGACGACACAAGAATTACTATGCTCAACAATGTCGAAAGTGGAGTACCATGGATCATCTGGAAACGACGTGACCGGAAAGGACTCGTGAACTGACAAATAATACTGCCACTCGAACGAAGAAATATACCCACTTCCACTGCTTGCGGGGAAAAAAGGGAGAAGCGTGTTAGGACTCCTTATACGCTTTACTCGTTAATCCAACAAACAAGTGAAAGAACCCAAGAAGGGAACGAGAAAAAGAGGACTGATGTAAAACCAGATTCCAAGCGAAGGCAAGAGATCATTCGAGAGGAACAAAGGGTCTTCATCTTTTGCAATGAAGTCGTATTCAGAGCACGACGGCTCGAGCTTCACTGCTTGGCGGTGATGACTGGCCATCGCCAAAGATGTTCTTGTGCAGCACTGGCGAATTCTCGAGCTTTTCAGTGGAAATCGATCAAGATGGTAAGTGGTGCGTTGCGTATAAATACAGATGAATGAGCGAAGTGCAATTAATATCGTGGGCGATCGTGCGCCGTCTCGCGGATAAAACCGGCCGGGCATGCATGAACTACCATCATCAATTTCATTTATTGGCTAACGCGTGTTTCTCTCGATCTTTTGAGAGTTACAAGATGAGAGAGAGAGAGAGAGAGAGAGAGAGAGAGAGAGAGAGAGAGAGAGAGAGAGAGAGAGAGAGAGAGAGAGAGAGAGACCTAACAATTATGGGGAGGATTGTGGAATTATGTACTCGTTCTTCGATTCCAAGAAATCTGGTAGACCTTGGGAATACTGAGGACTCTGGGGATGATATACTCTAACACGAATTCATTCGCTTGTTGATTAGGTTAGGATTCACATGTTCCGGTTGGCAAGCATTCTCTGTGTTTAAGTTGATGTGAAGTTGAACCGAGAAAAGCTTACTAAATATGTAAATACGAAAATGTGCGAGATGGAGTACATGCATGTAAAACATACGTCGTGTTGCGGTTTAAGATGACTACTGTATTTTTTGGTGTGTAATCCATAGTTAATTGCTGCTGTAATGTATTGAGTTAATGACTTCAATGATCAGGGGCTTAACTGGGGGGCGGCTCGTGGAACGGTTACAACGTTCGGATGAGCTTACATAGGATCCTCAGACATAGCCGCCATGCCTTATAAGGATGTTCCAAACAAGAGTTAACTAGCTGTATTTCCATGCATATATGGACGGATGTACGTACATACTTGTGCATGTATGATTATATGTATTTATCCAAGTCAGATGTTGGGCTTCTCGATCAAATTCTGAACTTAAAGACCCAAAAAAGTTCGGAAGGATTTATGTCTGTCCGTATAATCAATATTGCAGAGGAAGTGTGTATAGTATTTCAGATTTTGTGCTTGTCATCCTTAAACTGATGATTATTGTATAACCCTAAACCCCATTTTAAGAAAAAATTTCACATCGTTGCCATATACCTTTTCTAAATTTTGCAATAAGTAAATAAAGGAAATATATTGCGGCTGTAACTGCTAATATCACCATTAGTTTCATCCATTATTGTGAACTTAATTAGGATTCGATACAGACTTTAATCACCTTTAAGGGTTCCGCAAGATGATGAGGGTAGGTCATACAGATAAACTGCAGCACAATGCCGGTAGTGAAACCTTGGCGATTCCTCTATTCGGGGACCTCCTGAGGAAACCTTAAAAGGTCGGCGACTAAAAGTGCATTAGAATTGCCAAATCTGATGAATCAATGTGAAAAGAGCGACCTAGCCAGATTGCGCTGTGGCTCGTGTATATGAAGTTAGCATAAAATCTAACAAATGCGAGCAGATTTGCTCGAACAATAAGAGATTATAGGGCGAGGCATGTCCAAATCCGATTGCATTTGCAATTGCCAACCAGAATAGCAGAGTTCTCAGCAGTTTGCTGCCAGTAACCTATCTGGAACTGAACTGTAAGAGCCCGCCATCCGTGCAATAAACCTGAACTGAAATCTACTTAACTTGATGATGACACCAATTACAAACACTAGAACTCCGCTTAGCTGAGAAATGAAAAGCTTCAGGTCTTAGGACTGGTCAATATTCATAGGCTCAACTTTTGCCTTTCTGCCATCAAAGTCAAGTAGAACATTTCATGAGAATGAAGTCCACAAGCCAGTAATTATACTGAATAAGATCAGTCAATCTTTGCCTTCAACATCATGCTCGATCCAATCGGGCTAGAACTGGCACTGCACACTATGTCTAATGATCATAGAGCAGTACACTAAATTGTAACACAAGAATCTGACACCTTAGAAAAGAAATTGCCACTCTCTTTGAACAAGAGAACAAGAGCCGCTAAATGAGATAATGATTAATGACTATTCGATACAAGCATATGCCAGCAGCACAGCATGTGCATTTGCAAAAGCAAAGCAAGATAAGGGAGTACAACAAAGCCCCTGGTGCTGATTTTTCTTTGCAAGCCACATCAGCAGTAGTTTAACATCAACATCATCATAAACCTCAATGTTTTGCCTTCCCACCCCTTCCGCGACCACGGCCACCTCGTCCACCACCTCCTCTCCCTCCACGTCCTTTGCTGCCACCTAACGCCCTGCTGACACCATCTTTAGCTTTCATTTCCTCTGGCAATGGGATTATGTGGTCTACGCACTTCCTGAAGCTGAAATCATCCATGGAATCATCTTCCCTTATGAGGAAGAAGCACTTGCTTTTGAATGTAGGATGAAATCGTACTTGAAATGCCTTGATCCCCGCACCTATTTTTTTCTCTGGCTCCGAATGCCCCTTCTTAATCAACTCCAGCAATGTCATGTACTCATACTGCATTGTTGGGGGCAAAATAGCATTAAGCACAGGCTATCAAAATGATTATAAAGCGAAAAGATTCAAAAATTGAGACGTAACATGCAATTGGTTTGACTGAATCCACTACATGATTCAAGTATGACAGGATCATCCAGTACGTGATTAAATTCTTTCTCTTGGACACAAAAATTAAACTAGTCAGTCAATGCAGTGATCCTTGTAACTAGCATGATAAAAATGTATATCACATGCCTAACAGGCAGGTGAGAGATTTTTCTGTACATAACTCTTAGCAAGAGCAAAATACTGCTTCCATTGGGCGCGATAACAGCATAAACTGCCCAGGACTTCCTAATGCTTACTGGACAAATCTTCCTTTCAAACCAAACTTATAATAGTACTCAGAAAAATTATGTAATCAGCATATCGCAATAGACCATTCCCTTAACTTCAAGACAGTGACCCGTATCTCCTTATTCATCATTATAGTTAAACAGGACAGTTCTACGTTATTCTCTAATAAGCAAAATTTATCTATTAACCATCATATGAATTCTATCAACATAATTTGAGTGAGATGTCCATCCAAGTGAAGAACACCGACGATACACAGCCTACTTTCAGTTAACCAATGAACAAGGAGCAACTTGTCTTTACTCAGTACGAATTTCTTTTTCTTCTTTTTCTGAGAAAGAACAGTGGATGATCCCACTGATCTTGCCTCAAGCAGCAGCAAGGATATGCATTCACAAGAAAACCCAATTTCTTCCCTTGTCACGGACTCGTCTGAACTCTCCAGCAGCCGGAGAATCTGACATTTGAAAATAGGCGACAAATTTGTTCGTCCATTTCACAGCCATTAAATCGTGGAAACTAAGAGCTTCCAAATTCCACCAATTAAATCTAAGCGATCGAGCTGTTGTCAACTCATTACAAACTATCTGTGGCGCTCAACAAGTACACTCCTGAACAATCAAACACTTGAATTGAACGTCACAATACCTCCAATTGCTCAGCGTCGTGCATGAAAGTTAGGGAAAAAAATCACAAAAGCAAAAAGTAAGAGTCGTATTCTCGTCATACCTTATTAACATTGACGTTGACAGGCCAGAAATGAAGAAACTTGAAGAAGTAGTCGAACATCTCCACGGACGAACCAAACTCCTTAGGCCCGACCTTGGCCAGACCCGAACCCTTCTCCAGACGCTCCTCCTCGGCAGACTTCTCCTCCACCTTCTGCTTCTTTGCAACGCCGTCGCCGCCCTCCGCGTCTTCCTCCTCTTCTTCTCTCGCGCGCTTCGCTTTGGACTCGCCGTCTTCGGCTCCGTCGAGCGCGGCCGCGTCCTCCTTCGGGTCGGGCTCTTCGGGCACGAGTTCCATATCCTCGGCGGCTGATGGGTTCGCCTCGGCGGCGAGCTCCGGCGCAACCTCCTCTGCCATGGCGACGCTAAAACCTCAAGCAGTGAACGGGTGGTGGCGTAGGGTTTTTCCTTTGCGCCTCTTCCGCGGTCGATGGGTTTATTTATTGAAGGTAAACTTAAAAAGAAAAGAAGTTGGCCAAAAGAAAAGATGTAAAGAAAAGTAAAATAATGTGATTTAATTTAAGTATGTGTTACTTTAGCTTTATTGAAAAGAAATTCCTTCAAAGCACTCGGGTATTTAAACAATTACAAAAAGTCAAATAATTTTTCATATCAATATGTATATGTATATATGTTTTTGGAAGAAAATCATATGTTTCAACCACATCAAAGTTAAAATCTTAAAAAAGAGGAAGAATTAAAATTCCCTTCAAGCCAGCAATTAATAAAAAATAACTCTATTATCGACCCCCCCCCCAAATATAAATTCAAGTAGAAAATATAAACATTTGAATATGATTGTTATTTCATGGTGGACTGTAATTTTTACAAGCCACTTTAACATTAATTCTCAAAATCTTTGGATCTACATAATTATTGAACCATTTAAAATTATCTTTTCGTAGAATTTAATTTAATCCTTTAACTAGAGTATTTGAATTATGAGTAAGAAGGTGGCCAATGTTCATGATGGATATTGATCTCATAGAACTTTTCAGACTCAGACTTCTAGACTGCAATTTAGGACATTGAACTTGGTCACCTTTGATGTCCTGCATTACATCATCAATCTTGGTCTTAATCAATTAATGCATGGAAGACTTATGCGTTGACTTGGCCTCCAAAGGAGAGGGGCTCATCTTCACTTCCATAAAAAAATTCTTCTAGTGGCAAAATTCTATTAGAACAAGTGTATCTTGTTTATTTTCATTGGAGCCATGCGAAGATTATTCATTGGGAGACACATCCTCCTATTCTTTAGACCTAATAGTTCTCTCCCAAGGGATTCATTTCATGAAACTTGGTTACTTGATCTCATCATACTTACTTAGCTATAAATTGGTCTTCGAAAGTTTTCGAGCTTCTTCATTAATTCCCGAATTCCAACTAGCAATTCCCTTCTTCACTATTTTAACTCCAGATGAAGTGATTAAAACCTCGAGTGTAAAGTCATCATTTAGAATTTGAAGTCATTTCTCCGTGTCCGAAGTCATTGTTTTTAGGCTAAAGTCATTTTCGAGATAAGTTGGATTGATCCATGTAGTGCTCTTAACTTGGTTAACGTGTGACCTAACGTTTAGTTAAGTCTAAAGTTATGTGTAACTTATCTTGTACACTATGTACAAAAGATGTTAACTTGTCAAGTATTGTAACTTTATATTTAAATTTACTCGTAGGGTCTGATCACCAAATGTTCAATTCACTAATGAATTATCATTACTTTATGTTCAGACTTACTTGTAGAGGCTGATCACTGAACGATCAGACTCACCAGTTGAATATCATTGCTTTCTATCCACATTTATCTGTAGAGTCTAATCACTAAATATTCGAACTCACCAATTGAATATCGTTACTTATAGTTTAGACTCACTTACATTCAAATTTACGGTTCGGACTTTGCAATTAAACTCATTGATCGTTTGAACTTATTTAGTACTCAAATTAAACTTGCCTAAGTATGAGAAATGGAAAAGTGGTAAGACGGTGTATGTGATCATTAACAGACTAAGGTAACGTTACACATGAAAATGTGTTGTGAATTGGAGGATGATTTTGGAAATGAATGATTAGATTTATACATGATGCATGGGAAATCATGTCACATTAATATTGTGTGCATGATAATTGTTATGCTACAATAATACTCGTGTGAATGATGCCAAGTGATTGAGACATTTGTCACGGCCTATTTCCTTGTATGAGTGATAAATGAGATTGTGGAACTAGCTAGATATTCTACTATATATGGCATTTCTCTGCAAGATTAAGATGGTATGAAATCTTATTTTGACATGACTTCTATATACATATGTTATGACATGACTTTTGCAGCCATGGTATGAAACGACTCATATAGTCATGGTATGACATGGCCATAGCTGTTGTGGACATGTTATCATGTTAAGAAATAACCATAATCACACAAATATATAATAAAGTATTTATCCTTAATACTGCAGAGGACACCCGTGATGAGTGGGTCGAGGCACGACAAATGGTATGAATAATTTTGTCCCTAATCAATTGATGGTGATGATGTCGCGTGAATCAAGAGGACCTTGGCTGATGTCGTTATGAACTAATATCCGATGCATTATGAAATGATATGTCATCCATATGTTTTTGAGTGAAGAACTTGCATGGTTATAAATTGTGTTATTAGCATATCATGGTAGGAAAGAAGAAACATTTGTTTAAGCATTGCTATATATTATTATCTTGTACGTCGTGAACTCACGTTGTTGCTTGCACCAGATTAAGTATTAAGGCAATCTTCCATCTTAGACATGGGAATTCATTTACAAAGTTTCAGCTCATCTCTTATTTTTGAGTGTGTAGGATGATTTCCCCCTGAACATGATGATTAAGGAGGCGAGATATCACATTACCAATGTCATCATGATTCCTAAAACATGATTATTTTCACATTCTAATCTTTACCTTCGAAGTTAGGTTATTAACCCATGAATCCAATTTTTTTTTTCTCTCTTGCACCTTCATTCATATGATCTTGGATCACAAATTTTTTGGATGTGAAATAGGTTTGGGTTGAGAGAAAGCCCATGGGGATGTGGGCTTGTTTCATTTTAGTCCCATGGATGTGAAATAGGTTTGGGTGAAGTATATGATCTTCGAAAGTATTAAGCTGTTTTCCACTCTTTCTATATTATAATTTTTTGATCGATAATTAGGCAACCATTAAGGATGATAAGCTTTAGGGTGAATAGGCTCCGGATTAGGAGATTGAAACCCATCCCATCAGGGCCAATACCCATTTTTCGGAATCGGGAACTATAGTATGTAGTAGCTAATCTTGACGTTGGTCTAGAATTGAATTAGCTGGTTCAATAGTCGACTAAAAAAAGATAGCTTACCATTTTTTTCTAGTTAATTGCTCCGTCATATGCATTAATTTTGCAGTTGTTCTTGAATGCTCAACCTCATTATTTTTGGCACAAGTCTTCAATTAAAAGACTAGTGGGCTTTTGTTTTGTATCCAAGCACTAGCCTTGAAAGCAATTTAAAGTTGGTTCTAGTGGGGAAATTGGCCTGGCTTGATAAAACCAATTGATTCAAAGTCAAGAAATGGGAACCAAACCGATTTTAATATGAATCGGCTTAGAACCGGGTAGCAAGATCGGTTCTAGATGACTCTTTTCCCGAGCAGAATCGGACCGATTCAAAGCCGAACACCGAACCAATTAGGCCCGGTAAGGCCAATTCGGTTTGATTCCTGAAAGGGACCGACTAGTTGGACGTCCATAGTCCATATGTCTGGAAAATAATTTCGTTCTCTTTCTTTCTTGGCCGCCGATGAAGTTATAATTACCAGCTGCAAAAGCATGGGGCGACAATTTCTCCAATTTCACGAGACGTTGAAATTTTCTTATTCTTATTTTTTTAATAATCACACAAGTGACCATAACAAATAGGTCAACGGTCAACGATATTGAAAAGTCCCGACAAGAACCCGAGGACGTACATTAAAGTCTCCGATGCTTCTTCTTGGAAAAGGTCCTCGGTTTGATCATATCAAAGCCCGTTGCTCACCGTCTCGTTTGGAAAAATTCAATGATTTAAAAATCTAACTTTGTTCAAAATGATCACTTACATCGTTTAAAAGAAATTTTTTGTTAATTTATTCTAATAAATGATCTAAATAATTGTGCAAAAAATATAATTTTAAACTTATGTTGAAAATTCCTCGCGAAATAAACACGCCATATAAAATGCTAGTGGGGATAAAATTATCGTGCTTTTGGTTGATGGAAAAAAGTACTTTCGCCGAAGTTAGGAACACAATTTTTAGTGTTAAATAGAGGTTGATATCGATTTATTTATTTATTGGCCAGAGATATATAAATTATTTTGAGTTAATTGCGAGTATTAAATTAATTTCTGGTTAAATAATATATATTCTAGATGTAGCTGGACGAGCTCTCGAGACCAACAATACGTTGTCTCTACGTGTATATATTTTATAATTTTGGTATACGGGCATGAAAGTCTTGTTGCTTGAAGGTTAATAAAGCACAATATATATTTTACGAATCGATTGAGCTTATGCCTTTTATTTGTGCATATGTTTGAAGCACTTTGCACATAATATGAGTTGAAAATTCCCCAACGGGTCAATCAACCCCGTCGATTTCGAGAGTTTGTGACAAATCTTCGAGGATTTGATATTCATATTGCTCCAATAATGTAATCACAGATGCGTAATACATCGACTTGGGCCACAAACCGCCTAATTTCCCCATAATGGTCAATAAAATCCATCTAGAGTAGAGTGGTTGGCAAACAAAGAAATGCCAATGACACAATGGCTCTCGTTCGGGTCCCGACTCGAGCACAAGCTTCATATGAAGATGTTTTTGGACTATATATGAATATGTTTAAAAACTGTCATTCTATTAATTTAAATTAAGAGTTAACATTAAATAAATTAAAAATTCGAAAATAATATTTTACGATATTAAGTTGAAATCGACTGATGGTATCAAATAAATTGAAAGTTTAGAAATCATATAGAGCATGTTGAGTCAAAATTCGAGGGCTACCATTTTTGTCGGGGCCATGGGATGGAGTCCACCCTCTAAAAAAGTCAGGATAAGGAGAGGCAGAGTAGCTGAGGAAATGCCGGTAGAAAAATTGAAAGTACGACCAGAAACGAGGGACCGCGAGGCGAAGATTCTAACGGCCGTTAGTCCCACGTCAGCCCCCACGTGGGGCCCGGGGGCGGAGACGGAGACGGAGACGGAGACGGAGACGACAACGTCAGTTTCCACGAAGCGGCTTTTGTTGCTTTTAACCGGACGTGCCGAGGAGTTAACGTCCCCGACACCCAGTGGCCGCTCCCCTCGTTGCGCGTACAAAACTCGCACTCTTCTTCCTCCTCGTCCTCTCCTCCTTCTTCTTCTTCGGTCGAAGTTCCCAATCCCCGAACCGAGTGCCCCTTCTCTCTGAGCTCGAGCCCGACCCGGAACCCGCGTCTCCCCCGGCCCGTTTCAGGTACGATCTGTTCCTCGACGTGGTCGGTTCTCGCGGGCGTTTGATCTGTCGCTGGTGGGGTTGTCCATGTCCGAGTGTGTTTTTGGAGAATTAGGGATTCCGAAGTGCCAATCGGGTTGGGTTTTGTGTCGTTGGGATGGGAGTAGCTCCTGCCTGTGTGCCGGATTTTGGATGGGCAGAGGCGGATGAGGCGATGTTTCTTTTCTTTTGGCGGGTCAACGGCGGGGGAGATCCTCGAGCTTCTCGGGGTTGTTGAAGTCGAGGATCGGGCTTGCTACGCGGCCTGTCTTGCATTTGTGAAGTCCGAGTCGTTTGATTTCTCTGACGGTTTGCGAGAGCTGAGAGGAAAGTCAACATAGCTTATTCTTGGTTCGTGAAATGAGATCGTTGCTCAGTATAGGGGATGCATTTGTGTGGGATGATGAATCTTGTTGGGCGAAGGATGGGGTTTATCATAGAAGTGATATCTTTTCAGTCTGATTCTGCTTTAATAGTGCAAGCGCCGAATAATAAGTGAGGATGAAGAAATTAAGAACCTAAAAACCTGGAGTATCTCATGATAACCGGAGTCATTGATTTTTTCGACCATCAAAACTGCTTAGCTTGTTGATTTAAGATATGTTCTCGTTCTATTGGTGATGTGGTAGCTTTAAACATGCTTACGTGCCTTCAAAACGACTTAATATTTGGATTTTGACTGATGTTTGGTTTGGGGGTTTGACGCGGTTCTCGTGGTGTTTTACTTGGGGATTGATCTAAGTTTTTGTTAAATCTTGCGATGTATCAGGAAGTTTCTTCATAATCGGAATGAGTGATCATCTTGTCCTCTGTGTGGATCACTTCACTACTCCTGAGAGATCGCAATCTCTTGAAAGGGCTGATTCTGCAAAGCCTCCTGGAGAGGGTTCATCTTCTCACACTGCTGATCCGGCAACCTGTGATATTGAAGTTGAGGATATACACGTAATTAGCGCTTGTGAAGAAGAAGAACCTCTCATTCAGACCGTTGAATGTCGCATTTGCCAGGAAGAGGATAGCATTAAGAATTTGGAGACTCCTTGTGCTTGCAGCGGCAGTTTGAAGGTTTATGCTTTTTGGGGTTTCTTCTTCCTGTTTTCTTTTCTTTTTAAGATATAATATATCGTTATTTGTGGTTTTAAATTGATATCTTCAAAATGTACCGGTTGCCATGTCACATACTTAATTGGCTACTTTTATGCTTCCAATCATGGTAGTGGTATACATGCTCGATTACATCAGTCCTGAGAGTTGTATCTGTGGGTGTTGTAGCTCTGTGTGCTTTAGCTTTGCTTGGTTGATCTAATGGGATAGAAGGTACAGAAAAGCTTACTTGTTCTTATGCAAGCCCGACCTCAGTGAATCTGGGTCTGGTAGGCTTGAAAAATTACAACAAGAACACTTGATCTTTTTTTCTCTAGAAATTAGAAACCTGAACATTTACTTGAGCATCATTAGTATACGATCAGATGCACTGAAATCCTGGTCCAACCGCTTTGTTTTCTTTTGTTTGTAGTATGCTCACAGGAAATGTGTTCAGAGGTGGTGTAATGAGAAAGGAGATGTAATTTGTGAGATATGCCATCAGGTAAGCCCCTGTTAGCAGCTGAATTTTTTTTTTAATTTATTTTACAAATGTGCAATTGTAATTTTCTTGATGTGCATAGGTGATCACGTATGAAATCGATGATGCTCCGCAAATTTGCTTCTTGAAATTGCATTGATCTTTTTGTTCCCTTCCCCTTCAAGTCTAATAATGTAAAGGCATAGTTGTAGTCTTCCAACGACCGCTAGGTTGGATCCTGCGTTGTACTAGGATAATTTGAAGAAGAGAGAATTTTTATTCCCCTCTGGTTTTTCTTTTTAAATTTGGATGCTTATTACTGTTTTTGAGTAGATGGGAACTATCTAAAGATTTGGAAGGACTCTTATGCATCTAGGTTGGTCTTCTGATCTTTTTAATATGCGAAAGAGGCTCTGTTAATTGTAATTGAAGGGTATGCTCTTGAGTTCTGATTTGCCTTTGACCGCTCCTTAAAATAAATGGCAATTTGTCAAATGCCATGCTGCCTCCAGCTAAATACTATATCACTCAAGAAGCAATTTTATGGCTTCTTGTTTTTCTGTTCCACTTAGCAAGTAGAGGCTCGTTTGATGTTACCATTGTATGGATTAATGGATTTCACTTTTTGAGCGAAGAGCCTTTCATATTTACTGACACTAGGGAAATTTCATTGTTGATGTTTAGGCTTATGAGCCTGGCTATACAGCCCCACCAGCTCCCCTAGACTCTGAAGATGCTGCAGTTGACATAAGGCAAGAGTTTACTTTAACCTGCTTGTACAATTAGCTAGTTAGCTTCATTTTAGCTTGTTGTGATGATTTATGGAGAGTGAAAACTACTGTAAGGATCATTTTGTTGTATAGGACTGATTTCGTAAAGTTTGACATGATTGGCTTCTAATTTGTACTTCTCAAGGATCTTCTTATCCTAACCATGTAGTCTTATATTTGGAATAACTATCCTCTCAACTTTTGCATAGTTAAGAATATTTTCTTAGACATTTTGCAGAGAACATGTCGGTATGGTTTAGCCTTTGTGCATCGTGTTTTTCTATCCCCCTTTTTTGTCACTATTTTTTATTATGAAGTTTACGAAGAAGCTTTCCAGGATTTGATCATATTGATGTCGTCTGTTTCATGTTGGGTGCACAGTGAGGCTTGGACACTGTCCGGCGCGCCTCTGGACTTGCGTGATCCTCGCATTCTGGCAGTGGCAGCTGCAGAACGCCATTTTTTGGAGGCAGAATATGATGAATATGCTGACACCAATGCAAGTGGAGCTGCATTTTGTCGCTCTGCAGCTCTTATTGTAAGTCATCATGGCCTTGTTTGTCATGTGATCTGTAGATGCATTACATTTTGACAAAATGACGTGCCTTTCTTGAGGCCCTGAGGTGGCAATGTCTTTCTTGTTCCTAGGACTAGCAAAATTTCAGTTTGTGCATGGACACCTCACCTGCTTATTAATTCAAACAAAATCAAAATCCATTAATGGGCAATCAATATCAACCCCGACTGCATTGCCTGCTCCTCCTCCTCCTCCTCCTTTTCTTTGTTTTTATTTTATTTTATTTATTTTAATTTTTTTTTGGTGGGGGGGCATATGTCTTTGCTTCCGACAGTATTATTCTTTCAGCACTCTAATTTTCAAAACTGCGCTTGGTTTTTTTCACTGTTTTTTTTTTCTTTTCCTTTTTTAACAAGCTTTTCCCTTTCCATGGCAGCTGATGGCTCTTTTGCTCTTAAGGCATGCACTATACCTCACCAATGGTGATGATGAGGATGATGCATCTGCATTTTTCTCTGTGAGTCTTCTATTTCTTATTTCCTACCATAGGTTTTAATAGTCATCTCTTCTGGCATTAGTTTACTGGTTTTTCCTTTCCAGCTGTTCTTGCTTCGAGCTGCTGGCTTTCTTCTTCCTTGCTACATTATGGCTTGGGCAATTAGTATCTTACAGCGTCGGAGACAAAGACAGGTTTGGAGTTCAACTTTTGTTTTTGTGTCTTTTATTTTCTTGAAGGAAATTTCATCCATCTTATAATTCTGTTACTAGCTTAAGTTTATGCTTGGGCATTTAGGAATTGGCCAGTGAAGGAAGCATGTTAGGGTGCATTTAATAACATTTCTGTTTCTCCATTTTTCTGTTCTTTTGTTTCCTGGAACAGAAAAAAAACAGAAATTCATTGGCTAGGTAATGGATTTGGAACAAAAATAAAAAGAAATATATGTTTATTTCTTGTTCCCGGAAACAATTTTTTAAAACAAGTTATTTTCTTTTTTCCTTCTTTCTTTTTCTTCTTCTTCCTTTAGTCGATTGCTGGGCCTTGACGATGGCGACCACAGGCCAGGGGCAAGCCTCCCCTGGCAAGCCGACCTTGCGGCTGCTAAGGGAGGTTTAGCCTTGCCTGGCCTTGGCCTCATCGCCTTGAGTCTCTGGCTGGTCGTAGGTGGCCAACAAATGGCTAGAGAAGGAAGAAAAAAAAGTAAATATTCGAAAAGTTAGAAAAATATCGGAAATTAGGGTTGTATTATACGCACTTCCGTTCTTTTTCTATTCGGGAATAGCAGTTACTAAACACATTCTTTTGCAAGAAACTTATTTAGGGAATAGAAATAGAAAAATATATTTCTGAAAAGAAATTGTTCTTGAAAACATAAGCATTACTAAATTTGGCCTTAGCTACCTGGCATCCTTGTTTTTATCAAGTTATCATTTGCTAGATCCCGTTGAGTTAGTAGATAAGTTTGGAAGTGCATTATCTGGCCGGTGGCAAGGTTGCCCAATGGGATTTTGGTCCTTGTAGTCCTCTCTCTCTCTCTCTCCTTGTGGAAAAATTCCTATCTGTCTCAGCTGGAAGTTTTGTGCCTTTTTTCTTGTTGAACTTGTGGTCTAATATTCCACACTAGAGATGAGGGGTTGGCTCAGTGGTGGCCAAACCCTTGTTGGTTCATGCTAGATGATTAAGAAAGCATCTATCGGTAAAATTGCTTTTTAAAATGTGTCTTAATTCTTTGAATCAGGAAGCTGCGGCACTTGCAGCAAGTGAAGTTGCATTTATGCTACAGGCAGGACAACACCGTGGTTTGCAGATCACAATAGAACAAGGACCTTCAGTGATTCCTCGTCAGGAGCCAGTCCAATCATAGGCGGTGGAAATGACATCTGTGTTGTGGAAGATTGTACTTTTACTCGTGGTTCTAGCAGTGAGAAACTGGGAACATATAGTCTGTCTGTCTGAAGTGTGAAGTATTCATCCTTCACCTGAAATTATTCTTGATGTCACATCAAGTTTTTCTCTCATAAGCAGGTTTTCTCTTTGTATATAATCTCTGAATCCCACGGGGGTGCACTTTATTTTCACCTTTTATAAATCCAGAAAACCACCTGAGCTGTTGTATCTGCGAAACACTTGTGTATCAGATGATCATACTTGCCTTCTACTGTCGAAAGCTTCTGTGTTGAAGAGGAAGCATATCTTGACGCTTGATCTTTTCTTTTTTGTTTGGTTATCCTGGTACTCTTCCGGTTGAAATGGGTGATTTGATCCTTCCTTACGAGTCCGATGGCGTCGTGTTTCGCTCAGTTTCAAAATAACTTAGCATCGGCACGCGGGAACAATTTTTAGCTATAACTAGTTGTGCCTTTTTCGGGTGGCATTCTGTCTAAGCCGAGCAGGAGACAAAGCAAAAGCGCAAAGCGAATTCATGAAGAGCCATGATAGCAAGACTTGCGACTTTTTTGGTTGTGGGGATGGCAGGGGTTCAGAGCTAGCGGGTGAAGCAAGCCTTGGTTTTTCACTTTTCATTTTATGCTTTTCTTTTTCTCTGGAATAATCCGTTTCACACTCCTCCATCCCTATTTTGGATCGCTTTATTCTTCTCTAGGTCCTCAACAGGTTATTCGCCCTCTATTTTGAGCAGAGATGCTGCAACGGATACATCAGAGTTGGTAGATTATATGCAACATCCGGCATTTCTGATTGCCTTTCGCCCTTGCCACAAGGGCCAGATCGAAAAAGGACGGATAATCGCGGCGGAACGGCCAAATGGCCTACTTTTGTCATGAGCGACTCTCTCAAGGCAATCCTAGTCGACGAGGCGACAGCCACATCAGCGTCAGCCCGCATGATGTGGCATTTTTGTCTCGAGTTTCAATGAGTTTTTCCTCTTTTCCTGGTCGTGATTTTGTGCTGGTAACCCTGAGGAATGCGAGATGCTCGGAACAATGGGAAGATACTTGGCTTCCCAAAGAATGTAGGCAGGTCTCCAAGTTTCCCTTTTGTTCAAACCTGTCAGAGTCTTCCTACACAGCTTTATTGGCTTCCTTGGCAGGCTTATTATTAGGGTGGATCTTGAATTGTCTTTATTTCTCTCAGGACCCCACTCTCTACTTTACGCTTTCAATTACCCCCAAAATAAATAGTGACAAGGCTCACTCTTCGATCATCAGCTACAGAAGAAAAGACAGCCATAACTTCATTAGTACCACATATCAGAATTATCCCATCTTCCTCCTATTTTGCCCTGTTTTCTTCATGGGACTTGTAAGTTTCAAGGTGGCGGTTGTTCTCATCTGTCTTGGAGTCTTACTCCTTTTGGCACATAATGCTTCGGCCACCAGACTTATGGGTCCTCGTCCTAGATTGGAGAGAAAGCAATCAAGGTTCCATGACAACCTGCCTAACTTAAGTAGGAATCTTTCCACTGCCGAGCACCTACTGGAGAAAAGTGCGGCACCTGCGCCTTCATTGGCATTCGACCCTGGCCAAGCAAACAAAAGAGGAGTTCGAGGAGGATCCGATCCCATTCACAACAGATATGGGCATTTTTAAGCCACAACCTAAACAAAGCAGAGAGCTCACCAGGTATTATCTTGGAATGGAGAGAGTGCCGTAATGGCGTCGACCATTTTGTTTGTAGGATTACATGCATTGTGGCATATCTTTTGTATATTATCATACGACTTCTGGCAGTCTTTTGTCAAGGTGAAGAGAGGCAGTTCAAGTCTTTTAGATCAGCACCCGCTAATACAGCACACAAGTTACACACAACAACTGTAACAATAGCTATGTTTTTTGCATATAAGGTTGTTTCCTACATGTTTAGAGATGAAATGCTGGACAATACTTATGCTGAAATGATAGACAATGCTTCTGAAACTATTTCACCCAGAGATGATATCATCCTGGCAACTGTTGCATCTGGTTTAGATGCTGATAGTAGGAATATAACAACTATCAGTCTCTGTGTGACATAAATTTTCTGACATTAACCATGCATCTAGGTATTTACGAAAAGCAAATACTCATCTAAAATGGTCGTCTTTGATATCAATGGATGTACAAAGAAAACCATTATTGTGATAGCTAAAGCCATCAAGATGGAGAAAAAAAAGGCTTTTCCCCTCATCTATATAATTCACAATCCTATGGGGGGTAAGCTCAAGTGGCTGGTCTAAAGTCAGTTATCCTTAAACCATTGCGATCTGTGGTATCTATTCTCTCTGTGAAGTTTGATCTGCCCTGAAGATAATTTCCTGGAGACTGCTTGCCAAATCATATCTACTGCATCACTGGGTTGGGATGGATATTGGAATTCAAAATGTTGTGCAACTTCTTTCAGTCTCTCCCACATCTTGGTCCATTTTTCCTCTTTTATTTCACGGAGAAGATTTAGCAAGTAACCCTTCTTGACAGCATCGGCAGCATGAACAAATAAGCAGAACTCCGAGTAGTCCAAAACATCCTCAAATGGTAATTCAATCTCATCGCTGATTATCACGGGGACACAATGATTTACAATGGCATCAAAAAGGCGATTCGAGGAAGGGGTGTCCCCAGCAATATTCAAGCAGAATTTCGATGAAGCCATTCCTTGGCCTGCCTTGCGGATCCCATTCCCTTGGACAGTTCCAAATGCAAAATGCACGCCCTTCTCGTCTTTGAGAAGGTAATACAATTCTTGACGAATCACACCTCCCTGTAAAATGAAAAGCATGGAGACATGGGTAATAGGCAATTTAAAGCTGAAAGAATGTGGATGCAACAGGAAATAAACCAAAAGATGACTGATCCTGGTGGAAAATGGCCTCTTTCTTGAGGAAACCTGAAAGAAGCAACTTCATGCCAAAAAATTATGGTCGTCATGAAGCACAGAGGAAGGTTCAAGATTTGGACAGAAACAATATAAGCTCTATCATAATCTCTACAAACTACTTATTCAATAATTCCATTGTCAAATGGTAAAATATAACATTATCAATTACATAAAAAGCCAAAAGGCACACTTACATCTTTTCGGTAAACTGCTCCTTGAAAATATGCTAGTATAGGGCGCTTACTGAATGGAGCAGATGAGTCGCCCCGTATGGTTCCTACAACATGCTTGTATGGAGCAATTATATCTTTCTCCAGGTTAGCTATTTCTGCTGGATATCTACCAAAATCAGCAAGCACAAACATTGCCGATCCCAGTTTCTTTCTCGCGTCCAACATGCTGTTTGGATGGTGGGCTACAATGATATGATCCTTCCCACCTGTCTGCTTCCACTCATCCCGGCCAGTTAGATACTGCACCAATTTACTCTGTAACATACTGTTGACACTGATCTTATCCTTTCCATGAAGCTTAGAATGGCGATTGTAACTAAGAGATGAGAAGAACGGCACAAAGATTACATCTGCTAGACTTGAATTATCCACTCTGATAGCAGTGCATGGTCGATCAAAATCTGGGATATCCGAGGATAGAAGATCAAGAGTGAGCCAATACTCTATACTATGCTGTAAATTTAAGCCACCAGGATAAGGTGGGATCTCAGCTGGATTTTTGACATTTGGCCATGTTTCACCAAGGTTTCCCTTCCATCCCAGCAATCCGAAATGAAAATCAGGGGGCAAGTCATACATAAAAACTTTCAACAGAACCTGATCAGGATCGCAGGCCACTTTTTTTTGCTTCTTTTGAGAGAGAAAGTTTCCTCCACCGTCCTTAAAGCTAAAACTCTCTCCTTGTCCTTCTAGAGGAACTTCAAGTTCAATGTGTGAAGTCACAGATGGCAGGGAAGAATCCTCAGCCCGTTCATTTTCACTGGGTTTCATATAAACTGATGTATTATTAACAAGAATCAGCTTCAAGACTTTGCTAGATATGATCGAAGTATTACTGAATTCTAGGAGGAATAGAGAGGAGAGAGTCAAAAGGAACATGGAAGTGGTTATTATGTAAAGAAGGAACCTCGAAGGGAGCATGCTTTTCTCTGACATGCTGAATATGAGATAAAAGAAGTTAATGCTTCTCAAGTTTGATCTGACTGCATCAAGAACTATAAGAAGACACTTTTGCTACTAATGGACAAGCTACAGATTCTGGAAAACGTCAATTCTCTTTCAGGAACTTATGCATGATCACCTGCGCTTGTTACCACCTGTTCAATGTTTCAACTCCAGCTCATTGAAGAGAATCCAGACTCCCTAAACAGTATCTCAGAAGTCCCCAATTCCATTACATCATGGAAACCCAGTCTCAATCCCTAAAACCCTCAAGGGTTTAGACAGAGATTCCAACAGCAGTGTCTGATTCACAACATCTTCACTATCAAACCAAACTGCCCACATCAACCAGAAATTTCCTTCTCCAAAGTGGACATAAAAAGAAAAGAGTTGATTCTGCAGAATCAATTAAATACAAGAACCTTCCCTGGCTTGTGCTCTCACTCCAGGATTCTTTCTTCAGATTACATGAACATTACTGCGACATCTTCCTCCCAAATAAAAGAAAAAACACGATCACCCAATCATCTCCGTATCTGCCAAAAGTAAAAAAGCAAAGAAAATTGCTATAAACCTTGAACAGAATCTTGAAAAATTAAAACTTCATCAGCTGGGTTCTCAAGGACTGCGATTATCTGAACCGGGTTAATCAGTTTATGACAGATAAATGGAAAAAAAAATTAAGCACCTGCACAGTGCGGCCGATCCCCCGAGGTGAGAAGGGCGTTCGCAGAGCGTTCAGCCACAAAACGGAAAGGAATGCATGGCCTCTACAGAAATAGAAAGAGGAGGCTATTTTGATAAAAAGCTGAACGGTTTATATGTCCTTGTTCTGCTTCCTTGCAGCACTTAAATTGTCATTATTTAACTTAATTATGCCTCTCTCTTTCCTTTGTCAGTTCATGCTGGTGCAGCGGTGGCAAGCACCCACAGAGAGAGAGAGAGAGAGAGAGAGAGAGAGAGAGAGAATATCTACTCAGTATTAAACCTAGTCTAAACATGGTACTCTTACCACTTTTAATTTTTTACTAATTTCCTTCAGAAGCAACCTTACTTTGGCACTATACCCAATTCCCAAAACTTAAACTACTAGGAATAATGAAAATGTTCGTCACCCACAATTCTTCACATTAAATACAAATGAATTCTCAAGTGAATTATCTACTTTCTGCACTATTCGGTTATCCCCCTTCGTTGGCATGTCGTGATCATCCGATTGGTAATTCTAGAATGCAATCAGGAATTCTCAAATGGTTAGGTGGGGATGGAGAGAATTAGCTGGCCCTGATTGGTCAATTTCACAGCAAGATATCGTCACTTTGGTTGGGGGTTTAGAAGAGGGAGGTTCAACTAATCGACCAAGAAGTCTGCTGATGTGTGGTTGGTTGGTTCATGCAAATGGGCTTTTCGTAACCACGTGTTAAAGTAGACTTGTTCAAGAAAAGAATCAATTTTGCTGAGCACACTGTCTTTCTTTCTATTTGTCCAACTTGCCCCAGATAGAGATTTTTTTTCAAGTTTTGAGATGATTGGAAAAGGCATCCCATTGCTTACGGCAGAAAAAGATACGGAAAAAAAGGCTCGGTTGCTTGGCATGGAACCCCATGAATTATGGGAAGAATTCACAGATTCAAAGCATGGTCGACTTTGTAGTCAACTTTGGGTGGAGGAGCTTATTATTATCATGGATCAAAACAAAAGATGGGCTTTAGTGCTTCTTACTTTTCAAGTTAAACTGTTAATTTATCCAAGATATTTTTTTGTTTGTGGAGAGCATACGCAGAGGAATCGATGTCAAAATGGGAAGCGAAGATATGTGATGGGGAGGAGGGTAAAGCAGAGGATGGAGGCGAAATCGGAGATGGGCTTCGCTGCTCTTCGTGAGGTCCGGAGGGGGAATGTGCAGATTTTCATGGTTGCTCGGAGGGAAGACGCTCAACACTTCGTCTTTGTCATCTTGGTTTCTGTAGAGCGAGACTTTCTGACGATCACCATCAACGACGAGCTGGAATGGAGACCAGAATGAGAAGTGCGAGAGACTAGGCGAGCGACAAGAGAGAAAGCCATGAGATATTTTTGGGTGCATTCTATTACAGTGGAAAGGAGACAGAGAGAGAGAGAGGATTGATTGACGGATTTACATGAGAGGGTTTAATTAGTATACAATGTATCTCAATTCCGTTCAAGTTTATGGCCTGAACCGAATCGAACCGGACCATTATGACATCCGGTTGTTTCACATATTATCCGAACTAGAAGGAGAATCGACATAAAATGTATCGAAATTTTCGGTTTGTATCGAGTTAGTTCAGTCTTTTTGACAACCCAAAGATCAAGGGCTTTATTAAGAAGCTAGATATCGAATTTATGCAAATTTGTACCTTTTCTTTCATCTCAAGTGACAGGGTTCACGCTAATTGAAGAAGCGCCCAAACGAAGCGTTTTGACGTTATTAAAGTAACCGGAAGGATAATAAAGGGAATTGGTGAGACCGTAATGGGCCGGGTCCCATTTTTAACGGGTCGGGCCTTATCGTGACTGACGGGTCGACCTAAGAGGCTAAGACAATGGAGGAACACCAACCAGTCAGAGCCCAACAAATTTGAGTGGGCCCTATGAGGGGGTTTATGATGGACTGATGGCCCAATAAAAATCCATTGATGAGCAATAGTCGTGATAAAAGGTCTTCCTCTTGGAAGACATGAGGAATCCGTCAAAGTAGTATACTATTAAGTTTCGTACTTGATGCAACCCCTATTGCAACATGGTGGTTGCAGACCTCTTAAAAAAGACGTGTGCGAAAATCAAAACGAAAGAGATTCTAAAAGAAATAAATCAAGCAATGATCCGATCGAATAATATTATTACGGTTCTAAAAAAAGGTAAGATTATCTATTCAGATATTACGATAGACGTGGTTGGTTAAGGTTTTTAAGGAGTTCCCATCCAAAGAATTAAACATCTGGACATGCATGAGTACATGTGGCAAAGCGACGCATGCCGAATTCCATCTTCATTTGTACGGATTGAAATGGCGATGCATGGATGTCGCAATGTTTGCACTTGCGTGTGTAGCCGTTCAACATTAATTGGTGGATTGTGATGAAATTTTCAGTTTCCTGGTCAATTTCGGGGGAGACTCAGTCTTCATGGAGGCGGTCCACGTCAGCGTTCATCCCATGTCACCAATCTTGACTTTTCAACCTCAGGGTACGATTCATAGGCATAGACATTAGGTGCTTTATCGAATGGCTAATAGATTAATAATCGTTCAAGACCCCTAGAACAATGTGTTAAGTAAAAAAGAAAAAAAAATAGAATGATAGAATTGCGCTTTATTAGAGACGAGTAATATCTTCCATACGTTGCTAGTGAGAAAATTCGTGAGAACAAATCAATGTGACCCAGTAGGCCCTGAGAGTTAAAGATGCCGTGCGTATTCATTCCATGATGGTGGGGCTGATAGAAACCATAATTGGGACGAAATGTGCGAGAGATTAAGTTTTTGTTGAGGTCTAGTTGGCGATCGCTTTTCTTCCGTCGCCGATTTGGTATTACAATAAGGTAACGAATTTCCCATAAAATGTTACGTCAAGCGAGAATAGAACGTAAGATGTTACGTAAAAGCTTTTCTCTCTCTTTACGAGTTTGGTCAACATGCTCAATATCCACGGTGTTTCAATCGGCCAAGCTGATCAAGACGAGATGTAACATCTGGAAAGGAAGGATGAAAACTCTCTGTATAGGAGTCAGCTGAAAAGCTAGCTACTTTCGTGCTTCTGTCGTAGATGACGCGTACGAGTCGGGGACATATCTTTGACTTGGAAGCACGTGAAAATTCCACGTGAACAGGGGATGGACATGCATGAGTTGTAATGAGCAATACCGAGATCAATAACTCACTTCGGTTGTCTCTATGGTCTGCTCTTCTACGACAATATCCTTAGAGGGGAAAAAATGAAAAGAAAGAAAAACTGAATACTCTTTTCTGTACTGCATATTCATTGGTACACAGATTTTATGTGGTGAGGAAAGCAACTGGGGGGGGGGGGGGGGGGGGGGGGGGTGGGGGTGTGGTTTTCCATCAGGAGAGACCCTACTTGTAATGAGGCAAGAATACTGTGTGCACATGATGGGGACCATGGACTATCTTCTCTGTCTCGTGTGTATAGCATTTGCTCTCTCTCTCTCTCTCACATGATTCTCTCAAAATACACAACCTTTTGCTGTGATATAACCAAGTTGGCCTCCCTATAACATGCACATGGTTCTGTCCAACAGGCAAAGCAAATTAGAGAAATGCATGATAGAGAAAGTCTAAGGTATCAGCTGTTTATGGGTCGATCTGGAGAACAAATACAAAGTTTCTTGACAATATTACCAACAGGACAATAATATGAACAAGGAGCTAACGCTTTTGTGTATCAGATACATCATCATGTGACGACAACACGCGAAGAAACAAGTCAATTGTGTGGAGAGCTTCTTATGATTCGAAACGCAAAATAGTCGGGGATCATGCATTTTTTTATGTAAGCAATGCGATTCATTGATGATACTGCGACACTGTGACTGATGAGTGGAATACTTTGTCTACATGAACTAGGCTAGCTGTAATGTTCATTTCTCTGATGAACATGGGCTCTCCTGATACCATATCCGCACACAAGCCAGCTCGAAAGTAGAAACCCATTACTTTCCCATGCGTTTTCCATATGCAAATTTAATGACCAATTGGGAAGGAAGGGCCTTTCCTCTTAAATACTCATGGAAATTAGAGGAAAGTTCTGTGCTTCTTTTCCATTTTTCGGTTTTCCATAGTGGAGCCGTGACTTTCTTCTGTGCAAGCTGGTAAAATTGAAGTCTATGTTGTGATCTACCAGTCTGTGAAACTTGGAAAAAGAACACGGCTTAATAAATACTTCTGTGGTGTTTTGACAATTCAGAAGGGTTAATTAAAGCAGGAGCTGTACCTCATCTTGGGGGCTACTATTCTTCTTTTCTCTTTCTTCTTTTTCTTTTGACTTGTTGAATGATGTAAGAATACAAAGTAAATGCAGAGACTAATATACAAAAATACCATATTATTCATTACATGATGAACAATTACAAAGAAAATTGCTGTATACACTGCGAGCACAATTTGAATATCCATGTTTATGAACAATTTGTATCTGGCCTTTTGTTCTCTCCTTTGGGGTTTTTGCCTTGCAAATTGATGATACTATTCATGAGAAACTTATGGGTGCAGTTACCGTGAAATGGCTGTTTTTTCCCAGATTGAGCTGCAATAGACGTGACGGTAGGTCAAGAGACTCAGTTGTAAAATGAAAAAGAAGGCAAAAAGTCAAAAACCCTCACATGTTCACATTTATGACCCCCCATTATGCATATTCCCAAGGCAAATTTTGGGGTCGATTCTCCGCCTTGCTTGTTCTTCATCCACAAATACAGTTGCAGAGAGAGAGAGAGAGAGAGAGAGAGAGAGAGAGAGAGAGAGAGAGAGAGAATGTGGAGATTCCACAGTACAAAAACTACCTATAACTACAAGCTAGGTTTAGGTGGTTGGGATTGATCTATTGGCTATGTATCATTACTCCCAGAACGTAATTAACAATTGTAGTATTTACATACATACGTGCATGGCTAATTTGATCACTCATACAAAAGCGGATGAGCTGATGATAACCCGAACTTGGGTGCATTTCAAGTTGAGACTTGAATCAAGTCTTCCAGAGTATTCAGCTTGATTTGTGTGTGTGTGTGTGTGTGTGTGTGTGTGTGAGAGAGAGAGAGAGAGAGAGAGAGAGAGAATGTTGTAAAATTCGTGATGGGAAAAAAATGTGATGTGCAAACTTGTATATACACATATTTATCAAAGTAGAGTACATTTTAATTAAAAGATGAGCCATTATATCTTTCACATTAAAATCTGATCTCCCACACTAATCTATGGCTCTTAACTGGCCCTAGATTTGTATAACAAGAGTCTTGTCAACAAGTATGTATTCGTTCAAAATACTTAGTGAGGAGACATTCGATTTTCAAAATAGTGATTGTGCATTGAACTATGTAGAGATATAGAAATAAACATTATATTTGGAAAAAGCAACCTAAAAAGCAACAACAGTTTTGTTTTACTGGCAAAATTAACTTCACATGTACTAGAAGTCCTTCCTAGGGTCATCTAACATAAAACTATTAGCTAAAGACCCCTTCGTCTACTCAAAAGGAGAAGGATTCGGCGCTTGCCTGAATTACTATTTACTTTAGATTCAGTCAGCTGCCGGTCAAACCCTAATTTTGGATTGATTCAGCTGCAAAACCTGCCATGTGTATCTCACTAGCTGTATCTTTAGTTTGGTTTAGGCCAAGATATTGTCTGCAGTATCTTAACTCTTCGTTTGTTTTATTTGCTCTTTAATCATTCATGTGCAGGCCACCAGATGTGCACTGCAAGTCCAAATTCTCATCACCATGGATAGATCCAAGTTTGACATGAATTTTGAGCAAGTACCTAATTTGTACGCATGTGTGGGAAACATCCTACTCTTCTTCGTACATCATGCAGTACGAATTAGGGGCCATAAAATTAAAAAAGTGGTGGCTCAAAGATTATTTATGATAGTTTGAGTACATATAGCATATCCATATATAGATGTACACTTTTGTGTGATCTTCCAGATGGCCAGGCTTGTTAGTTATAATTCTCGGTTTAGGCTTATAGGAAGATATATTAAGTCCTACACAACTCCGATCCCTAAATCCTTGAAAAAGAAAAGAAACAAATCAAGAAGAAAGAAAATAAAAACATCTGACAGTTTTCTTGTTTGGTTTGACCTCAACTTAAACTCAGAACAAAGCAGCATCCTCATCTAATGACATGCCAATGAGCTGATCCTCTTGGACCTGAGGAGCTAATAGTGCTCCATCATCAAAGAGCCATTTCTCCAGCAATGTGAGAGGCACTTGGTGGTGGTGGATCTGGTCCAACACTAGCTTGTTTTCGTCTTGGAAGACACACACTTGGCCCGCCGACAAGTTCGGTTTCTCATCTGGCGCCGATGCCACTGATTGAGAGGCATCAGAAACCGAAGAATTGAAGCTGAGTAGCGAGTACTCGAGGCCCTGATGGTGATCTGGCGTCGTTACACCCTCACTTGAGCTTGAACCACTAGTTTGAATGAAAGTGTTGGTTAAGGAATAATCTTGAGCAGCGTTGTAATTTGTCCCTGGGGATGATTTTGTGGTTTGGACTGATTTGGTGGAGTTCTTCATCCACCCTTCAAGCAATCGTGCTATGTTCTCTGTACTTGATGCATAAGTGCAGGATGATACGGTTGCCAGGTATGATGGTCTAGGACTGTCGTTGCCGCCATCAATGTTGTGGCCATCATGATCAGATGGTTTTGAGACTGCCGAAGGGGTTAAGGATGATTTATCCAGAGACAAAGCCTCGCAGAGAGCTTGTTTGGCCATGTGGATGTCTGTCTGGAGCCTCCTCTCCCACTGGCCCTTCGAGATGGAGTGTGAGCTGGATCTGAACTCTTCATAGCCATGGCCGTCCGGGCCTGATTGGAGTTTCTTGAGCTTCTTCTTCAAGTGGGTGTTCCAGTAGTTCTTGATGTCATTATCCGTCCTCTGTGGAAGATAAGAAGCTATAGCTGCCCACCTGAAAATAGAAAGATTTAAAAGAACAAAACCATGATTTGTCATTCCTTTCACACATAAGAAGAATTAATTTATTATGGGAAAATGGTAATTAGTATGGAAGTGTATCAATCCCTTTTGGGATTTGCAAAATTTTATAAAGTTAATTGGAAATTTTGAATTAGGGTATTTAGATTTTTGTTTACCTGTTACCAAGAAGGGCCTGAAGATGGATGATCATCTTTTCCTCATGATCAGTGAAGTTGCCGCGCTTAATGCCAGGCCTGAGGTAATTAGTCCATCTAAGCCTGCAGCTCTTGCTGCATCTAAGCAAACCTTTTAAAACACCACCAGACGAAACAAACCAATAATAAGTCGAGAGAGAGAGAGAGAGAGAGAGAGAGAGAGAGAGAGAGAGAGAGAGAATCAATCTGAACCCTTTACATGTTATGAACTTGAGAAAAAGAAAAATGGGAGACCCAAGAGAGAGAGAGCTACAAGTGCAAGCCCATCAATACCCAAGAATTTAATGAACAAACCAACCAAAGGAGAGCATTTTTAATATCAAGATGAGACGCTCAAAGACAAAGTGGAGTGAAACTGTGAAAAGGAAAGCTAACAGCCAGAGAGAGAGAGAGAGAGGGAGGGAGGGAGGGAGAGAGGGAGATGATGAAGAAGGAATTTGCAAAAGAAAAATGGATACAATCTGTATAGTACCTGTGTTGGTAGGAACAGATCTCCAATTCCCAGGTCCATGTTCCTGAATGTAAGAGACCAGGATGATGTCTTCTTCTGGCGTCCACGGACCTTTCTTCACTCCGATCTTGTCACAGCATGGTGGTCTTCCCATTTTCTTTCTTTCTTTCTGGTGGAACGGTCGCAAATCTTCTCTTCCTCTCTCCTTTTTGAACAGATCTCTCTGGAGCAAGAACGATGACCTTATGTCGCTGAATGAGAAAATTGTGCAGAGAGAGAGAGAGACAAGCGTCCAAGTTAAGGGTCGCTCCTTGTCTGCTATCACATATTTATAGAGAGAGAGAGAGAGAGAGAGAGGAGAGAGAGAGAGAGAGAGGTCAGAAAACGAAACAAGAGTGATTTAGACGCTGACCGAAAAAGAGGTAAAAAGGGATAACACACACATTACACTCCAAAGGAGTCAAAACGGACAGCAATGAGCATTTACTCTCTTGCTTGCAAAAAGTCAGCTATGCTTAGACTCTCTCTCTCTCTCTCTCTCTCTCTCTCTCTCTCTCTGCGCCTCACAAAGCCGTGTGGCATTGAATAAGGGCATTGAGGTGGCACCGAGAAAGAAAAGAGAGAACGAAAAAACAAGAACCGCTCTTTGAAATGGGCGAGTTTCATGAAGCAAGCAGTGACCCTCGGTGATTCACACTACAAACTTTGTCAACTACGGGTGACTGGTGTTTTTCTATATATATTTTCGGTGACGGTGCTGAATTAAAAAAAAACCTTTTTTTTTGTCACAACATGCATACGGTGTTCTAGATTCATAGTAATTACTATATTTAAGTCTAAACCTAGCAAACACAACATAAATGGCACTGCAAGTGTACGTATACAAATTGTATACAGACAATTTAATTTAGTTTCTCTTTTATCAATGGGGGATGTGAAGGGTTTATTCCTCCATCGCATTTGAAAGTTGGAACTCTCTCTTGATGATCGGCGGAGCAATAATTTTACTGTTTGGCCTTAAAAGTTCAACAGATGGAATAGCACAAGACACCACCCCGGTCATTAGTGAGTCTTGAAAATGCATCATCCATGAAGAGGAAAAACCAGAAAATTGTGCTAATTAACTTCTAGGCTTTAAGAACCATTAAATTTTTGTGGGCTACTCGCTCTCCGATGATTAACAAATTTTTCGTGATTTAGTGCCTCTTTTGCGTAAATAAGTTTAAAGAAATGGCTACGTTCATGCAAATTGTCCCCCGGTCATTTAAGACAAAAGAATGAGGCAGGCACAGAGAGAGAGAGAGAGAGAGAGAGAGAGAGAGAGAGCGCGGAAAATGCATAAGAACTTCAAGTTCCAACAGCTGGTCATGATAACTTAAAATAATATTTGTTGCTTCTAATCCTAACTTCAAATTAAAAGCAAAATAGTAACATTGTCGAAGCAGACAGTGAAGTTACTAGTGAAGTGAGATATGACGTAAGGGATAAGATTTTATCAACAATCGATAAGTGCAACATGCGTCTCCTTTGGGTATATATTAGTCCTTTTCATTTGTATGATGATGCCTCCAATGTGAAGATCCCAACAAGGCTTTTGTTTGGGCTTCTTTAATTCTATAAAGCAGAGGTTAGCGTCAATACAAGTATGTCTCTTATCGTGGATTAATGACACCTAATAAATTCATCGCACATTAATCAATCAAAATCTCTACAAGTCAATTCAAGTAGCAAAATGGTGCATTATGAAGGATTTTGTTAATCATCACCTTAAAAGCAAATGTCCAACTAAGAAAAAGGTTTACCATTTCCCAAGTATCGTTTTTCTCGTATTATGTACAATTAGTGCATTGAATCTTTGTTTGATGTAGGTGGAATACTTGTTAAGAAGAATCTAACGTGTGAATTATTATTATTTTTTGGGTGGGGGGAACAAACCCTAATTATCTACGGAACCAATAGTTGAAAAAGGGCATAAATTGAGAAGTTTGCATATTGGTAGGGATAAAAGCAAGGTCAAGCTATACATGATCTACTAAAGTTCAACTCATATATAACGGGAAGTCTGTTTTATTCTTTTCGAGTTTATGCTAAGTTCGATACGGAACCAATAGTTGAAAAAAGGGCATAAATTGAGAAGTTTGCATATTGGTAGGGATATAAGCGGGTCAAGCTATACGTGATCTACTAAAGTTCAACTCATAAATAACGGAAAGTCCGTTTCATTCTTTTCGATAAGTTCGAGTAGTTAATTCAATGGAGCTTGGACTTAAAAATACTTTATTCAAGTAGCTTGCAAGACTGATTGAGCAATTATATTTTTGTAATTTTTGTCATGTTTACAGTTATAAATGAATAGATAACTTGTTAATTCCATAATTACTAAATACCGATAGAATATGAGCTCGAGCTCGAGTTTAGTTCTAGTCTCAAGTAAAATTTATTGATTAGCTACCTAGTAAGATGCCTGTGTGTTCCATGGGTCTAAAATTATGTTTATTATGCTTCTTTAAATATTCACGTTGACGTGAATTTTCGCAAGATATATAGCACGCAGAAAATTATAATGAAATGAATATTCACATTAATCAACTTCTCTGCTAAAGTTATGGGAGGTTTTATTACAGTGTATCCGAGCTCCGATCATGTAAATTTGTCCTCCGATTAACAGAAGTATGAGATGTAAAATTGCAATATTTATGGACTTATAGTACAATTACATGCAACATTTCAATTCTGTAAAATGATAATGTAGATTACCCTCGAAATTTGTGTCATCAGCTTGTTGTGAAGAGGACGAGCAAGCTATTCGTGTAGATTTTTAAATGGATTTTTCTGTCTTCCATTTGCTCATATGAACTTATAGAGATTTGGAAGTGGCTTTTTCAAGATCATTTTCCGATTCGATAAATTCCAATTTCCCTTTTGTATTATTATAGAAATCCTCCTTGGTCTTTTATTGTAATCGATCATGTCTATCTTCTTATTTCGACAAGTATCAATGGAAATCTCATCATCAATGATAATGTGTCGCAAAGAGGATTAACACATGACAATCTTACTAATTTTTTAAGAAACTTACAATATTAATTTAATCGAGAATGCAAATCCGAAAATCCCTCTATTTATTTTTCTTCAAATAAGAATATATATGAATGATTTCTTTTTCTCGTAAAAACTTCGTTGCCGACAGTTGTTTGTTAGTATATTTTGCATTTACTGATGTTTGAAGTTAACTATTTTTACTAGCTTTGTAAAATACAATTTGGATGTATAGTGATTATTTGTTTGTAACTTTTAGTTGTATTGCTCTATTTAATACGTTATACAAACTTTTATGCCACAACAGTAAAATATCAGCAGCCAAAAGTTTGATATTGAACTAGAGCAAGAGATGGTGTGTAGAAGCTATATTAATATTTGATGTAGAGATATATTTTATACAAGCCAACTCATCCTATTTTTCAAATCTCGATATTACAGATTGACACCAGCTTTAAGAAAAAAAATATGTATTTTTTCTCCATTTTATTCGCAAAGTTTTTGCTATAATCACTTAGGTAAATCCTCTATTGTAAAGTAGCTGGAGATATCACATGCCATACGATACGTTGCGACCTGCGAAATCGGACAATGAGCAAGCGAGTAGTTCAACTTTTGATTAATCACGTACATTCGACGTGAAAATCCAATCCACCAACCATCTATCTCCTTTAGTACAAACAAAACCACTCTAGACAACAACATCTACTCCTCGTACTTTTCTCTTAATGTAAGAGGAGAGTTTCATAGGGCATGCCATATAAGGTTAAGGTAGCATCCTCCCTTTTATAGATAAAATCTAAATGATCACCGATAATTAAACCCTCCTAGCTATTTACATATTAATTAAGTAAATGCCTTTTTCAGCTCAATTTTTGTCAAGCGGAAGTAGGTGACTTCGGCCACATCATCTGCTCAAAGTTCTCATCATTTTGTATAGCCCTGATATGCCGAAAAACTTGTGATTCGTTCAAACTCGAAACGGTGTATAAAAATATATATCGTATTTCGAATTCACCTATAATTATGTGAGTGTAGCGGGTCGTTATATCCGCATGCGGCATCACGCGCGCGACATGTATGCACGTATACCTGTGGATGAGATGTAGTCGTATTCACATCGAATCAAATCAATCGGGTCAATTTCAAATGCCCGGTTAGCCAATTAATAGGTGAGACGCAAAGGCTGTTGTGAGAAATCATCACGGAGCGCACGTTTCCAGAAGGAAAACTAAGCATGAACTAGGGTTTCGCACCTTCCCTCTTGAAAACAAAAGCATCTGATATGGCAGTTCACGCATTGGCTTTAGATTCACATTTTCTTTTCAATGGCCCCTTCACATGATCAGCATGAACTCTTGAATTTAGGAAGATGATGCGTCCCACATCCCTTAGAAGATTAAGCAGAAATATTAGGTCTTTTTTAAAAAATAATTTAGTTTTTTCTTTTGGAAAATGTATAATAAGTGTTGCGGTCTGGGTCGCCGATTAAAACCAGATTATTATTTTTCAACCGAAAAAGAAATATTATTTGACTTGGGCCCATCAATTAGTGATTATGATGACACAAAATAAGATGGGGGACCTTGCTTCCCTATTGATAATATATTGGACTAGTGTGTAACAATTAGAAAAAAAAAACAGTAGACAATAAAAAAACTTTGCGCGAATAAATACATAAACTACGTAGAGAAAAAAGGAAAATATATTGTATAAAAATGGGCTATATTACTAATCATAATATTGAGAAGCATATGATTTATCTGTGACCATTATTGCTAAGACTGGTTTTTCTCTTCCGTCCGTGGAATTTGGGGGCCAAATTTTTCAAAAGAAATTCCTAATTCTTCCGCGAAAGTAACATAAATTTGTGTTTCCATGATGATCAAGGTGCGAATTCTGTAGAATTCTGCAAAGCCAAGTGTCAGTGTTTTAGGTTGGATAGTGTAAGGGTGAGGGTTACAAGTTCCTTCTCCATCATTCTCCATCACAATATAAATGGTTTTATGTCATTGTACACGGAATTGGATCTTCCAACATGTCCTGGAAGAAGAATTCATTTTCTTAGGGTTAGGTTGTTACCCTCGTTAGACGGAGTTAATAATGACACTTCATGGATCGCATTACAATATGATTGTTTCGCTAAATAATTTCGAGAAAAGAAGAGCCGGGTCGACATAGTAGAAGCTCGATACCTCTGTCTAGGAAAATCATTACATGGAATCCAAATCCGAATCTGTTAGCATATTTAGATTAACCGACCTTGATTCAAAAGTTTAAATCAATGGGCTATATCGTTTGCTGCACATTACCCCAAATCTCTGAAGGGCGCTTTTGCACATGCACCTTAAGACTCTACCTACTTTTACTAACCCAAGAAACTAAAAGATCCCCTCCAGTGCATGCCTAGAATAGAGATCTCTCCTATTCATTTTTTCGATAAAAAGTTATATCGAGATAGCCGATAATAGAATCGATATTCTCATTACTAAATCTGTCGAATTAACGAAATATGCTTGGCCATTTTCTCCATCGGCCATCATTTTAGAAAGATGGCACGCGCGTTCCTCACATGCCACTATCATTGGCCGTGGCAAATTGAATTGGAATCGAGTTCTACTGTGAAAAAGATAAAGAGACATGCTCTGATTGCCCCCCGATCGTGGTTGAACACGACGGCATTGGATCTTTGCATGGAGTCTCCACCAGACCCCGACCCGTCCATACACTTCCGATCCTGCCAAATGGACCCGAAATGAGGGAGAAGCAAAGAAGCCGAATGCTGCGTTAGAAACATTTGGTTGCTGTCTCTTTGTTCAAACTTCTTGTCCAGAACAAGAACGCGTAAAAAGCACAAAAGACGAGACGAAAGGAAACGAACCAAAGTCAAATGAAATATGTTCAGCGAGACTGTTGAAAACGGAAGCACCCGTCTGCATTCCTCCATCCCTGACGCCGACACATTTGTCTCGAAGCTAAGGACACATGTCCTCTCCTAGGATTGATGCCGCTGTGGAGCTTCTAGTACTTCACGAACGCAAAGGGCGAGAGAGAGAGAGAGACCGAGACAGGAGTAAAGAGGGGGGGAAGAGTTCGTGTTCGTGTCGCGCGCTTGCTAATTGACGCTCTTCACTCTTTCTTGCTCATGACTTGTTCATTTCTTGCTTTGCTTGTTTATTACGTCATCATCATGAACATAAAGTCCGATCTATTCATTGGGCGGAAAATTGACGTGGACGTGACCCGTTTGGACGTGACCCGTTTGTCCATTGTTCGGCCCGCAATGCCGCCATTCGTCGATGGAGCAAGTTTTACCATGTTTCCATCCGGTGACGCCAGGCCAAGGCGAGGCCGGATTGTCAAATCTCCTCCTCCCAATTTAAGCATACGGAAAGAGAAAGGAGTAAGAAAGTTATAGCACTTTGTCTCAAAAAATAGCCAAAAAAAAAATTTGGGTGCTACAGCGACTGATTCGATATGAGGTTGTGATATTCGATGAGCAATCGATGAGACCGAAATGGTTGGTTCATGAGTATAGGAAGCCCCCGTGGTCCTTTCTTTGAAATTTGACACCCGTTTCGTACTGAGATGAGAGACGTGGTTAGACAGTGGCCGGCATAGATGATCCTCCGTTGGCCGATGAACACCGGATTGGTTCTTCAAATTGGATTCTTATCGACAGAAGAATGGGAACTCTTGATCAACTTCTTAAGTGCAGTTCGCATCATTCCACTGAATTCTCTCCACATCGCTTCGCAGCTCATTAAATTCCAATCTTTCCCCTGTTCGTATACTTGGCCGCTCCTCCATCATCCTTAGAGCATCAACCTATATCGACGTCGACACGACGGGCGACCCTCGCACCCATACTCCAATTCCGTGCACCCGCGGCGCTTCCGGACCAATGCGAAGCGACGAGCGGGCCCCCACCGCCTCCACGTAATCGTGGTCGACGCGTGTGCGGCCCCTAATGGTACGACGTGGCAGCCAACATTAAAGGAATTTTTTTTATTTAGGGGTGGGTGTGTGGACAGAACGAGAAATGGACAAAGGGCGAAATTGATTGGGCTTTTTGGTAGGTGCGACTGGAGCCCACGCTAACCTCCCCGGGAAAAAGGCTTTCTTAAGACGTATTATGCAAGTCGGGGCGGGGGCCCACGGGCGGGATGAGTCCCTGCGGGGACGCTGAGGTGTCATGATCCTGCTGGAGGAGACGCCGAGCGGCTTTTGTCGGTATTCGGGCAGGTCGCGACACCTGTCGCCGTTGGATTTATTGAGGGAAAGGGATTGGTGGGGTGCGATGAAATCTGGTCCGTCGAGCGGTGGACACTTGTTTGGGCCCGAGGGCCCACTTCCGACAGGCGCTTGAATTGGGGGTGTTGACTTTTCCGTTCCTCCCATGTATGGATCGACACTGATGCGCTCGAGGTTTTGTGTGGGCGTGCCTTAAATGAGATGCAACAAAGGTCAAAGCTTCCGCAGGGTCCGTTCACTCGGGCGAGTCGTGTCGCGATCTTCTCCTGGAATTGGGGCTTGAAAAGCCTTTGTAGGCTGCGGTGGTGATGGGATGGAGAGGCTGTGCTGTGAGGTCGAGCTCATCGCGTAGTACGAGGTGACAATCTGAGAATCTTGAGCTGCGGAGCCGGCATTGACTCGAGCACCCTCCTCATAAGCAGCTTGGTGGAGGATTGTTCAACAGGTCTGTAGGGTTGAGCGAAGCAGACCGACGTGCTGAATTCGCCGTTCTTATAGTTGGTCTTGAGTTCTGTAGCATATAGCGACGAGATCGATAAGGGTATCGCATTAACGGGTTAATGATTTTTTCCGTGTTGGATGTGTGGGAAGAATTTCTCGTGCCGACATTGTCGGCACGACTAGTTTGAATGGATTCAGATGGCACGGGACTAGTATCAACTGTGTGCCATTCGTCCTACCGTACCAGAGGATTCTGTTCATGGAAAAGGCATCATGGCCTCTGATCTGCACATACATATATACAAATATCCCCAAGATTATAGCCTCCCAACACCAGAGAACATCTTTAATTTTTGACATTTTAAGGCGAAAAACCTCTGTTGCATGAACACAAAGCAGATATATCTCAGATGTCAAGAAAGTTGGGCAAAGGAATTGAATGGAGGCACAACAGGAAACTGAAACTAGGTAACCACTTCAAATGTCACAGATTGCTGGACAAGTTATTGCAGTATACATTTACACACATTTGATCCTTTCAACAGTAAATCAATTTGTATAAAATATTTCCGTAACTTTTAGCAAATGTTTAAGTGAATCACGCTCACTATCATAAGATCTCGGTGGCAAAAAGTCGAACTAATTGCTGTAACAATTGAGATACTCACAATACAGCGGTCGATAATCAAGCCCAGAAGCTTTCAAGATTCAAAATTCTCCAGCAAAAAGCGGTACAGCTCCTCCGCAACGGCAGATGGGTACTCTTCCTGTGGCAATAGCGCACCTGGAACCTCAACGAACTTGGTAACCCCTTTGGCTCCTTGAAGGGCTTCCATCTCCGCTTTTGACCTCCTAGGAGAGCCTTCGGTTGACACGACTAGGACTGGCATCTTCCCTTCCAAACTGGCAAATAGCTCAATAAACTCCTTTCGTGACTTCACGGGGTCAAGTAGACCAGTCAAGAAAGCAGCAGGCACATATCGGGCGCCTGGCCGTTTTGTTAGCTCATATCTGCTCTCGACAATTTCTGGTGTTACGTTGTCAGGATTTGCGTATACATGAGATTCGTACTGGGACTGGATTGCCTTCTCATTGCTAACTAGTACGTTGTACATCATCCAGCCCAAAGCAGGGGCTCTCAGAGTGCCCCTAAGCATCCCGTACCTGATAGACGTTTGAGTAAGAGAGAGAACTAGTTCTGAAGCAACCAAGGGGAACAATTTTTTTGAAAGGTTACCCCGAATGATGTTGGCAAGTACAAGCCATAGACTTAGTTCAGTAAAAAATCGGAATAGCGACTTAAAGATGAACTAGCAGTGAATTTGGCAAAAGTATATCTCATTTTCAACATGACAAGTGGCTTGGTGATCACCAATGCTTTAAGAAACACAAAATCAAGTCCATAGATGGAATGTCATGTGCACCGATTCTCAATTAAATTTGTTTCCAGGAGAGGTACTAAATCTGCACTCACAATTTTTAACAGATAATGCAACAACAAACATGGGTAGGGATTATCACAATGAAACATGAGGTAAGACTAATGCAGTTGGCTTTATTTCTCTGTTTCTTCTCCCTTCTACCTTCCAGCAGTTGGCTTTATCTAAACTGTGAACTCATTATGCTACACCACCAGGGAAACAAGAATGCACTTACTCTTCCTTTTCAAACTGTTAGATAACAACTCCAATCTGGAAATTGAAATAACAAAAGGAAACAAAAAAGCCCAAAAGTACCTTGTTTCCATGTTGGAGTCTCGGCCAAACACGATAGGGAGAGGCCCAGCCCATGTTGGGGCAACAGCAGCAATGGCTCTTGGCTTCACCAAACCCTTTTTTGCAGCACGGGCTACGATTGTGGCGGCATGGCCTCCTCCAAAAATCACCAAATCATCTGCTGTTAATAACATAAGAGAGTTAGCAACAGCATTATCCACACAACTTGAGAGAAAAAAAATCTATAGTAGGAAACAAAAGCTTTAAATAGTGCAGCAGTCAAAATAAACAGTAACTACAGCTGACTGGAACTTTAAGATAGTTGCGAGCAAGGTTTAAACTATTAAGTCTAAATTGCTAGCCCTTGTACGGAACAAGCATGCCTAAAAGGTTAGATAACTGAGCAGCCAAATGGCTTCAGATACTGACCTTGTGTACTATATTCAGAAGAAACGCATGAGAATACATGAAATTTTTTCTGTCCAACACCGATAGAACTCCCTGACCCTCAGAGAGAAATTCACTGACACTTCTATAGCACACATAGCCATATGTGGATCACCCTTGTTTGCTTGATTGTACAAGAACATGATTGCTTGTAAAAAGCCTTGACATTGTAGGATTTCAACTGGTAAATATGTTTTATAACTAAAACGTTACAATGCAGGGAGTTAGAAAAGTTTCAAATGGTGGCTTCAGTGAAGTAAATGTAAAAAGAAATTCAGCCAAACAAAACCGATGCATCTGATCTTTTCCCCATATTCTTCTAACTGCCTGCTTATAATGTTAGTAATGTTTCACATCCATATTAGCTCACATCTTAACACAACTAAAAGTCCTTAAGTCCTGCCTTGAGATAGAACAGATTCGGTTGTTGAATTTTGCTTTCGTTGAATAGAAAACCCTCTAGCTGTAAATCTAGAAACAGAGAATAGAAAAACCTAGCAACGAGTATGCCCATTATTTGGTTTAAACAGAGAATCTAATGAACCGATCTACCACATTAATAGAAGATGCGATTGTATTCCTCAAGTTAAGCAGATTTAATTTGATCCAATATAGGTTCTTGAAAAATATACTTCAAGAGATCTATCAAGGAGAAGTCAGTTTCTTTTAACTCCGGGATCAGGGCACCATAGCTGGATGATGGTCAACATGATACAAGAATGGAAGAGGCCAAATGCTACGAAAGAATTCCATAAGAAAGTTACTGTCTCCCAATTCAAGTGAATCGGTACTTTGCACCAGTAAAGCATCCCAATTGTGCTGATGATGTATGAATTTCCATTTTGGATAACCGGAAGATAAACAAATGGAATATTCTTCTATATCTTTTCACTCATTGTGCCATCTAAATGGTTAGCTAAAATATTGACACCAGCAACGTTGCTATAAGCAGCGTATCACATAAATATTCTGATGCTATCAACTGATGGTTAATGGAAGCAACTGACAGAAGTATGGATGCTGGAGCTACCTGACTGATGTAGAGGGCTATCAGGCGCATTAATAAAATCAACCAGGAATTTCTCCATGACATCCGCATCATAATCCATCTTTAACCGATCAGAGTAGCCCAGACCAGGCCAGTCCACGATAGTAGCATGCCAATTAACTTTACCAACTCGTTCAACTATGTCTTTGGCTACCAGTTTCCATTCCTCTACAGTAGTCACATCAGATATTGTAGGCATCATGAGAATATCTTTAGAAGTATCAGAGCTTTTACTTTCATGCTTTTCATAGTGGATGTTGATATCTTTGTCCTTGAACTTCCATAGCCAATTATTCGACTGAAACCAAATTTAGATTGATGAGAAACATTGCAAACAATAAATAGCTGGTATCCACAAATTTTAGTCGCAATCATGTACTGTCTAACATGACATGATCATAGAACACCCAGATTATGCATAACAAGTTGCCCACTAATTAATAATCAAGTTGGAATGCAGGACCATCTACTCTATAATTTAAGTCAATATCAGCCAGTCTGCTTGCCTCTACATCAGGCAAATTTGGTTAGTCAATACCAGCCAGTCTGCAGCACAAACACAAAAAAAAAAAAAAAAAAAATTCAACAATAAAAAGCTACTTCACTTTTTACATTTAATTCCATAATACACCGTTTCTATCTTTGCACAACAATGGAAGCTAAGCAGCTAAACATGAGTGTCATAGGAATCTCCATTCAAGAGGGAGACTAGTTTACATTTGCAAAACCTAGATCAGTGGCAAACCACCAAACACCAATTATCAAGTATAATAGCACTAGACTTACTGGTGTATAAGATAAGTATTTCAAAAGGCTTACAATCTCACTTTACTGAATTCTATCAAGTTTAAACCAACATTGGAAAAAGTACTTTGCTGAAGAGCCTTGGGCAGTGGAAGTGAACAAATGGACCATGAACAAAGCCAAAGCAATATGCCTCTTTACGAAGCAATTTTGACGCGGTGCCGAATATGTGAGCAAGCTTGAAATTTCTACACAAGTAAGCAAGAGGTAACCAAGAAGTATGTCAACTTGAGAAGCCAGCTTGCATCAAATGCAACAAACATGATCTTTGGCGGCAACTTGGACCCATGAGAAGCAATCTTTAGTCGGTCATGGACTCCCATAGAAATATGTTTACGCGTTTGATGTAACTTTCTAAAGAAAAGATTGTATTTAAGAGAAACACGAGGTCACAAGATTTAAAAAAAAAAAGCACGAGTATTTCGAGAGTGATAGAGAGAGAAAGGAACTTGTTGTATCGAAAGAACTATGCTGTTCCTATATTGCCTGGATGGTAAGGTGCACACCATTTATACGGTTGGTTGTATCTTGAGATTCGCTGCGACATACCTTCTGCACTCTATGAAGGGCCAAATTTATACTGGGGACAGGTATCTCCACGCCTCAGACGCTCTCGTTTTCTACATTTCCTATTTGCAATTCTTGAATTTTTCACAACACTCACGAGAGAGAGCAAATCTTTCATGGGTAAATAACACTTGAGAATTGAAAAATGCATCACCATCCATCAGTTGTTTCAACCGCCCCCCGCCCCAATTAGCTTAGTAAATTCAACCATTCAACAGGAAAAGGTGAATTGCAGGACTAGTAGAAGCGCACGTACCGTTGATGAGATCGAGGGCTTATCAGCAGCCTCGGCGGTGGAATAATCCACAGAAGCCGAAAGGGCCTTAATCGATACGGGGTATCTCACAAAGCAAGGAGCTGTGCGGGTCTTCCAGTGCGTGAGCGCACGAGAACATGGTGAGGAAACACAAAATGCTGCGGCAGACGATGCCATTGCTTCGTGGGTGCGACGAAGAGAGAACCTTGAGAGGCGGGTCTGGGAGGAACAGGTATTTGAGGACGAAAGCAGCCAACTTGGATGAATTGGAGCAGCCCGAACAGCGAACCGGAGCCAAGAAGTCAACGCAAACCAAGATCTCTAGGACGTTGTGAGAAAAATCAAGCACAAACTTTTGACTTCCCTTTCTCCTATTCCATTTTCCTCTTTTGGGTGGATGATGGATTTCGATCCTTTGAACAATAATCTGAAATCCTTGGCTCGCATTTCTTCTTCGACCATCTACCGTCGACAACAGATCAAGAACACCACACCCTCCATATATGTCAAATTTTTTCTATATATAATTTGATTAAGGAAATGTTTAATGTTATGTATAGCGGCTCTTGTATGATCTGAGCTAAAATCATGCGATCACGTGTCATCAATCTAACGTTTGTGCTATCAATCTCTTCCATAGGAATCCACACAGAGGTTTCCTTTTTAACTTAGCAGCCAATTAGACATGATACACGCGTGTGTTTTTCAGTCTTCCTCGTCTTCTACTTCTTTCAAGCAAGCTTACCTTTCCTTTTTCCACAGAGCTGTTCGAGTGAAAATGTTTCGTGCAATTCGAAAAAGAAATTTGCATAGTATCTGCTTCTCCTTATCGAAGATGCAGCCAAATAAATTCATCGATATCTTGGTTGATGAATATAAAAATTAGATCGTTCTCTAAATCTCTTCTATGCAATAATAATAAATTGATTTTCTTTTCTTTTCTTTCTTTTTTCGCGGAAGAACTTGCCGATGGAGGATCATTAGTTTGTAAAAGCTTCTACTTTAAGTGTCCATACCAAAAGCCATCAAAGGAAGTGGCACCTTGGAACACTTCATAGACATTAGTGAGGCTCCATTGAGTCACTAACTCTCTTCCTGGATAGTAACCTGGAATTCGACCAAGCAATGGCACGAGATCCATGGCCAAGGCCTGAGAATGAAAAGGAAGGTAAGTTTCGTTCAAGATTAAGAGAAAACGAGTTGCATTCTCTCTCTCTCTCGCATGGCTTGGTATTGTCGCAAAGTTGGCTTTGGTCCTTTCAAGTTTTCCTTCAGCTGCTTCTAACTTGCTCCAAAGTGCGGAAAGCTTGTTAAAGCAAGTTGTTACAGTCATGTTAACTCGGTCATTACTTGGGTGAGAGAGAAAATGTTTGCCCGATCAAGTTTACCGTACATTTCTTTGATATTTTCCCATATGGTTTTCAATCTTTCGGATGAAGTCCAGCAGAATTTTTTTTTGGAGAAATGCAATTTCTGATTCACATTCGAATGAATTGATTGCACTTCCTCTGTTATCGTGCTAGATGCTCGTCGGAGAGAATCGGGATGGTTCCGTAAAGGAAACCGTCCTTATCTTTTGTTACCAAGGATCTTCGGAACTCTTGGCACTTCCAAGAGTAATTTTCAGGACGGATAGTTACTGGGTGATGAGCCGTAACTCTTGGCCGTCAACAGTGGAGGTGTATAAGGGGTTGCCGAGCTTCAAGGAACATTGATGCTAGGTATCGAGAATGGGAAGAAGTCGGGTTGAGGGATCAGGTAGGGATTCATACCGGTACTCAAGATGCCTGGTTTGGATGCTTGACCTGGATAATGTATTCCTGGTCTGAAATTTGGGCTTGTTTCGATATTGATAGGCGGTCTCCTTCCAGTTCGGGTGTGCTCTCTAAGGTCTTGATTCATTAGGTTCTGGAGATTATACCATGGATTTGGTTGGATTGACCCATATTAGAAAGTGTTGAACGCATTCTGTACATGTAGCCATTGAATGGGCTGGCTCGAAATAGCTTGCCCTTGAATGGGCTGAATCTGCACAGTAGGTTCCTGACTCGATTCAATCTAATTTTCCAACTTCGGATCCCCACGTGAGGTCGAACGGGGTGTGCCCTCCTGACTATCTTTTGGAATTTGGTTGTTCGTAATGGCATTAGTAAGAACGTTTGTTTGTTTAGTTGAATCGTTCAAGTACTGATTCTTACACCGGAGCGCTAACTTGTTTTGCAGATTAATATTCGGCACAACAGTAAGGATAGAAAGAGATGGTAGACAATCAAAGAAGAATAAAAAATCGTTTGCGAAAGCTGTGCCGAAGGCTCTAATACCATGACAAAAGTTATAAGTTTACATCACATTCTTTACATGTACTTATAGTACAATGTATGGACAACGAAATGAATTAATAGAAAAGATATAACATCATTTAGAATCACTAATTCATTCGATCAATTAATCTAAATCCCAAATCAATTTGCTTGTATTTTCGACACAAGCATCTCGCCAACGGGCTTCACTCTTGTTCCTCGGATCTTTCTTTCACCAACTCATACTCGATCTCTTTCACTTTCAGAGCTAAGCTCCACCCTCTTCCTGTACGGATTGGGCCACCTTCCGTAAAGAACCACCCTGCTGAGGATCTCTGTGCGTTTATCTGGTGACAGTTTCGATTCGGAAAATATTTTCACCTCTTTAGATTTACGAATTCACTTGCCAAAGAACCATCCTGCCCCGGATCTCTGTGCGCGCGTGCGCTTTGGCGTCTCTATCTGTGAGTTTCATGTTGGACGAGGAGGATCCATGGTTTCTGGTGCTTTGCATACGACGCATTCTTCAATCTAACGCCGAGTCAAAAGCATCTCCTGCTTGTTTGACAAGAACCATCGCCATCATTGAAGCTTTCTGAGGAGAGCAAGTGGTAGGCATACTCTGCAAGAAATACATATAAAGAATATCATGCACCACTGGAATTCAAGTCAATGTATTCATCACCTTCCCATTTTTAAAATGGAGGAGAAGAAGGAGAACAGATGTCGGCAGACTCGATCCTTCTTCTTCCTGGTTGACCCGGATCGTTCTTGTTTCTCAAGAAACTGCGAAACCTTATCTCGTGCGTCAGCATAGTTTGACTCTGAGTATGGAAAGTAAGATTACCATTTGGTCCCCGAGCTTATCAATTCGATCCTTGTTGTTAGATCTATTTTCACTTCACCTATTTTTGCATATCTCATGTCAATGTTATCCCAAATCACTGATGGTCATCTAATCTTAGCGTGGATTTAAAAATTCTTGAAGTACGCACAAAGCGAGTAATTTTGATTTAAGAGTGTTCAACGGAACTGACAATTTGTACTTATCCACTCCTTTTCTGGCCTAGTTATGGATGTTTTGAACGTTACATGATTTCCTCCGGGTCTATGTCATTAGTCTCGGCTAAATAGTTATCAAGAACGGTAGCCTTTCATGATGTCTTTCTCTGAACCTCTTTTGTTCATAATAATTGAGTCGTGTTCTTTTGTTCACTTCCCTTCTAGGGTTGAATCTTTCGACGTGGGGATCATCAAGATGCAAAATCCACCATCTCAAGGGTCCATATTGGATGCAGTCAAGTGAAACTCCATTTAGCTAAAGCATCAGGCACCAGTTCACAATCTTGCATAATTACAATGTTATTTGGCTCATGACATAAGACATGACTTAGAGCTGTATATCAAGCACATCAATGAGATAATGTACCACGATGGTTGAATCGACAATATCATGATGCAAATTCGTGATTTTACCATTTTTAGGAAACAACATGACAGAATTGCTGTCAAATCGACTAGATGGAGAACCTGTGATTATCATTCATGGTATTCAAAGGATAGATTTTATTCTTTTTCCTATGAGAACAAATCTCCCTATCTTAAGGAAGATGTCTTGTCCCCAGAACGTCTAAGTGTGATTTTACCATTTCTGAGAAACATGGCAGATTTACTGTCAAATCCACCAAATGAAGAGCCCATGGATTATTATTCTTGGTCTTGATTTGTAGATTAAGTTCTTTTTCCCATGGGAACAAATCTGGCTAGCCTAGGAAGATGTCTCATCCCAAGAGCAATTCCACCGAGCCACAAGAGCGTATCTATACATACGCAAAGAACGCATCTGAACACAACTAGCTTGGAAAGAAAGTACTGGGCAATTCACATTAAAAATACCCCTGGTAACACAAAGACCGACCCACAATAGTACATGATCTAAATTGACTTCAATCCGTCCGATTCAGTTTACTTCAAGTAGATATCTTTTTCCCTGCAAGATGGACTGTGTTGTTCAAAGAGTGATAAAAGGAATTTTCTTGGAGTCCATAACCAAACATGCGTATCTTTTTCTCTGCAAATGAAGGTTATCCGCAAAAGAATGTGATGATCTTCTCGTTAAGTCATTATCCTTCTCTGAGTTCAGTGTAGTCGCAAGTTGCAGGCAGCCAAATTTCTATGCAGCAGCTAGTATCAATGACTCGTAGCTGCATAATATCGCGCAGGACGGAAGAAATAGCTGTTGCAGCGTTATCACAGCAAAATAATTGAGCAAGAGATTGATATGAAGCGAGACATTTGAAGTAAACTTTATTAGGCAATAGCTTATTCCACTAGTACATTCGGATTACATAGAAGTTCAAGCAAATACGACATGGGCATGCGACTGACGAAGTTCCCACCCTTATTATCAAGGAGACCCTCATAAGCATTAAGCTGCTACAGATCCAAGAGCCCTAGCCCTCAAGAACTGAAGAAGGCCAACTACCTTCTCGTGAGGAGGCATTGTCTCTTTCATCAACGGCAGCTCAGTTAGAGCTTCTACCCAGGAGGTCACCTTTGGATACTTTTCTGGGTCCAGAACTTTTACACCGAGGACTTCTTCCTGAGCTTTATGACCACCCAATAGTGAAGAGACAACAATGTCCAGGAGTCCTACATGGTCGCCGTTGAAAAATGGAGATCCCCCAGGATAGCTGCCCTTGATTCCCTCTTCTAACACCTTCAGTTTCTCGTGCACTTCCTTGACGGCTCTCTCTTGCGCTTCTCCATCAGTTTTGACCACTGAGATCATGGCCTCAAAAAACTGCAGATAACAACTTCCACTCTTAAAACTTGCTTGAACTCTAATTTCATCTTCCTTTCAGTTAATTAGTCACAAAGTACTTCCACTCTTATAGTCTTGTGAATTTCTCATGCTCCAATAGGTAACAATTAGGTAGCCGCGTACCTATCTCAAGGTAAAAGCAATTAAATAAAAGAGCAGGTGGATACAACTATTGTATCAGTGTCTTCGTTATCATCGCCAGTCATGTAAAGCTCCCTTCGTCATGCGGACACGAATTTAAATTTATTGGGAAAAAGTAAGCTGTGAACGAAAAGGCATCATGCGTTTGTCCTGTGACGATGGAGTTTCACAAAGTAACTATCATGCAGACGTTAAGGAACTTCATCAAGGATTTTCTAGGAAAATTTGTGCTGACCTGCTGGTGGACAAAGCCAGCCCAGAAGCGAACTTTGGCTCTTTCATAGGGGTCCGCCGGCAAGAGCCGTGGACCCTGCTTCCAAGTCTCGTCGATGTACTCGATAATGACCAGCGACTCAGCGATGGGCTTGCCATTGTGAACAAGAACAGGGACTTTCTTGTGAACAGGATTGTACTGCAAGAGTGCTTCGCTCTTGTTAGTCAAATCTTCTTCCACGAACTCATATTCGATCCCTTTCACTTTCAGAGCTAGCTCCACTCTCTTGCTGTACGGACTAGCCCACATTCCGTGAAGAACCACTCTGCCTGCCATCTCTCTCTCTCTCTCTCTCTCTCTCTCTGAGTTTCAGATTGGACGTAAAGGATCCATGGATTCAAGGCTTTATATACAACGCGATGTTCAATTCAACGTCATCTCTGGCTTGTTCAACAAGAACCATCGCCATCATTAAAACTTATTGACGAGAGCAAGTTGTAGGTATCCTCTGCAAGAGATGGACAGTATCCATAGAAAATTATGTGCTCTGGAATTCAAACCAATGTGTTCATCACCTGCCCCTTGAAAAATGGAATAGATAAAGGAGAAAAAATGTCAGCAGATGAGAGACTTCTTCTTCCTCGTTGACCAAGATCGTTCTTCTTTCTCAAGAAACCGCGAAACCTCGTCTTGAGTCGCAAGCATGGTTTGAAAGCAGAAAGGAGCATTACATTTGGTCCTTCAGTTTCTTGTTTCTTAAGAAATCGCGAAACCTCATCTCAAGTGTAAATAAAAACAGAAAGGATAGTTACACTTTGGTCCTCAAGTTTATTCATTTGCTCTTTCTTATCATATTTATTTTTAGTGCACCTTTCTATTATGCATAGGTTGCCTCAAATCCCAAATTATAACTATCATCCACTTTATAGCGTGAATGTGAAATTCTTGAAGGGCATACGTGGTAAATGATTTTAATAATGACTTTTCAGCGTAATCAATTTGTACTAATCCACACCTTCTCTCACCTCAATATGGATATTTTAAACATTCCATGTAATTTATTAGGCTAGGCTAACCAATTATCAAATAATCTACAATGAAAAACCTAAGGAGCTATCGGAGAATGAATGGAAGTGGTACGAATTTCATGTAATTTATTTTCATCTACTTAATTAAATAATTTAATTTGGAAATAGAACTTGAATAACTGCTGTTCTCAACAAAGGCACGTATATTATTTGAATGAACCATAAGTAATTGTACGATTGATCTATCGATTTCTTGAGTGATCGAAACTTAGATTCTGGATCGAAACTTAGATTCTGGATCCATATATAAATTTACAGGTTTTGTCAATGGTCCTTCTTAAGAAACAAACAACAAAAACAGAAAGAGGGAGGGCAATTAATGTCTTCCACAGGAAATCATACTTGAAGAAGTTCCTGTTTAACTTACAAACTAATTAACTGGACATGCTTTATGCAAGTATGTTGGCCTTTCTGGTCTTCTGCTTCTTTTCAAGCAAACTCGCCTTTTCTTTTCAAGTTTCTCTTGAAATACAGATGTTCTGTTCTGTACAGTTCGAAAAGCAAATCTGCAGCCAATCACCTTCTCCTCCTTGAATGCTTGCGCAGACCGATTCTTCGACTTCACGGTTGATGAACATAAAATCAGATCCTTCTCTGTCTTCTCTATTCATAGTGTCACACCCCAAATCCTATAGGAATAGGGATAATGACACGGCCGTCCTTCTCTTCTCCTGAAGGACGCAGCCTCAACCATAATAACCCAAAAGTCCCCGTCGATTATCGCTCTCATATAAATGGCTGCTAACTGAGGGACCTGAAATGTTTGGGAAAGAAAGGAGTGAGCAAACCACAGCTCAGTGAGTAGTACGTACATCTTCTAAGCAGATCGAGCACCCACTATGCATGTTTACCAAAACCATCACCAAACTCAATGAAATCAAATCCACATAATGACGTACGTTGAACTTCATATACAAGTACTTTTATTTTCCGCAGAACATTGCAAAATGTCCATACATTCAAATAACATAATTCTTACATGTGCAATACTAGAAGAAATATATCTTTCCTCAAAACTTTACTCATATCAAAAATCATGTTTTTTTTATAGCATATCAGAGTTCAACAATATCACACGCATCAAACAAAATATCAATGGTCAACTCCATTGATTAATCTCATTCATTCAAAAGTCGATGGTCCATCCCATCAACTAATCTCAAAGCATATTACAATGGTCGATTCCATTGATTAATCTCGTCCATTCAGAAGTCGATGGTCCATCCCATCAACTAATCTCAATTTTCATTGGCCAAACTATTATTGCTCAATATCTAACTATGGTCACGACACAACGCCTTGTGACAAGGCGACCAAGATTCCCCCCTTGGCAAGGTCTCCACCTACAAAGCCGGTGGCTCGGCCCAGAAGGATATCCTAACACCGGTATGCATACCCTCAAACCCCTCACTGGGTTCACAGTGATATTGAGCATAAATCTCATAACCAAAATCATAATTCATTGCATAATCACATATCATAATCCGAATCAAATCAAACTTCACAGTACACAATGTCAAATGAATACATCTTTGAATCCATACATAACTCCCTTTATAAACCTGTTCAAAACTAATAGTTTTTCGTAAATCATTCTCAAAACATTTTGCAAATCTCAAAAAATATGATTCTCTTCAATCTAGTTCATCAAATAAAATACATTTCACAAGGCATGTCTCAATCACTAGTGAAATCTTCATAAATCATACTCACAAAATTGACAGAACATTTCGTAACCAATTATAACATAATTTACAATAAGTTTGCAACGTAAATCATATTTGAACTTTCCCCATATATATAATCTCGTAACATGAATCGGTTCACAACATAATATATACTTTCATAACATATACAAATTTATTTGTATTCACAACATAATTCCTAAAACGTCCCTCAAACTTTTCTCAAATGATCAAGATGTAGTAAATGCCCGATCCAGACTTTTATGCAATAAAAATGCTATTTCATAACTCATAACATATATCATTCTTTTTCGCTTCAAAGCATGAGTTTTCCAAACTCAAAGAAAAGATAAGACTACTCACCTTGAAATGCCTATAACCATCCAATAATTATTGCTCGAACAATCAAACTCACGATCCTATCAAATAAGTGAGGATAACGTCAAAATTGAGTAAAATACTTTCCCAAGGATGAATCGACTAAACTACATTTTCTTCTTAATCCCAACTACTTGCATATGCCAACAATGCTTTCGTCCAAGGATAACTTTCAACTTATTTGCAACGTGAAGTTTTAGCGCGAACCTTAATTTCATCATAACTTTCTCCACCGAACTCTGTTTTTAACGATCTTATACTCCAAAGAAAGCCCTTTCGATGTACAACAAGATTCTTGGATCACCCAACCCAAACTCACACCGAAAACCAACAAAAACAGACCACGAAGTACTGTTCGCGCATTATTTACTGCGCGCGACAAACTTCAAAATTTCATTCCGGACAAACCACAAGTCCAAATCGAGTTCTGTCAAATGCTATGGCTTCCCAACACCCTAAAGTACGATAGCCCTATCATTTCTCAGCCAAACAACCCAAAAATCAGTCTTCGCCACTCCTATTTCACCACAAATCCGAATTCAAGCCCTAATTCCGAAAATTAATCCGATTAAGTGGACAAGGGGTGCAAGCACTTACCGGAGATTACGACACGTGGTGGGTTTGACTTTGACGAGCTCTTCACAGCACGTGCGCAAAACCCTTCTCTCATTTTCTTCTTTCTTCTTTTCCTTCTTCTTCTTTCTTTCCTTTCTCGCGTTTTCCTCTTCTGCCCGTGCGTCTCTTTCTGTCCCTCTCTCTCTCTCCCTTTTCTTTTATAAAGCGTCCACTTCACCTTTTTCTTTTTCTTTCTTTCTTTTCCTTTTTTTTTTCTGCCTTCTTTCTCTCTGCCGTGCGCCTTCTTTTCCCCTTTTCATTGCTAGAACCCATCTCTTTCTTTTCTTTTCTATTTTCTTTATTAATCACTTACTTTGACTAAGTCAATGTACCCAAATATTACACATAGTAACCAAGTCACCTTCATTTTCTTTCTTTGTTTCTGTGTTGAACCTTCCCATGAGGGATCATTCAGCTGCAAAAGCATCCATGTCAAGTGTTCGTAGTGGATTTGGTCAAACTAAATGACATTTTGGAACGCACCATAGCCATAGCAAGGTTCCATTTTGCTAAAGCATCAGGAACGAGGTCATGATTTTACACAGTTACAATCATATTTGGGTCATGGCATGAGAAATAATTGTGAACTGTATATTCAGCATATCAACGCGCCGATGTACCATGATGGTTGAATCAATGATATTACAATGTAAATGTATGATTTTATTATGTCCGGGAAACAAGATGGCAGATGTCAAATAGAGCAAATGGAGAGAGCCCATGATTATCATTCATGATATTCACATGAAAGATTTCATTCCTTTTACTGTGAGAACAAGTCTCCCTACCCTAAGAATATGTCTTGTCCCCGGAGCATTTCCGCCAGACTAGCATGGAAAGAAGGTTGCTGGGCAATTCACATTGAAAATATCCCTGGCGATGCAAAGATTAGCCATCCACTACTAAATGAACTAATTTGACTTCAATCAGTCCAGTTTAGCAGACTTCAATCCGAAATCTGTCCGCAGCAATGGACTATATTGTGCAAAGAGGGAAAAAAAGTCATTGTTTTCTTGGGGTAGACAGCGGAACATAATTATCAGAAATCTAGAGATTACACTGCAGAAGGATGTTATCGGCAAAAGCATCTGATGATCTTCTTTCACCATTAGATCCATTCGTTGTGTTCAGTGAAGTTGCAAGTTGCATGCAGTCAGTTTTCTACGCAGCTAGTAGTATCGATAATCGATAGCAACATAATGTAGCACGGCATGATGAAATGAATGGCTAGTTCAGCGTTATCTCAGTAAAAGAATGGATAGAGAGTTGAGATGTAGTGTAACATTTGAAGTGAACTTTATTGGGCTATAGCTTGTTCCACGGTACATTCAAATTACATAGGAGTGCAATCAAATAAAACCTGTGAGAGGGACAGACGAAGTTCCCACCTCAAGGAGACCCTTATAAGCATCAAGCCGCTGCAGATTCAAGAACCCTAGCCCTGAAGGACTGAAGAACGCCCACCAGCTTCTCATGAGGGGGCGTTACCTCTTTCACCAGCGGCAACTCGTTCAGAGCTTTCACCCAAGACTTCACCCTTGGATGCTTCTCTGGGTCCAGAAACTTTACACCGAGGACTTCTTCCTGAACTGTATGAGGACCCAACATCGAGCAGACAACGATGTCTAGGAGTCCCAAGTTTTCGCCATTGATAGATGGAGATCCCCCTGGATAATTGCCCTTGATTCCCTCTTCCAACACCTTCAGTTTCTCGTGCACTTCCTTGACAGCTCTCTCCTGCGCTTCTCCATCAGTTTTGATCGCAGAGACCATGGCCTCAAGCAACTGCAGTTAACAACTTCCAGTCATGAACTTGCTTGAACTCTAGTTTGATTGGTTTATTTTGAAAAGAGAAAATCTATCTCTCATGCTCAAAGGATAACAATTAGGTAGCAGCTTCCTTTCTCAAAGCAATAGCAATTAAAGACAACAGCAGGTTGATGCAACTGTTGCCAGTGTCATCTTTACCGTCACTGTAACATACAGCTCCCTTGGGAGTGCGGACACACATTATCAAGATTTTATTGGGAAAAAGGAAAAACTTGTCCTCATTTTCTACTCGATTTCTTTTAATTACGCCCATGTACTCTCAATAAAGTTGCAAGTTAAGATTACTACGAACAAGGGCACACACTGATTGACAAATAAGAAGGTAAATCGTAAAGCTGTAAACCTAAAGGCTTAATTTGTCCTGGGACGATGGAGTAATGCAAGAAATGATCATGAACGCGTTGAGAAAGTTCATCAAACATTTTGCAGGGAAATTAGCACTGACCTGCTGGTGGATAAAGCCAGCCCAGAAGCGAACTTTGGCTCGTTCATTGGGATCTTGGGGCAAGAGACGAGGACCCTCCGTCCATGTCTCATCGATGTACTCTATAATGACTAACGACTCGGCAATGGGCTTGCCATTGTGAACAAGAACAGGGACTTTCTTGTGAACAGGATTGTACCGCAAGAGTGTTTCACTCTTGTTCGTCAAATCTTCTTCCACCAACTCGTACTTGACCCCTTTCACTTTCAGAGCCAGCTCCACCCTCGCGCTGTACAGACTAACCCGCCTTCCATGAAGAACCACTCTGTTTTCTTCACCTGTCATCTCTCTCTGTCTCTGTCTGTCTCTCTCTCTCTCTGAGTTTCAGATTGGATGTGAAGGCTTGTGGGTTCAGTGCTTAAATATATAAACGCATTCCTCAATTCAACTCGAATCGAAAGCATCTTTGGCTTGTTTGACAAGAACCCTGACCATCTCTGGCTTGTTTGACAAGAACATGGCATTCCTCAATATATTTATCACCTTCCCATTAACAATAAAAAAACAGAGAGAGGACAAAAAATGTAGGAAGATGAGATACATCTTCTTCTTCCTCGTCGACCCAGATCGTTCTTGTTTCTCGAGAAACCCAAAACCTCGCCAGGCGTACGCATGATTTGAAAATGGAAAGGAGAATTACACTTTGATTATGTTAAATTTGATCCATCTTATTCTTCCACTCGCTCCTTCTTGTTAAATTTAGTTTCACTTCCCCTTTATATTATGTATCACTCTGTCAATTTTATCCCAACTTGTTAAAGAATGTATTTCGAATGGTGGAAAGCTTCCTTGATTCAAGTACTTTCGATCGAGCTATTAATAAAACTTACATTTCCTTGATCCCGAAAGTTCCAAATCCTAAAAGCCTCCAATTCTGACCTATAATTCTCTGTGATCATATCTAAGGTTATGGCCAATTGCTAGAATCCTTGAATGAATGATATAACTGCTAAGGAATAGAGTGCTTTTGTTAGCGGTGGCAGATTCAGGATAATATTGGATTGTTTAGGAAGTTATGCATCAGTTACAAGTCCGGAAAAGGATGCAGAAGTTTCAATCTCTGCTTAAATTAGATTTGCAGAAGGCGTATGCCATGGAGAATCTTGAAGCTTGTATTCTAAAGACGGGTTTCAGTGAGAAATGGATCTCTAGAGTCATGCATAGTGTCCCAGCTGTCTCCTCCATTGTTAAGTGTACTAGGGTATCCATGTCTTATTTCCTACCTTCAAGAAGAATTAGACAGGGTGATCTTCTTTCTCTGTACCTCTTTATCATTATAGCCAACGTTGTCTCTTCTCTAATGAATAGACTAGTGGAAGATGGCAGCTTTAAAGGAATTACCTTAAACAGATCTTGCCCGACTTTATCTCATCTCTTGTTTGCTAATGATTCCATTTTCTTTCTAGATGGGTCGTTAATGGAGTGCCACAATCCACTTTGTTTAATCAATATTGCTTTGCCACAGGTCAAGATTTATGAGTGAATTAAAGAGCTGAGAATACCTGAAATAGAAAAAAAAATGGAAATATTTAGGAATTCATTCCGATTGGGGGCAATCGGGGTCAATCAAAAAAGGAACTGCTGGCTTGAATCCTAACTTGGGGTGAACATGAAAATATAAAACTGGAAAGAAAATTTGATGTGTAAAGCTGGATGTCAATTTCTTATTTAAACAGTGGTGCAGGCATTGCCTCAATAATCATGACCCTATATAAAATTTCAGTATATATTCGCAAAGGTATTTAACTGAAGATAGCTTCTTTCTGGTGAAGAAATAGTGAATCTAGAGATGATTGTATTGGAGGAGATGATAGGAGCTTAAGAAAAGAAAAGACAAAGGTGGACCTGATTTTAGAGACCTTATTACACTTAACAAGACAATGCTAGGCAAGCAAGCTTGAAGACTTTTGCGGCTATCTCTCATCGTGTGCAAGCCTAATAAAAAATTATGCGACAAAACAATACAGATATTAGTACCCGCAATCACAAAGCGAACTTTTTACTTGGAGAACCTCATCGATGTGAGAAAATACAAAAAATCAAGAAATGGGAGTCCACCCAAAATCTTCACTATAAAAGAAAATTGGGTAAGTAATGTTCTTATCTAATTAATACTAGAGGTACATAGTAGCAATAACATCAAGAATACCATTCATGGTTATATACACGAATTTCCTAAATAGATCAAGGATAAATCATACAAAAAATGCAGGTTTGATGCAACTTGCAAAGAACTTGATGTAAGTAATCCCAAGCCAAAATCCAACTGATTAGATTTAAGAACAATGTGTCGCGAAAATGCTGATTTAAATCCAACTGATTTAAGCCAAAATCCTCTCTCTCTCTCTCTCTCTCTCTCTCTCTCTCTCTCTATATATATATATATATATATATTATCATATGGGTTATGCCTTTTAGGTTTGTAATTCATTATATTTCTTCCGCATGGGAGTGAATCCAGCTACCATACATGAGCTCTCTGGAGTAAATTATAGAAGATAGAAAGTGGCTTACTAATCATAACGAGCCTCAAAGAGTGGAAGAGTCGACTGATGACGATGAGAATCAATAGAAATCACAAACTTCGAGAAGCCTATTTTGATGAACAAATAGCAGAGGGGATTTTGAAATCCCAGTAAACACCGGTTCAGAGAAAGACAAAGCATGCATAAGTGCATAGCCAAGGAGATTACTCAGTAGAACGTGGCTACAATCACCCGTGCACAGCAGCAAACCAGCAGAGCATTGACCAAGCCTCATCGTCCCCCAGGCGTCCCAGATCTGTATGGTTAAAACCCTGGATTCTCGATACTTGTTCGAAAGTCAAAGTCCTCTTTTTGGAGTGTTTATCAGCATGCATTGCTCTCGAAGGAGAACTGGTTTGGGAGCAATGTAGTACTACTTGAGCCACTCTTTCCATGGAGCCGAAAACATTGCCGAATCCATGGAACGCCTACTCCTCATGTGCCATTGGACGAGAGATGTGTGGTCCGAATCAGAATTGACTCTTTAAGATAAACTTCGAGGAGTGAGTACAATTGAAGAATGGGTGCTTTACTTTTGGAAAAGCAAGGCGGGACTCATCGAAGCTTGCACTTTTGGCCACAGTACTCTGGATATCTAGAAAAGCAGGAATAGCCTTGTGTTTCATCAAGATCGTGTAGAACTGAGACAAAGAGTGGAGGAAACAATGGCCATGAACAAGTATTGCTTGATACAGAGAAACAAGCCACAAACAACCAGAACTCACAGATCATCTGGAGCCCGCCTCTAAGAGGGACATTGATGATAAAAATCGACGGATCGACGGCAGCTGACTCTTTGGAAGGCGCAATTTTGCAAGTGTGCATGGATACTTTGCTGGAATTTTGATGAATGGCTCCGCAAAATCAGCGAGGATTTCATCAGCTCTTCACGCGGAGACTCTGGCGTATCATTAGTCTAGGCTAAACAGTCATCGACTGATGTACAGTGAAAAGCCTAAAGAAGCTATTGTAGAATGAATAGAACTTATACGTATTTCTTGTAATTCGTTTTCTTCATTTCCACGGTATAAATTTACTCGAAAATAAATCAGATTTAACCTCCGTTCCAAAAAGATATTCATATATTGTCAATTTCTTGCTTTATGGGAACATTAGATTCTCGATTCATAGTGAAATTAACAATTTATTTCTGTGGTCCTCGATTGAACATTAAAAAAAAATAAAAGAGGAAAAAGAGAGAACTGTCAAGAATGGGATTCGAACCCATGCCCTTTCGGACCAGTACCTGAAACTGGCGCCTTAGACCAACTCGGCCATCTTGACATGCTGTGCCAATCGACTTCGAAAAATAAGTATATAACTTTTTGTCGACGCATATCTTCAATACGTTAACTTCATCGAGTCGAACTTTTGCCTCTGAACCCAAATGAAATCTCTCTGCCCTCGCAACATCCACGAGAAAGTTTCATTGTCGTCTGTTATAAACCTCAAGCACTCCTTGGCTGTCATTGACCGTCCATCAATCTTCGATGAAGAACCCGAACCAGCCGTCGCTCCGGTCGACCCGCTTCTTGTCCTCTTCAATGATTATACCAAGTCTAAGCAGTGCACTACGCCAAACACGAAAATCTTGCATGCCCAGTTGCTCAAGAATCATCTTTTACAATCCCAAGTGGGCATTGCGGATTCTTTGATGGATTGCTACCGTAAATGTGATGCTATGGGATATGCTCTCAAGCTGTTTGATACAGCTCCTCAACGGAGTGTTATTTCTTGGAACATTCTCCTTTCGGGTTGTAATAAGAAATCCTTATTCTTGGAGTCATGGAAACAATTTTGCAGGATGCATAAGTTGGGTTTTGAAGCAGATGAGATTACGTATGGAAGTGTTATCTCGGCCTGTACCGCATTGCAGGCTCCACTGAATGGTATGCAAGTCTATTCTCTGGCAGTGAGGAAAGGTTTTCGTGCAAATGGTTATGTTCGAGCTGGGATGATTGATTTGCTCTCGAAGAATTATAAGTTTGATGATGCTTTGAGGGTTTTTCATGATGTGTCATGTGAGAATGTGGTTTGTTGGAATGCTATAATTGCAGGGGCAGTTAGGAACGGAGAGGACCGGATTGCTCTGGATCTTTTCCGGCAATTATGTTGTCATGGCACTTTTCTGCCGAATAGTTTCACTTTTCCTTGTGTTCTTAATGCCTGTGCTATGCTTGAAGACCTTGAGATTGGAAAGGTGGTCCAAGGGTGGATAATCAAGTGTGGAAGTTACGATGTGTATGTAAGTACTTCACTTTCTGATTTGTATGCCAAATGTGGAGATATGGAAGGAGCTATGAAGATATTTAATCGGATGCACTTCCGCAATGTTGTATCTTGGACTGCCATGATTTCGGGTTTTGTGCAACTGGATGATTCTATCTCTGCCGTCCAACTGTTCAAAGAAATGAGAAGTTTGGGGGAGGAAATGAACACCTTCACTATTACTAGTTTACTCAGTGCTTGTGGCAGACCAGGATCAACTAAAACTGCCGTACAATTCCATGCCTTGATCATTAAATGTGGATTCGACTCGGACCCAGCAGTGGGGGCTTCGTTAATCAATATGTATTACAAAGTTGGAGCTGTTGATTCATCTGAATTAATATTTGGTGAAATGGAAAGGAGGAGAGATCCCAATAGTCATGCAGTTATGATATCTCTGCATGCACAGGCTAATGATGCTGAAAGGGCTGTAGAATTGTTCATGAGAATGTTACGGGAAGGTGTGAGACCAGATAAGTACTGTACTTCTAGTCTCTTAAGTGTTGTAAACATGTTAAGCTTGGGAAGACAGGTCCACTCTTACGTTATTAAAAGTGGCTTGGTCTTTGATGTCTCGGTTGCTAGTTCACTTTTGACAATGTATTCTAAATGTGACAGTTTGGGAGAATCATATGAAATTTTTGGGCAAATTTGTGAAAAAGACAATGTCTCCTGGACATCTATGATTGCTGGTTTTGCTAAAAATAATTGTCCAGATGAAGCAGTTCAATTATTCAGAAATATGCTGCTTGAGGGGAATTGTCCTGATCAATCTACCTTTATTGCAATTTTAACTGCATTCTGTTCACTGAACTCAGTACACAAAGGCAGGGAAGTTCATGCCAAAATTATTCAATTAGGATTTGGTGAAGAGATCGCGGTTGGTGGTGCTCTTGTTATGATGTACTCCAGATGCGGATATCTGAAATTAGCAAGAAGACTACTTGACTTACTACCCTTGTGGGATGATGTTGCGTGCTCCTCTATGATTTCGGGGTATGCCCAAAATGGGCACATTGAGGAGGCATTGTTGATGTTTCGCAAGATGCTCAAGGCTAATTTTTCCATTGACTCCTTCTGTATATCATCCGTTGTTCAGGCTGTTACTCTCACAAACAGATCAGACGTAGGAACACAGCTGCAGTCGTACGCAATGAAAGTAGGATTGGACTCCAATGCAGCTGTTGGTAGTTCACTAGTGGCAATGTACTCCAAATTTGGAGGCATCAAAGATTGTGTTAAAGCATTTGATCAGATTGATGCACCTGATTTGATAGGTTGGACAGCAATAATCATGAGTTATGCCAGACATGGAATAGGCGAGGAGGCCTTGAGGCTGTTTGAGCTTATGAAGAGAAATAAGATGAGACCTGATCCAGTGACTTTTGTTGGGGTTCTCTCAGCCTGTAGCCACAGTGGTTTGGTTGAAGAAGGTTCTTTCCATTTTGATTCGATGGTTAAGGATTACGGCATCGAGCCTAACTACCGCCATTATGCCTGTATGGTCGATCTTCTTGGTCGCTCAGGGAGACTTAAAGAGGCTGAAAGATTCATCAGTGACATGCCAATTGAACCTAATGCTTTGGTTTGGGAGACACTGCTTGCTGCTTGTAAAGTACATGGTGACATTGAGCTCGGAAAACTAGCAGCAAAAAAGATCACCGAATGTGACCCATCTGATGCTGGAGCTTATATTTCTTTATCAAACATCTACGCTGACATGGGCCAGTGGGAAGAAGTCATGAACATTAGAAGCTCAATGAAAGGAGCTAAAGCAAAGAAGGAACCTGGTTGGAGTGTTGTTTGAGATAAAAATACTCTGAGACTTCGATTGGGTGGATGTCCAGACCTTGTGCTACTTTCATGTGGTGATTGAGGATCTTACCTGATAGAATATAAATAGAGGAGGCAAACTAGTCAAATATATGTTTGCTTCCACTGCCTATGCATGTGTCAAGAAAAGGATCCGGATCCTGGATGCTACATAACATAGCCCATTGCTTGACCTTCTCAGGCTGGCAATCCTCAACAGAGAGATGTTAGTTAAATAACTGTATCATCTATATTAACTTTGTCCTTCCCAATTTAATGGTATAGACTCGTGACCTTAGCATCCTGCTGTCTAAGTACTTAAGTTGAGCTTACCAGCACTGCATTTTGAGCATGTTTAACCATTCCTTTAGATGGACATAGTGGTGGATGCAATGTTAGTTAGGTAGTGCATTGACATGACAAAGGAGCCATATTCCTCATTCACTCTTTTGTATTCAACCGAAGTCTCTAATATTAAGTAGGAAGTAGTGCTTGGAATTGGCATGCAGCCTCTTTATATGAGGTATCACTTAATTTTTGCCAACGCCCTCTTTGCTGGCTTTTGCTTGATAGGATTGTTTAAGATGCAAAGGCTGGATTTCCTTCAATACTTGATAGCTTAGTATTTGTTTACTCGTCTGCATGATGCTTATATTGACCAAGAATTTTTGTTTGCATTATCACAGTGGAGTAATGGAACCATGCAATGATGCTGGATTATACACGTTCAATTCAGGCATTATCAAATCATGGCGTCTCTTGCAGAACCTCAGACAGTGCGGTGTGTTGCCTTCCAGAAAGAAGTAGGGAAAATGAACAGATAAAGAATGAATTTGGTCTCCCCATATTTCGATCGCTTTCATAGCTGTGCGTGTTATGATCTTAGTATGTTTTCACAGAAGATCGTCCCTTTTTCTTTGATTGAGGCAGGACCTCAAACTTACCAGAATGATCAAATTGGATGTTCTTCTTCCATAAATAGCAAGTGAGCTCTTTCATTTTCTCTCTCCATCTCTTGCATAAATGGCGAGAACTGGAGATAAATGAAATAAGTGTAAAGGCTGACCTTGCTCCATCTTTGGCAGGTTCGGGCCATGGGCAAATTCAGTGATGATAGACCAAATGTTTGTGAATTGGACTTAATCAGCTGGGTACAGGTTTCAGAGTATTCGATGGAGAAATCACAGATGCAAAAGCAAGATATTAGGTTTGTTGACCATGTGTGTATTCAGCCCTTTACCTATCAGCCTTCATATTAATGACTGGCCGTAAGTCTTGGGCGTGAATCAACTACCACTACACAGAACTGTTTCACAATTTTAGAAAAGCTGCTCTTTGTTCCGATATAGGTCGCTTCATAAAGGAGAAGATAGTAGTGGCTGACCAGATCATAAAGCCATAAATCATATCAGAGATGGGAATGTTCTTGTATGTGGCGCATATGTTGATTTGCTTTGTAAGGATAGTACAAATCTGTTAAAACAGACATTTAAATACAAATGTTCTCTTTCCACTTGTATCCGATGAAACACAAATTCATGTTTCGTAATGTTTTGTGTGACACAGGGAGGACTCCAAAACTCAGATGGTAAACTAATATACGTCCCCTGTCATTGCTAAATTGAGATTGGATGAACAGTTGTTTCACAAGAAAAAGGTGATTGGTAAATACAAATGATACAGGACTACAAGTACCACAAGAAAAAAATATGAATAGTGCTGCACTAAATATGACATATGATGACTATACACCATCTTCTTCTCAGGCATGTAAATAATTCCGTTCGTCACATTACAGCTCTTATGCAGCAGATTTCAGTTCCAGATGACCACCAGCACAAAGTTCTCGCTCTTGTGCTTCACATAGCCTTGGATGACTAATAAGCAGAGTTAAGGTTACATTCTCATTTTAATAAGCCTAGTCCTCACTGGTTCATCCTTCTCCATTAATGGGTCTGCTTATTAGTAAATTTGTACAGGCATCCATTGTGATTTATTTTCCGTGTAAACCAACCTTGTAATGTGCGGCAACCTCATCAATCTGGAAAAACAGATGAGTTTTAAGAGCTGAGTTTGAGTTTGTCTAGCTCTGTATAATAAAATGAAGTGCATCACTAGTTCAAACTACTCAAGGCCAATCAATGATAGTTGCTATATACTTCATAGGTTCTTGTCCAAGAAAAAAATTTAAACTGTCAAAGGCGAGGGACATTGCCATATTTCTCTAAGCAACTTGGCAGAAGCTTATAATGTTTGACTACAGGCATAGATGTCGTTGATTCTTAGAGAATAAGAAGAATTTACGAGTTAAACGGAGTGAACAAAATACACAGCACCAAGACATATAAAAATGAAAATGTCCCACCTTTTCTTTTTACAAAGAGAAATATGGATGTAAATTACCGAGATTAGTAGTGCCATACCAGAGATTGAGCGCACAAACGAATTCAATCTCAATATCTGGTGAACTCAGCCTGAAGAAGCCGTATGGCCAGCATTCCATGTAGCAGAGATTTCAGACATGGGAAATTATGACCTAGAGAAGGAGGCAAGAGTAAGCATTATATGGAGCACTAAGATATCTAAAGCATTATATGGAGCATTATTGTGGCCACATACTCGTATGGTCCTGTTGGATGTCTTCTTTGTCAATATGCCAGTAAACCTTTTCTTACATGGCAATAGTAACTGAACCTTTGCAAGGTTGGGAACTTAAATCATGCAGAACGTATGACCGTTCCCTCCTTTCAAGATATCAATTTATGACCGTTCCATCCTTTGAAGATATCAATGTATCGACGGGCAAGGTCATCTTCTTTGGATCACGAAAAAATCTACTTGGAAGCATCTTCTTTATCATCTTTTTATCCCGAACACCCTCATGGAGAAGTTCATAAGAATAATAAGTTATATGGCATTTTTTCAACAAATTTTCCACGACAATCTTAGGTGCAGCCACCTCCTTTTTGTCAGCCTCAAAAATACTGTTCACTACGTCAGGAACAATACCTTTGTGAACCATAAGGTGAATGATCCCAACAGCTTCACGAACCCTACGCTTCATACTAAGGCAATTTATTACTCGCCCAAACGAAGCAAGTGTTGGAATAAAACCCTTCTCAATTTTTTCGAGTAGAAGGTTATATCCAGAGTCAACATCCCCTGCTTTAGAGAACCCATCAATCATTACACGATATGTGTAACTGTCAGGCAGGCAACCTTTGACACTCATCTCATGAAAAAGCTTTGCTGCCAGGTCAACTTTTAGTTTTCGCAGAAAACCATTGATCATGATATTGTACGTTGCTGTCGTATGAGAAACCTTATAGTGCTCCTCCACTTTCCTGAAAAAGTTGTAGGCTTCATCCAGCTCCCCATGATCACAAAGGCCATTAATCAGAGTGCCAAAGCTTACAATATCTGGTGTAATCCCTTTTGTTTCCATTTTATCAAGCAAATCCAAAGCTTCCTTTACTTTGCGAGCCTTGCATAAGCTCTCAATGAGTATAGTGTAAGTAATGACGTTAGGGATACACTGTTTCACAATCATTGTGTCGAACATTTCCATCACTTGTTCAAACTTTGAAGCCTTGCATAGGCCATTCAACAAGGAGTTATATGTGATCACATCAGGGAAAACACCATGATTGCACATTCTCTCAATAATCTCAATTGCACTATTCAACTTCAATTGCTTACAAAAGCCATCAACCAATGTATTGAAAGTAAAAATGTTAGGAATGTAGCCTCTGGCTATAGCATCATCCATCAGGCCATAAGCATCAGATTCACAGCCCATCTTGCAAAGTCCATTAATAACAAGATTGTATGTCCATATGCCAGGGGAACAACCATTTTCTGACATCTCAGTCATTAATTCCAAGGCTTCCATAATAAGGCCGTTCTGGGACAAGCCTCTGATCACTGTATTGTAGAGAACAACATTAGATTTCACTCCTCTTCTTGATACCTCATTAAATAAACCCATAGCACGCCTGACATCACCATCTTGGCAGAACCCACTAATGAGAGAACAATATGTGAACTGATCGGGCACAAATCCCTTGAAAACGGCCTCATTAAGAATTTTATTTGCATTTTCTGTCAGTCCAACTTTGCAGTATCCATTGATTATAGTGTTGTATGTATGGTCGTCTGGCTCAAGGCCATAATTCACCATTTTACGCAAATAACTTTCAGCTTCCACAACCCTAGAGTTCTTACACAAGCCACCAATTAAAGTGTTATACGTGACAACATCTGGAGTTAAACCCTCCGCAGTTACACTTTCCAACAACTTCACAGCCTCAACAAGAGTTCCTTTCCTGCAAAGTCCTTGAATGAAAATATTTAATGTGAACAAATTTGGACTTGATCCCCTCTTCAGGACATTGGCAAAAAGCTTTTTGCTCTCCTGGATGTCCCCATTCTTGCAAAGTATATGAATAAGCTTATTGAATAATGTAATGTCAGGATGAATATCTAGACTAAGCATCTCAAGAAACAATTCATATGCCTCACATCGATAATTCTTTTCATAGAACCCACCAATGACAGTACAATATGCAACAGCATTATGATCACAACCCTGAGAAGTCATATTTCGAAGAAGTCTTAGAGCAGCATTGGGCCTACCTGTCCGACAAAAGGACTTTATCCTGATTGTGAAAGTGTACACATCTGGAGCAATCTGTTTATCCCTCATCCTCAGATACACTTTATGGGCTTGATCAAAATAACCATTTTCAATAAGTATATTCATGATCGAATTGTAAGATTGGACTGATGGCTCACAACTGTAGAAATCCATCCTCTCAAACACATTGACGGCTTCCTGAATCTTGCCTTTCCTTCCATAACTTCTCATGGCACCAATATAGACTCCTTCGAGTAAACCACTATCGGTGTTTGATCTCGCCTCTGCCAGCAAATTCTCCATAGCCTCAAACTCCCCATGAAACCCAAGCTTTTCAATCATGCATTTGTAAGTAGATAATGTGTGCTTGAAGCCATCTTCTTTTCTAACTGAATTGAACATCTCCAATGCTCTGAGAGGATCCTTTTGGTACCTAACAACTGCAGCCACATGTTTCGGAAGGATAGCACAACGCATTTCCAAGAGTGAATGTCTAACAATGAGACAGCTCCAAATCTATCAACCATTTATCATGAACTTTTTTTCCGCTCCATTCATGTATTCCCTGAAAAAGAGAGAAAGACACAAAAGTCGTGAGTTCAACCAATTCCTAGGATCAAGTAAACGGAGCAGCAAAAAGGATGAAAAAAGAAAGTGATGCCTTGAAAAATGGACATACCCAAAATTATCATTCTCTTGAATCATGGGCGAAGCTTGGCAATTTTCCACACAATCAAAAGAATCTAACAGTGGGTGTATAGATCTTTTCTTTGAGTCCCCTTTGTTTCCTATTCATCTTTTATTGATGAAGGAAAAACTTTCCAAGAAACTGAGCATGGACTTCCTTTCTCGGTGAAACAAGAGAACGAATCAAGACAGAGAAATTTGCACGAGAATTGAGTGTACTGCAGGGAAGGAAATACCACCCAACTTGATATAATCTGTGAGTATTACAAAAAAGTTACAGTTTAGTGGATGCTAGTTGCATCAACATGGAAGGTGCATTGTGAGGGTTTGCTATTGAGCGTGGAGGGAAGACTGGTGAAAGACGATGCTGTGTTCTCAAAAATAGAGTGACGTCGAAGACTCTTGGGTTTTCACCATTCCAAAATCATTTTGTTGAAGCCCAACTAAAAGCACGAGAAAACCATCAAACACAGAGAGCACACAAACTTATTGGAGTGGCGAAGGATTCAAGAGAGAGACTGCCACCATCCACACGCATCATGTACACCAAAATAAGTAATTGAAACCAAGAAAACTCCAATAGAATCAATACATTTATCGGATACTGAGTTTTTGTAATGGAAAAATTGGTTATAAGTCATGTTAATAGAAAATATATTTTGTTTTCCCCTGCAACACTCATCAAGCCAACAATGATTTCATCCAATCTACTCTATAATTGCAAGTACGATCACAAAATGTCACACCGGAATTTCGTCAAACGGGTTATGGGCCATAAGCAATTTCTCAGAATCTCATTGCTGAGCACTAGATCACTCTCCTCTTACATGCTAACCAATGTTTAGACAATAAACCGCAGTTGGACATTCATGTTCACAGAAGACCGACTGCAACATTTAGTAGCCCAAAAAAGCTTCCGAAGAACTCGCTCTATACTGGCTAATCAAGCCCCCAATTTTAACTGGGAATTCCATCGAACGCATAACAAGCACGTGCCTTTTGCATGGTCAAATTCAGACAAACGCGGAAGTTGCCCTTCGTAAATGAACGGACAATCCAATAAGGCAGGTCACTTACCCAGTGGAGCGATCCAAACCGACCAACTCGAAATCGTCGCGAAAATGGAGAGATGATGGCAGGTAGCCTCGAGGGATCGCTCGACAATGTCAGAATATAGAGAGGGTTTCAACGCGATGTGAACATAATTTCATCTGCAAATGGTGATGGGGAGGAAGTAGGAAAATGGTGAAGATGAGAAGCGAAGGAGTTTCTTCACTAAATTGTCATGCTCGCGCAACGATACTTCAGTTTCTTGCTCATTTCACAATAACGATATAGTGTCAATTACTAATTTATACACCCAAAATTATCTTGATTTACCATTAGTCAACATGAAATAATTATCGAATGAAATATTTATATAAACTGTCATCATTAAGTTAATCGTATCGTTTATAAGCAAATTTTTCTTATATTTAACACGATAGGATAAACACTTTGGTAATATCATATTTCAATCTTGCTATAATAATGTTGAATTTTTTCAAGTGCTATGAAGGAAAATGAAAATAAGCATTGCATCAACATGCAAGAAGAGCTACATTAAAGTTGCATGCATCTTAAATTGGTGGATTAAAAATTATGAACGTCCACCTCATGTCAAAATTAATTGAAATTGGAAGTGGATGGACAATGGTGTCATTTGATATGAACTTCTATATACGACGTCGTAAAGGGAGGCCCTTCCGCTTGCGCTTCCCAAGAGCCAGAGTGAAAAGGAAGCTTGTTTAACCTTTTGCAAAGACGATCGTCTTTGCAGTTGCAGAGCAATGGAGTCGCCCGGGCAATGGTTGGAGAAGGCGCTGCTGGATCTCTGCGAGCGAACGGATTCGGGTCTGGACTTGGACAAGGACGTGATCTCGGGCCTCGTCTCCTACTGCGACCTCGCTCAACCCGCCGACGCGAAAGAGTACCTCGACGTAAATCTCTCGTCTTTCTTGTGCTTTCTGCGTCCACTTCCGATTACCCGCGAGGGTTCGATGTTATTGCGAATTGGGATTCTCGCTTTTTGGTTTCTTGATCGAATTTGATATGGGTAGAGAGAAGATGGAGCATCGTCCTCAAAAATCTCACTTTTACATCTATATACCTATGAAAAATCTTGGGTGTTCTGTTTTATTTGCAGGAAGAGATTGGGTATGTTACGGCCGATTGACAATTAGTTTATGAAGGATTTGTTCTTCGAGCAAATAGAATAAAATTTCTTATGAGAAGATAATTAATTTGGCTGTAAATTGGTTTTGACTCTGTGTTTTGAAATTTCCGCTCAGAACATTATCGGGCAAGAAGTGGGGAAAGGCGTAATCAATGAATATCTGCGGAAAAGAGGTCATTCAGATCTTGGCAGCAGCAGCGGGAGCATTTCTGATGTTTCGTCCTCGAAATTACATGCCTATGTCAAACCACCCTCAGCTGAAGTTTCCATCCCCAGCACCAAGAAACCACCTAGAGCAGTTAAAGATGCAGCTGCCTTAAGTAGTCAAGAAAAGTCGGCAGTGAACAGAACCAGTGAACCGAAACCTGCAAATCAAAGTAATTCTCGGAAAAAGAAATCTGGCAAGGTGGTGTCGCTAGCTGAGGCAGCCAAAGGTTCCATTGTGTTCCAGCAGGGTAAGCCCTGTTCATGCCAAGCACGCAGGCATAGGTTGGTGAGCAATTGCTTATCCTGTGGCAAGATTGTTTGCGAGCAGGAGGGAGAGGGGCCGTGTCAATTTTGTGGTGCCCTTGTTTTGAAGGAAGGAAGCCAGTATGCCGGTCTTGACCAAACTGTGCCGGTCCTCACAGAGGCTGAAGCTGCTGCAGAAGCTTATGCCAAAAGACTTGTGGATTATGATCGAAATGCTGCAGCACGTACAACGGTTATCGATGACCAAAGTGACTATTACGAAATTGAGGGCAACAGCTGGTTATCAAAGGAGGTATTTTATTCTTTGGGAATCTTGATGATTTGAGAGATTTACTTCCCTAATGGTGGCCTTTTTTGAAATGTTCTCTTCATCGCAGGAGAAGGAGCTCTTGATAAAGAAGAAAGAGGAGATTGAGGAAGCTGAGCGGGCCAAACGAAGCAAAGTGGTCATGACTTTTGACTTGGTTGGTCGCAAGGTGAGCACATTATCCATAGAAATTGTAATGAATTTGTCTTATCCACATAACTTTAATCTAACCGACTTTCCCAAAACCAAAACTAGTCAAAATGCCTGATTTGTTGTGCATACGCCCATTCTGTTCCGGTTCCATGGCAGCTCAAACATATTGTTGGAGCCCCTCAGATTATTATGCTCTGTTTTTTAGGATTTAGAATGATACTGTCACATTTTTGTGGCTTTTAACACCTCAAATTGGTGAATGATGAGTTCTGATGGCTAGGTTAGTAACATATCTCAAGTCTACTGAAATTAGCTGTTCTTACTAAAAGCAAAACCAATGATCTTTAGTTTGCAATGATCAGAGTGAAAGCTTCCTCCACATTCTTTAATCTTCTAATTGTATCATTCATGGATGTTCAATATGTTCTTTTCTAATTAGTAGTTTCAGATGTTTTAACTAAGCCAACATGATGTGGAACGGGTGCAGGTCCTCTTCAATGAAGATGAAGTTTCAGAAATGGAATCAAGGAGCAGCATATTGAAGCCTCCAGACAAAAAAGAAGTGAACAGAATAAAGCCAAACCCAACACTTGGAATTCAACCAATTTTTATAGATCCTGGCCCGATGAAGAAGCCGGATAAGGCTAAAGTGCCAAACAAGAGTCTTAAGAGCGGATTATGCTTGGAAATCACAGGGAGGGTGCAGCACGAGAGAAACGAGTTGAAACACTTCATTGTTGATGACCATGTGGAAATCACCTCAAATGGATAGGTCTCGGGATGGGCCATCAGTGAGTAGGGGATTGCATTTAGAAGATGGAGCCGAACGTTCTTTAGAATGTAACTAGCATGCAGCATCAAGGTAATGATGAAGATGGTCCTTTTGGTTACGTTTTGCATGAAGATGGAAAGGCAATGGTGAGGCTGTCTCACTCAAGAGAAGCGTAGTGCTTGGAGATGAGTCTCCGACGGATTGATTCAGCCATCGGCCACTTTCGACAAAGTCACCGAGCTCCATACTCGGTCCTGGTCTAGCTTAAGAGGAACAGACGGTCTTCTAAATGTAAGCCTTCATGAGTGCATATAAAAGGTCATGTCCATTTATATCGGGCTAGGTTTTATCCTGAGGTGGTGTAAAAATCCTAAGATTACTTAGAGTGGAAAACGGTGTATTTTCCAAGCATTCAAATCAAGAATCTTGATCGTTCAGTCAATTTTTCGACTCTGTTGCCTACTTTGCAACAGAACTTGGGTATTCAATGTTAATGCATGATCGGAAGCAAGTTAAGGGAAAAACTTACAAAACCTCAAATAACAAAGACAAGTAAAGCACAAACTATTTCCTCCGAAATAACTCGAAGATATGAGTGTTAAGAGGATGCCCACTTTTGAAAAGAAGTTCAATAATAAACCAACAACAGCGTATGAGATTGAGAGTCTTCAATATATAAAGTAACCTCGAGCTTGATTTAAATTTGTAGAAGTCAGAGTCCCCGAAATTTGAAAAATCACACCACCACACAGGACCGTAAAAAATCCAATTTTGTTTGTGTCAATCAAATAAATAGGCTAGGATAAAAACCTATTGATGCGAAAGCCAAAAACAAATTATTAAAATTAAGTGTTTAATACTACATAAAATACTCTCTACAAAAGATAAACCCTAAATTTATTCAAGCCTATGATCAAGAATGACACAGAAAATATTGGGTGGGCTAGTCCCTCAATCATTTGGGACCAGCTGATTGAATGACCAAACACGTGATGCCGCGTCTCAGTCAGATCCCGCTATAGTCTCTGTCTTCTTATGGTCTCTCCCCTCTGTGCTTGCGTTTCTTCTTTTATCTTGCAGTTGCCATGGCCTTTTTCCTCCGTATCTCTCCCTCACGTGCTTGCTTGCTTTTCTTCTTGCGATGGCCGCGGACCTTGAGCTCGAGTAATTGTGCCATGGTCGAGGTTGAGCTCTGTATCATTGTGGCTAGAACCTTGGGCTCAAGTTCCGTGGCTGTGGCAGTGCGAGAACAAAAAAAGAAAAGGAAGAGAGATCAGATAGCGAGGATACAAATGAGGTCGAGCTCCGTGGCCATGGCAGCGAGCGTCTATGGCGACAGGAAAAAAGAAGAAACGCAAGCACGGAAGAGTGATCACAGGAGGAGAAAGGGTGATGGGACCAGGCCGACCACTGGCGTCACAAAAATTGACCATTGAATGGGCCGGCCTCATGGTGACGTTCAGGGCCGGCCCACCCAATATGTTCTCTCGACCACTTGCTCCCAAAGCTGACGTCGACCAAAATACCCATCAACACGTTATCACCCGTCATCAACTCACAATCCGTCTCCTTCCGGGAAGCATGCCACCCTCCTCGCAACTCATTTTGATGGGAGTTCCCTTGCAGGCGACGGCGGCGGTTTCTGTGGCGAGTTTGACACGGCGGCCCCACCTTTTACCATCACTCATCTAATGAGTGCTTCCACGAAAAGACGTAGAAGCTACTGTCACGAGCCTACAAGCGTTATCCATCTTCTTTTTTTCAAAGTAAAGATGAATTATTACCGGAAAATCAAGCTAGTATTTGTAGGCAACAAACCTAGTCTCGGGGCAGGGGGATCCCCCGGGCTTTCTCATTGAACCGACCTCACTGTCCAGAGGCGGGGCCCCCGACCAGTCTCTTTCGATCGACACACCCGCCACTTCTTTAGGCGTAGGTCTCCCGTCCTTCGCCCGTTATTTGAACTTGTTAACACGGGACGATCTTCCATTGGCTTTCGACTCTCATGAAGAAGTTAGACGCAACCCGGCTGTCATTGATTTTTTTCCGTCTATTTCTGGAGGTTCTCTGTGGTCACGTTGGCGGGGCCCTGAGTGAAGGCGGGACTGAGGGATGCACGAGAGAGAGAGAGAGAGAGAGAGAGAGAGAGAGAGAGAGAGAGAGAGAGAGGGTGAGTTGGTCTTGGAAACTAAAGAGGGGGTTCATGCGAGTGTACCACACCGCGATGGGCTTACTGCGGTTCTTGATAATGTAGACGTGGATAGATGAAAGGGAAGAGCCCCAGTTGAGCTCGAAATCCAGCGGCGTTGCAGCGGGTATTGCCAGGAAGATGACCAGGAGGAGGCCGAGAACATCGAGTACGGCAAACGCAAAACCACGGCCAATGATCAGCTTGTACTGGTCGGACCACGGCGGTCCTGGCGGTCGTGATGCTGGGTTGTTCCACGCACGGGTGGGATGGCGGAGAGAACTGTCATTTGGAATCTTCCGGGTAAGTGATCTTTTCTTCCATAAGTATTCTGGTGTGAAGTTCCATTGGTGCATATGGCTTTTGAATGGGGAAATGACAATGTGGCCTTATACAGAGGCCAGCAATCGAGAGGCCTCAGCGTTCCAAAGTCTTCCCCGGATGACATTAATCTTTGTATTTTGCCTCGTTTTTTGGAATGATAAGATGCGCGCGTGCTCATCTTTAATCTAGCTCACAAGGGAATCGTCACTTAATTAATTTGTTTTCCTCTCGTGACTAATATCCTTCGTCACAAGTAGAGGTTTTGCGACGATTCAAATCAAGTCGCTTAACTACTCTTCTATGAGGTGGACTCTCTCGTATCTTTTTCCACCGAAAAAGATGTACGGGCTTCGAGATTGTGTGCAAACTATTTTTTCGAATATAAAAAACACGAACATTGCAAACTATTTCTTCAGTGGTAGATCGAAGATTTGAATGTCCAAAGAAATGCATATTTGACACAGTGCAAAGCATATACAAAACGATAACATACAAAACGTATAAGAAATCTCTAAATTTTAATATATGTAAAATTCTCTCTTCAATGTGAATAAACACCTTTTTACATCTAGTATTAAAACAAAAGCTAAAGCCCAACAGAAAATACTAAGAAAATTAAAAAAATCCATCTTAATATCCCATATTATTAAAATTCATCATTAGTCAAGCACTGTTAATGTTCTCCACATCAATATTACTAAAAGAAGAGGGACCTCGATACTGTTAATGTTCGAAATAGCAGCAGAATTATCTAGCTTTTGAGATTGGGGACATTTTATTCTTTTCTATAAATTATGGTATGACTTTTTTTAGCCCGTGACGATGTATCCTGTAGCATTGATTCCAGTGAAGTTGTCGTTGCATACATGATCATGGTTCCATTCGATGCAAAAGAAGAAGAAGAAGGAATAACACTTAAATATATTTCGGAATTACTAACCGATTGTTGCACAACATGCTCTCATGTGCAATATTATCATTCTATTTTTTCTAAAAATATTTTTGTGATGAGAATGCGATTTGAAAGGAGGGGGTGGTTGGAGCTGACGAGCCTTTTATAGTAGTGGAATTTATGTTTGTCGTCATCTCTTTCATGAAAGTTCGAAAGGAATAGTTGAATCGATATGATTTAGACATTGATTGATGTCCATATTCTAAAAAAGCACAAACTTGAAATGGAATCCAAAGTTTCAGATTTGGCCTGGAGCGACCTAGGATTTGTTCATTGCTTTCCATCAAATAAAAAACTTTCTGTTTTTTTTTTTGCTCTCTCTCCTGTTAGGTGGTGAAAACAGCTCCGGAAACCATGGACACCGAATTGTAAACCCACGAACGTATCTTCGACGGGGCCCCGCGATCGTGACGCGAACCCAGATAGGTATAGACTTATCTGGCTATTTTGGGATGTGGGGGTTGAATCCTAACCTTTCAATTTTTTTTTTTTGGGTTTCATCCTATGAATAGTTTGGATCGGTCACACCTACCCATGGGTAGCCCAACTAGTTATGGCGAACTTGGACTTCTTTGAGGTTTTGAGTTCGATTTCCCAGGGAAGCACTCGTGATTTAAGTGGGAGGTCATGACGGTAGATTCCTGTGTTAGTCTCTCCCGAGGAATAGTCGAGGTGCGCGCAAACTGGCCCGGACACCTCGATTACCAAAAAAAAAAATATATAGTTTGGATCAGTCGCAAATGACCTCGATTTCCTCTCGCGATTCTAATCAAGCGGCGGCACGCGATCGGGTGATGTATTTTTTATATATGCGAGAAAAAAGTTACAAGGAATAGTCTGATGTGCACTCCAAAACCATATATGAAAGGGAATCAGGCATCGAGTCCAATCAAATTATCACCGGAAATCTGGTCACATGTCTCGCATAAAACAAACTCCTGAACAATTTGCTAATTCTGATGTGGAAATTTTGTGGTATTCTTCTTCTTTTTCTTAATTAAGTTTATTTGGATAATGATGAGAAAAATACAGAACAAATGGCATAACTTTAGTACTGAGTCTACTTGAGTATCTTAACTTTTCTTTTTTATCACTTGAATGGCAAAATTCATGTACAACACAAATATTTGAACGCCATAATTTTAGGAACCACGTTGCACGTTTGGTTAAAGGTTGTGATCATTTACGTCCATTAAATTAGGTTCACATCCCTAGTATTAGGAGAAATAACGGGAGACGTGCTCTGACATAAGTGTTCTGAAATCTTGATTCCTAATATTTCTGTTTAGGAATACTTTTCATGCTCGATACGTATATGGTCGGCTAGTTTTTTGGCTTTCACAAATTTTCCTGATGCTGCCTCCCATGTGGATGGGACTCGGCTCACGACCGGACGTGACGGGTGCGTCGGTGGTTGCTTCGTCGCATTTGCAGTGCACCTCCGGATTCGAACAAGTCAAGGGAGAAGGTATAAAGAGACCGACTAATGTCTGATCAATCCAAACATGGGGAATGAATCGAGGCCGTCTTGCCCATCATTCGAATGCAATTGATAGTTGTCGGAGCTTTAGGGTTTAGGGAGTTTCCACTTGAGGGCGACGACTTACCTAATCCAATTCCCACTTGCTCGGCGCATCTAATCAAAGTAAAAGATGAAGGAATCAAAGGTCCGAATAATAGTTTTGGTTATTTGGTTGATTATATGTAAATTAACTTAAAGTTTAGGCCAATCCCTGGATCTCCGAATTAGGTTGCTCCTGACATAAATGCTAACGAAATTTCGTAGCAACAGGAAACGTTGCCGAGAATTCCATAGCAACAGAATAATATAACATAGAACAACAACAACGTCCGACACTAATAGTCTTCGATATTGTATGTAGTTTGCCAAAGTATGAGGAAAGAAACCTCCAATCAATGGTAAAATCCAGTCACTAGCCCTACCTTCAGCATCCCCTCCGATTATATTTATCATACTAATTTCTACTCTATTAATACCCCGTAGGCCGAGGAGCAAAAGGAGGAATCCAACCAGGAGAGGCTCACATCTAATTAGCTAGCTGGTGAGGCAATAACTTACCAAAGGAGGATCGATAGCTTGGCCGAGAGGATGATTAGCCACACTGGGATTGAGACATGGTGTAGACTTCTACTTGAAGCAGCGGTGGGGAATTTTTTGCTATGGGCGAATTTCAGAAATCCAAAGTTTTCAAAATCTGGAAGAATAACATCATAAATCGTGATTGTGAGAATCAAACCTTATTTACATCAATCGAATAAACAAGCCAAAATGATTAGTGTTAGTGAGAAAGCCTAAAAAAAGTAACTTAAATCAAGCTTTAGATACTATGGAAGCGCTCACTACTCATCACAAAACCCTAAATTTGTTCGGATTACTTGATAAAAATAATAAATCACGTGCTTGGTTAAGGTTAAAACTATCATACAAAAGTGCTGCCCACAATGCCTTGGCCACACCTGATTCTATTCGAACCATCCTAAACCCAGAAAACCCTAGTACCATGTTGGCCTAATTCGAAAGCTCCACTGTCATCATGCCCAAAGCCTAAATCGACCGGGGTTGCCCGAAATTGGAGATAAGGTGTATGAACTCCAGATGTGTGTAATGAAAGTGTGTGATCACATTTCAAACCCCCCCGCAAACACGCCATCCCTTATCCATCTCATTTGACAATTTATACGGGAGTATTGAAGAAACGAGTAATTTTTCTCACCAGATTATAGTGAAGACGTCGGGCTGGCAGTCCTGGGTACCTCCGAGGATCATCCAATGGCCGCCACCGTCTCCGTCGGTCGGAGCCGTGAAGGTCACGCCCACGCAAGAGATGTGCACATCCAACACAGGCACCCACCACGGACCCAATTTCAGCCTCCGCTTGGATTTGGCCACCATGTCGATGGACACCTGTCTGCCCTTCAACGAGCTCACCAGGGCACTCACGTCCAAGTCATTGACAATATCCAGCGCTGACAGGGCCTCGGCTCGGACTGTGGTAACGTTGCCAGGGCCCTGAATAAAGGTGGAAATGAGGGATGGAGGAGAGAGGGTAAGTCGGCCGTGGAAACTCAGGAGGAGCTTCATGTGAGAGTACTCGACAGCGACGAGTTTACTGGGGTTCGTAACGGAGACAGGGATGTTCCACCGGGCAGTCACATGGGAGGTGGAAATGTTTAGGGATGAAAGGGAAGACTCCGGGCTGAGCCTGAACTCTGGGGACATTAGGGCGGGTACTGCTAGGAAGATGACCATGGAGAGGCCTAGAATGGTGGGTATGGCATGCAAGAGACAGCTGAGGATGATTAGCTTGTACCGCTCCGACCGCGATGCCCTTGGTGATGCAGGATTATCATCAACACGGGGTGGGATGGGGTGGAGATCTGTCATTTGGAAATTGTGTGTTAAGTGGCTTCGTCTCTCCCTGAAAGTGTTTTGTGTGAAGCTTGTCGGGCTCTGGGCACAGATGTTATAGGGAGGAGAGGAGGAGATGCTACTGCTGCACGCGGAAGTATAGCCTTGTCTCCGTATGGTAGAGCCACTCCGTTCCATCCAGTGAGTCTGCAATGCATCATACGACCATTTACCTCGGAGCTCAAGATTCAAAGCATGCAACCCAAGACTCTTTTTAACGTTAAACAATGGAACAGGTGACGGAGATGGCGCGGGAGAGGTGTCTTTTGGAACATCTGCGATAGGCGTTTTTCCGTCTTCCATGAGTAATTTTGTGTGACCTCACCGTTAAAGGACGAAAAATGCGGTCGTTGGTGATGAACAGTCTTTCCAAGCTGATCGATGCGACGGGAGTCGTCATCCTTTTGCATGAAAAATTTTTAGGGATGTTATTGGAGGAAATAAGTTCAAATCCAGAAAAATACCAATTTGTATTGATTCATAATCATCCACACACACACACACACACGAAGAGGAAAGTATGCACTAAGATAGTAGATTTTATGAATGGACGAATTCAGGAAAAAAAGGGGGGGGGGGGGTGTCTTAACGTACACGATAATATGAGTTCTTATTGTAACACATTGAAATTCAAATTAATGCCTCCATCTAATAAAAAAGGTTTTCAGTCTTTCTTAATTTTTATGGAGCAAAATTAAGAGATAATCTAAGGTAGGATGCCGATACAAATATCGTATTATATTAGATATCTTTACTTTTACCTATATACCGAGAATACGAATATGGTATTATATTCGCACAAGTCGAATGTAATGCTTTTAATTTTATCATTGGACCGCACGGAAACGACGATAAGACAACTTACGTCAATGCCCGAGTGACTTTATGGATTTGGATCCTCTGCCTGCAGAGCAGATCTGCTCTGCAGGCTTGTGAGAGGGAAGGGGTGGGCCCCACCTTAAAAGGGGCCCATCCCTTTTTTGCTTTTTGTTTTTTGAAAAATAAGCAGCCGTCCGATCATTGATCGGACGGCTGCAGAAGCAGATCAGGTCTGCCCTGGAAAACATCCAGGGCAGACGATCCGTTTCCTGACTTTATAAGCCTCGACACGCGGATTATTATCGGCTTGTCCACACGTTTTGAAACGTAATGACACGCCAAGTCAGAATAGTCCACAGCTGGCTAGAACCCACCCAAGTACAAAGACTTCATCTGAGGGGCGACGACTTCAAAATCATTTTACACATTCGGCTAAAAATTAATTACTATCTATGTCATTCTTCCTCTGTTAACTTTAGGTCGGGATTCCTAGTATCAAGAAAAATAATGGGAGATGTGCTCTATACCTGACTCGCTCTGTTTTTGTAGTCCGATTCTAGGGTTAATCTTTGCAACCGCCCATTCTATACGATTTCGAATTTTATATTCTTATGCTAGAAAATAACATAATTCTTCTAATATATATTGAAATATTAAGCACTTGTAATTAATAAGTAATTACATTTTTTGACTAAACAAAAAACTAAGAATCCACAAGGCAAATTATCACAAACAAAATTATAAGGCAAATAATTAATAATTAGAGATAAATTTTTCGAAAGGATTGAATTGGTAAGGTTCTATAATGTTTAGGACTGAATTGGAAAATTTTAAAAATTTATGACTAAACTGTCAAAAGTGCAATATATTTAAAACTTTTTTGGACCATTTCCCCCTTATTATTGTCATGTTAGGGCTACTTCGACAAAAAGACGTAAAGTAAGGTGAGAAGGCTATCATCATGAGCCTACAAGCCTTATCCATCTTTTTAACTAAAGATTATTTATTACCGAACAAAAGGAAAAAGGAAAACAATCTCAATTTAACTAATTTCCGAAAAAAATTCAAGCTAGTCTTTAAAGGCAACAAACATGCACTACAAGGTGCAGTTAATGTAACAGAATGAATGTTGGTACCAAAATTATGATGGTTGTAATAGAAATGTGGTTGTGATTAATTAGTTTAAGTATTATTTAAAAAAAATGAATGAAATGAATAAATAAACACTCTCGTGGCGACCGATTTTCCGTGAAGAACCGGTCCAAATACCGGCTGGACCGGAGTTAATGGGAGTAGACCGGCCGGTTCGTTGAGCGGACCGGTTCGCAGGAAGGGGCAGCCGTGCCTCTTGCTGGCTTTCCACCGAACACGTGGCGGGCGTTGTACGCCGCGCGTCTCTCACCGCCGAACGACGGCTGGCACCGCCCTTTCCGAGCACCCAACACTTCAAAGCGGTGGACTATCACCACCACCACGTGGTGGAGGTTTCCACGTGGTGAGCGCCGCGTGTTCCCTTCCGACGAACCCACGTTTCCTCTGCGTTTTTGGCTGGTCCTGGGCGGAATTGACGAGGGGGATTTTTGGCGGAAGAAAGTGAGAGGAGCGTGGGGAGTCGGTGAAACGTGCCCAGGGGAGGTCGAACTTCGAGCTGCGACCACCGGACTTCGACGGCACCGTCCGACGTGGTGTCACCGGCGTCTGTTTTGGGGCTCGTCGACCAGCTGGGTTCGGTGGTGTGGAGGGCTCCGGATCCGTTTCCCCGACAAGTAAAAGCAGGACCACTTGCTGACTCGATCGTCGATCGTAGGCTTCAATTTACCTCTGCACATCCTCCTCGAGGGTCAGGTACCACTACCCGAGGTGAGTGATCTACCCCTAAATCAAGCGTTATTTCTGTTTAAAGTTAATGTCCATGTATAAATTGTTTAGTTGCTGAGTTGTTGGGAAACAGCCAAGCTCGATAAAGGTAAGGGGGACGTCTTATTAGATTCTATCAGGTAGGGAAACCAACAATCTAAATTGAGATATTATTTATTTCTGGGTTGTTGTGTAATGTTATATGTTCGTGTTGGATAGTTGCCTAATCTGTTTTGCAGAGGATAAGGTTTAGAGCTGGTGCTCTACATAACTTTCAGGAAGGGATATTTAGAAGAACGACGGAAGGATAGTTAGCCATAGGAGACCGAAATTAGTACTACACAAGGACTTGGCACCTCCAATGCCAGGATTTAACTAGGATTAGCCACAGAGATATTAAAAATCTCACTACTCATAACCCCTTTCAGGAACAGATCATGGGCCCAAAGCCAAAACGGTCCCACGACAAGGAGGGGGAGAAGAATCCCAGCCCAACCATGGGACAGGGGGACAACACCAGGAGGAGGATGGAGCAGTTCGTGCGGGAGACTTTCCGTGAATTTGACGAAAAACTTCGTGAGGAGATGGAACAGACTCGATCTAAAGAGTCAGAGTGGATAGTCTCTAGGGTTGTGTCTAGTTCAGGAGGGGTGGCTGAGAAGCATTCGATTAGACTATGGGACTGGCATCCCAGACTGTGAAGGTGGATTAGTCATGAGTACTGGCAACGATTTGAAGGAGAAGTGGGTGGACCCCTACTGTTTCATATGGACTATCATGAGGAGCCTGACGATCCCGCCGTGTGTCCTCGCACTTATGAGGGAAGCAGTAGTGAACCAAAAGAAGGCAGTATAGTTGATCCGTAGTATAGGAGGTGAAGGTGTTGAAGGTTTTGTAAATAGGAGTGCTGCTACCCCCTTGCTTGTCTCTGCTCGAGTCTGTGTGGTTTGGTAATAAAAAGGGGGGGGTTCTGGAGTTTGTTCTGTATGGACTGAGATGATGTAGCCTTATCTAAGTGTGTGAGGGTCGTGTACTGTAGTCATGTAGTAACTGTAGAACCCTGTTATGTTGAGTTGTTACGTTAATATTTGGCTTATTGCATCTTTCTGCAGTTGATGACTTGGTATGGTGTTTATTTAAAATAGTGGTCGGAAACTGAGTGTGGAAAAAAAAATAAAAATAAAAAGGGGGCATGGAGAGGGATTATTCTATTTGCTTAATAATTATAAAGGTAAAGGGGACGTGACAGTGCTAAGGAGAAAGTTTGGTATCAGAGCAAGGTTTAGGATTTAATTCCGATTGAAGCTTGGAGTAATAAGGTTGAATTGTGCTTATCGGAAGAATAAATTAAAGAAATTATGAGGTGGTTGAGTCCACTTTGGAAGTAGTGGAGGAAAATAAATAGTTAAATTTGAGCATATACTCAATTGGTAGTTGTTAGAATTCAAATAATAAGGTTAGATTCTAAAGACCTTATTGACTCAATTATCGCAAGGATAAGCTTTTGATGAAGCTGGGAATGATATAATATGAGGTTAAGTACGTATTTGACAAGTGGATGTTGAGGTTCAAGAACAAGTGTAGATTTAGTAATGGTTTAATGATTTTACTAGATTGATTATTGGAATAATAATAATTAAGCTCCTTCCGAGCTTAAATTGATATGTTTGGTTGGTATTGGGTAGAAAGGCAAGTTGGAAACTTGCTAAACTGTCAGTAACACTATTAGTCAAAATTTTGAAGATTAAAGCAAATGCTTAATTGATGGTAGTTATTGCTACTCGAAGAAGGAATGGTAATTTAGTAATGGCTTAATGACATTACCCGAGTGCTTACAAAAAAAGATAAGTCTCTAGTACAATCTGAATTGATATGATTGAATTTCATAATTTGGGAGAGGAAGAGCAAATAAGAGATTTGTTTTGCTATCTCTGCTTATTATTTATAAATAAATATATATTTAAAGAGAGTAGAAGAGACAAGGGGGCTTTAATTAAGGGTCAAGTTAAGCCTTTAGACAATTACCTCTAGGATTGGCGTTAATTACCTTATCATGTTGACATAGTAAGTTTGATAGTGGATCCCTCAGTGTTGGGAGGACCAATGCCACTAGATTATGGTAATTGAAAATATATCATTGCGTATTGCGTATTGGTTGGGAATCATTTATGAATTTTGGTGTGTATGTGTATCGCACGCTGGAGGTAAGTATGCGTATCGCTTACCTCGAAAGTTATCAGTGTATTGACGTGTAAGTGTATCGCACGTTAGTGGCAAGTAGGCGTATCGCTTGCCTTGATAGCTACTGGTTTACAAGCGTGTATGTGTTATCGCACGCATGAGGCCTGTAGGTGTTATCGCATGCCTCGGTACTTTAAGTATGACGTGTATGAGTTATTACACGTCATAAATTCGTACGCATATCGTTATCTTAGTAATTTATTTGTTAAAAAAAAAGAGAAAGAAAGAAAGAAAGAGAGAGGCTTGATGTGTATTATTTGTTTCCACTAAATTGTGGATAATAAAGATTTCAAAAGCCTATCGAATAATACTCTCAGTGGGTAGTTGGGTGTGAGATGGTTAAATTGTTGGCTAAGTATTATGTTAGTCAAATCTGTGTGCGGGTGGTATTGCCAAATGGCAAGAGTACTAACCACTATTTGTATAGTGGTCGATACCTAGCAAAGTATCGATGGTAATTTTGTTTGAGTATCTACATGGTGACTCGAATGTCATTGATTGACTACATGGAAGTTTAGCATAGAGGCCTGCCGAGGTGTCGAAATAACACAAGACTGGGCGGGTACTCATTATAGGTAAGGTCATAATATATTAATGTAATATGATTGGTAAACAAATACAAGTAGTGTCTCGCACACAGAAGGATGGAATTGATGGAAGATCAAAGATCTCTAAGGAGAAAGGTAATCGTCGAATACTCTAACAAAGAGAAAGCGACAACCAATGGTTTAGAGATAATAGAAGTGTTTTGCAAGTCTTAAGGGTTGAAACCCAGTGAGCCTAAATCATGAATGCCATTTTTGCAGTTGTTATTGCTGTAGTGAGTGCTGATAAAATGCATCATTGAACATTGCCTCGTTTGGCAAATAGGTGGGGAAGTTTGAAGATGGCGCTTCAATAGATCGTTAAAAAGAAGCAATCTAGAAGTTGTTACCAATCGAGGTTACTAGTTGAAATATAATGCCGGTGATACGATGCATCGACATACGTGAAACGAGGTTAATATTAATTAGTGAAGGAAAATGTTAGAGAGTAATTCCTCATAGAAAAGTCCGATAGACTTGAAAACACTCTTCCATAAGAATTTTAACGAGGACTAATTCTTGAATACGATTGGTGGGCTTGCATATAGCTAAAATTTTTAAGATTTCACCAGAGATTGACTATCAGCAAGAGATTATTGGAGCGCTTGAAATTACCGTAAGATCAAAGAGGGTCTTATGGATTGAACTAATGGATTGTGTAATGAGCTTAAGTTTGACGTTGAAAGCCAATCGGCATTAATAGCAGTTCACGCTTATCAAGGCTGATTTGTTGAATTTTGAAAATCAAAGGATACATAACATAGAAGAGATGCCTTGGAACCGCGATTTAATCGCGAGTTGAGACGCTCATTAACTGAAATGTTGATGTACGGAATTGAAAACTGTAAGGTGGGTGATCTGCCTAAATACTTAATATTGTCATTGACAACGAAGTTCTAAATCTGGTTTGTGTCTCTGGAAGTCTGAGGGTTGTGATTGAAGTAGTTGAAAAGATCACATGTGGTGAGTTCAAGCGGTTATTATGGTGCATAAAGAAACCAATAGAGAAGCATCATGGGGTGACACAAATTGAATCTCGATTCCCAGAAGTATACACAGTGTTTTGAATCGGGGTATGGAATTCGAAAATAAATGTTGCTAATACCCCTATGTCGGTGCACAGTAGTACTGGAGTTAACGTGGAGTTATCTATTTGATTAATGCGACACAGTTCGCTAGATTGATTCAATACGTGATAGGCTTGTTGGGTGTTATCGTTCGTGTTAGACTTGCTTGAATGATAATGTTGTTGACTGTAAAATATAAAGAATGTGAATTAGAAAATTAGATGAAAGTGGGAAAAAGGTTTGGCTGTAATCACAATATTTGAGTTGATATAATGTGCTATGGTTATCAACATGGACTAATTGTGAAAGTAGAGAGTCGAGGTCAACTGTTTCCCTGAGTGTGCATAAATATGACAATGGGACAAATTAAGTAGTAGATCGTAAGGCCATTGAGAGTGGTGCCAAGTATCTTAAATTGCATTGCTCGAGTCAGGAGCGTTACTTGGAAGGGGTGATAAATCCTTAGGAGTTAAAAAAAAAGAAGAAGAAGAAGAAGAAGAAGAAGAAGAAGAAGACGAAGGACTGCTAAGTTAACCTCAAAAGGAGGGATTGAGTTGATGAACGAAGTTTTAATTCCCTACGGTCTGTTTGATTATGGTTGCAATTTTTTTTTATGAAGATAATTCTGAGTATAGACATGTCGACGAATAAGACCATCGGAAGAAGACTTGAAGTCTGAGTAGGTCGATTATGTGGAGACATGTTATAAGAACTAAGGTAGTAATGGACTACCGTTTCAATGTTAATGATTCTATAAAGCTTTTGTGAGAATGATTTTGCAGTGACATGTCGTACAAAAGACCATGGTGCGCCTCATACTAAAGAAATGATTTCTAATAGAAAAAGGTGATAGAGTTTGACTTCGGTTTCGAGGAGGTCATTAAACGTGTTTAATGGCCTACTTGTGAGTGAAATTATAGGTTAGTCGAAAATTTAGGCCAAGAAGCCAATGGATCTTACTTTTCAAAAAGATCATTCAAAAGAGTGAAAGCTAGAAGGAGAAAATTAATTTGACTAATCCAGTAGAAGATAATTTTGAGAATGAGTTAGCAGGGATGGTGTCGTGAAGCGGATACTCGAATGGACATATTGATGGGACAAAGAGATTTGACTTAAATGTTGGGTTGTACTGGAATTAAGATTCAATTTGAATGAAAGATTTGATTCGGATGTAAGTTCTGAGAAATAAAGCTATGAGGGTAAGAAACATTGATTTAAATGTGGAAGTGATTTGGAAATTGGGTAAGACATTAAAAGAGGATTTCCTTTGTTAAAGGAAAGAATTTAATAAAGTTGTGAAATTTTTAAATATGTGACCATAGATCGGGTAGTACCGAAGGAGAAACTCAAGGAAACCTAAAGATTGAAGAACCTACAGGCATGCTGAGGAAATTAGAGACAAATAAATAGAGCGCTGAATCTAGTTAAGGAAGTTTGGAAGGTTGAAAACTTCCTCGAGACTGTGAGAACGTGAATAGAGATTGTTGTTGGCCAATTTTGAAGGTTAATGAAAAGTTGTTTATAAGAAGATAGGAGTGGTTTAGAATAATATCGTACACATGGCCAAGTTTGTAAGATTCTGCCAAAGTTTGATTCGAGAACAATTGAGTGAGATTCATCGAGTGTTCATATGTGAAAGACGGACCTCGACGTGATTGAATTCACGAATTAAGAAGAAATTAGGAGACAAGAGGAAGGATAGGTGAGTTTGAGAATGGGGGTTGTAAGTTAATAGAGAGACCACGTTAAAAGCGATCGCCGTGAGGCCGGAATTATCGGGATTATGAAATTTGTCCTTAAGGTAAACCCTGGACGAGAGTGTTGGTGGTAACAAATGTCATATGTTGTGCAGACCAATCAAGATGAACGATCAAAACAGTTTAATCTTTAAAGGATTAAACGAGATGAATTTCGAGGACGAAATTCTTTGTAGGGAGGAAGAATTGTAACAGAATGAATGTTGGTACCAAAATTATGATGGTTGTAATAGAAATGTGGTTGTGATTAATTAGTTTAAGTATTATTTAAAAAAAATGAATGAAATGAATAAATAAACACTCTCGTGGCGACCGATTTTCCGTGAAGAACCGGTCCAAATACCGGCTGGACCGGAGTTAATGGGAGTAGACCGGCCGGTTCGTTGAGCGGACCGGTTCGCAGGAAGGGGCAGCCGTGCCTCTTGCTGGCTTTCCACCGAACACGTGGCGGGCGTTGTACGCCGCGCGTCTCTCACCGCCGAACGACGGCTGGCACCGCCCTTTCCGAGCACCCAACACTTCAAAGCGGTGGACTATCACCACCACCACGTGGTGGAGGTTTCCACGTGGTGAGCGCCGCGTGTTCCCTTCCGACGAACCCACGTTTCCTCTGCGTTTTTGGCTGGTCCTGGGCGGAATTGACGAGGGGGATTTTTGGCGGAAGAAAGTGAGAGGAGCGTGGGGAGTCGGTGAAACGTGCCCAGGGGAGGTCGAACTTCGAGCTGCGACCACCGGACTTCGACGGCACCGTCCGACGTGGTGTCACCGGCGTCTGTTTTGGGGCTCGTCGACCAGCTGGGTTCGGTGGTGTGGAGGGCTCCGGATCCGTTTCCCCGACAAGTAAAAGCAGGACCACTTGCTGACTCGATCGTCGATCGTAGGCTTCAATTTACCTCTGCACATCCTCCTCGAGGGTCAGGTACCACTACCCGAGGTGAGTGATCTACCCCTAAATCAAGCGTTATTTCTGTTTAAAGTTAATGTCCATGTATAAATTGTTTAGTTGCTGAGTTGTTGGGAAACAGCCAAGCTCGATAAAGGTAAGGGGGACGTCTTATTAGATTCTATCAGGTAGGGAAACCAACAATCTAAATTGAGATATTATTTATTTCTGGGTTGTTGTGTAATGTTATATGTTCGTGTTGGATAGTTGCCTAATCTGTTTTGCAGAGGATAAGGTTTAGAGCTGGTGCTCTACATAACTTTCAGGAAGGGATATTTAGAAGAACGACGGAAGGATAGTTAGCCATAGGAGACCGAAATTAGTACTACACAAGGACTTGGCACCTCCAATGCCAGGATTTAACTAGGATTAGCCACAGAGATATTAAAAATCTCACTACTCATAACCCCTTTCAGGAACAGATCATGGGCCCAAAGCCAAAACGGTCCCACGACAAGGAGGGGGAGAAGAATCCCAGCCCAACCATGGGACAGGGGGACAACACAAGGAGGAGGATGGAGCAGTTCGTGCGGGAGACTTTCCGCGAATTTGACGAAAAACTTCGTGAGGAGATGGAACAGACTCGATCTAAAGAGTCAGAGTGGATAGTCTCTAGGGTTGTGTCTAGTTCAGGAGGGGTGGCTGAGAAGCATTCGATTAGACTATGGGACTGGCATCCCAGACTGTGAAGGTGGATTAGTCATGAGTACTGGCAACGATTTGAAGGAGAAGTGGGTGGACCCCTACTGTTTCATATGGACTATCATGAGGAGCCTGACGATCCCGCCGTGTGTCCTCGCACTTATGAGGGAAGCAGTAGTGAACCAAAAGAAGGCAGTATAGTTGATCCGTAGTATAGGAGGTGAAGGTGTTGAAGGTTTTGTAAATAGGAGTGCTGCTACCCCCTTGCTTGTCTCTGCTCGAGTCTGTGTGGTTTGGTAATAAAAAGGGGGGGGGTTCTGGAGTTTGTTCTGTATGGACTGAGATGATGTAGCCTTATCTAAGTGTGTGAGGGTCGTGTACTGTAGTCATGTAGTAACTGTAGAACCCTGTTATGTTGAGTTGTTACGTTAATATTTGGCTTATTGCATCTTTCTGCAGTTGATGACTTGGTATGGTGTTTATTTAAAATAGTGGTCGGAAACTGAGTGTGGAAAAAAAAAAAAAAAAAGGGGGCCTGGAGAGGGATTATTCTGTTTGCTTAATAATTATAAAGGTAAAGGGGACGTGACAGTTAAATCTCGTAAGCAAGCGATGTAGAATTATATCGTTCTCATTCAGCTTTAGTATATGCATTTCTAACGAATGTTTCGTGTATGCGCAGTTAAACTTTAGAAAATGTTTGCTTAAGAGCGCTAACTATGGGATAGTGCTCGTGGTAGAAAGTTCATGAGATATGTTGACATCATGATGTTTAAGTTTTCTAACATTACAGTTTGCAAGTGTACTTTTATGATCTAGAGAAAAATAAAAAGAATTATGCAAGTTGTTGCGACCATGTAAATAAGATATTCTGAATAATTCGAATCAATTTTAAATACCTAAAAAAGTAGGAATTGCCGCCATCGTCATGGCGACTGATTTGCGAATGGGAACGAGACACTTGTACCTAGGCACATGGGACTTGGGAAAAGGTACCATTAATAGGATTCACATTGTATTGCTAATCATGATATGAAGACCCAATTAACAATAACAAAATTTCACGGTCGGCATTCAACCAAATTAAATGCCGTCAAATCTCAATTGAAAAAATTAGACACGCCATTATACTTCAAATGCGATTCCTCCCCAAGTTCATGTTTACGCCAAAGTTCATAGAAGCTGAGGCGCGCGTCCGTCCATCGCCTATTGTTTTGATTTTATTCTTCAATGATTTTGATTGTTCTTTCCAATAGACATGCGACTCGACACCAAGCCAATTCGAGGGACCCTTTAGTACTGCCTCGATGTGCCATGGCAAGGGCCACAGGCTTGGTACAGTAAAAACATTGAAATTAGGATACTGTGGGTCACACAAAGTACAAACAGATAAATTCTTAATGTCTAATCCAAGTTTTAAAAAGAATCACTCCAACAAGAAATAGGCGGAAGCCCTCACAAACTTGGTTCGGCAAAGCAGTTTAAGAAGGAAGGGGGAAAACAAGTTAAAACTCCCCTTCAAAGCTGGTCAAAGCGGACCTCCTAATCTAAGCTTTCTTATAGCGTTCGGAAGACGAATGAGAAAATGTACCCTAAAAATATTCTGAAAAGAAAAATTCCCAATTTTTTTCATGATGAAGATAAAATGGAGCAGCTAATAACGTGTCTTTACGGACCAAGAACTACAAGATAAGTTTCATAAATATATTGATTCTCATTATTAAAATGATTGATGTGGGGAACCATTCCAACCTAACCTAGAGATTACTATACTATTTTAAAGAATAAAATGAATTTCGGTAATTAAGAGATAACAATGAAGAGGCAACGGGGCTACGTGTCTTCTTGAGAATTCTCTAGTGATTTTTAATAATTTTCAAAACTCACGCTTTATAATTATACTATAGCCGGACCTAATGTTAATTTATATGAAAACAAAACACCCTAAACGATTAAAAGAAACAATGCGGCCTCTTGACAAGTATTTAACGAGGCCTGCTTTTAGGATTAATATAACAAAACTTTCAAATTGTACCTATTGGAATATAACTACCCTAATCTTCTGATTATATTATAAAAAATCATAAGCTTGCCGATTGTGATACCCATAGCCCAAATTCTTTTGTGTCATAAAAGAATCCCCAACTTACACAAATGTGACAAACTTACCCTGTATACATATGTAATACATATAATATATATTATACATGTATTAAGTATGGGTTTTCTCATGATACAAAAAAATAATAATAGGGGTATCATATCACGGTAGATATAAGTTGAGTTTTTTTTTTTGCGAAATATATCCTTATTACTGATTTTTTTATTTTTTTTTTATTGAATTGATGATTTTTGTATAGATGTATTGGTGTTTGAAAAAGTGAAGCAAGACAGTGCTTGATGGTGCTTAGACCTTGTATTAATCATCAACTTAGAATTTTAACTAATGTGAGCATATACGGCGTATCTCGTGTGCAGTTGAATCTTCAATTTACCACTGAAGAAATAGTTTGCAGTTTTCATGTTTTGGATATTTGGAAAAATAGTTTGCACACAATCTCGAAGCCCGTACATCTTTTGGTGGTAAAAAGATAAGGGAGACTCCACCTCAAAGAAGAGTAGTTAAGCGACTTGATTTGAATCCTCGCAAATCCCCTCTATTCGTGACGAAGGACATTAGTCAGGAGAGGAAAGCAAATTAATTAAGTGATGATTCCCTTGTGAGCTGGATTAAAAATGAGCATGCCCGCATCTTATCATTCTGAAAAACAAAAGAATTACATGTATTACAATTTTATCCAGGGTAAGTTTGTCACATTGGCGTAAGTTTCGGACCTTTTCATGATACAAAAAAATTTGGGATATGTGTGTCATAATCAGCAAGGTTAGGATTCTTAGTAAAAGTAATATAATAAAAAGATTAGGGGATTTATATTGCAATAAGTATAATTTGAAAAAAAAAATTATATTAATCCTAAAAGCAGGCCTCGTTAAGAACTTGTCAAGAGGCCACATTGTTTCTTTAATCGTTTAGGGTGTTTTGTTTTTCATGTAATGTAAAATTAGGTCCGGCTATAGTATATTCATAAAGCGTGAGTTTTGTGAAAAATAATTAAAATATCATGAGAACATCTCTCAAGAGGACACATAGCCCTATTGCCTCTTCGTTTTTACCTCTTCATTGGCGAAATTCACTTTATTCTTTCAAATAGTAAAGTATCTCTAGTTTAGGTGAAAAGTGTTCTGCACATCAATCATTTTAATAATGAGAATTGATATATTTATGGAACTTTGGATCTTGATCACCTAATATAACGTCAGGTGACTTGATGATCTCAGTAGTTCGGTTGAGATTGGATGACTGAGATTTTTCAGGAAACAAGTTTTCAGCGGCCGTTTGATTCTGATCGAACGGCTGTGGGGTAAGCAACGTCACTCCCGACCGTGGTCCATACAACGGTAGGGGATCCTTTTGGTGTAAACTTTATCTTGTAGTTCTTGGTTCGTAAAAACTAGCTTGTAACACACGTTTGTTGCCTTTAAATACTAGCTTGATTTTCCGGTAATAATTCATATTTACTTTGAAAAAAAGAAGAAGATGGATAAAGCTTGTAGGCTCGTGACAATAGCCCTCTCACCTTATCCTACGTCTTTTCGTTGAAGCACTCACTTGATGAGGGAAAAGCAAGACAATATCCCAAGGTTCTGGCCATCGCAAGACGAAAAGCAAGCTCATAAGGGAGAGATAAGGAGGAGAAAGGCCAAGGCAACTACAAGAAAAAAGAAGAAACGCAAGCACAGAGGAGAGAGATCATAAGAAGAGAGAGAAAGAGAGAGTATAGTGTGATTTGACTTATACGCGGCATCACATGTTGGTCATTGAATCAGCTGGTCCCAAATGATTGAGGGACTAGCCCCAATATTTTCTGTGTCATTCTTGATCATCATTAAGAGGTTTGAGTTTGAAATCGTGAATAAAACCCGAGCCAAATTGGGGTCTTATTTCCACGAAGAGGAGTCAATGTCTTATTTCCACATTGGGGTCTTAAGTGGGGAAGTCTTTGACCGTGAGAAGAAACTTAAAAGGAAAATGCAGACCTTTACTTATTGCATCGGCGAAAGGGAAGAACAAATAAGGACATCATACATTCTTTGTTTGACTCGGCAAGGATTCAGAGGAAAATATCATATTATTTGTTGAAGAATACAAGCAATATACGTATTATAGAAGCGCCATTTCCAAGGCTTTATTTTAATGGGTATTGATCACGAAATTTCAACGAGTATTCTAGTATTAGGGCTAATTAAATCTTTTCGGCCCGAACTCCGACGGTACTCTTGTTAGTATTGCTAAGAGGATGACCATGAAGAGGAAAAGGATGGGAATAGTGTGTATGGCGAATGTGGTACATGGTCCAAAGTCCCACTCGAGCCGGTCAAACCACGGTGGCCCCGGGAGAGGCAATGCCGCCATCAAGGCCAGACGGCTTGCCGATGAGCCATTTAGTATTGTTGGGTTTATTAATGGCTTGGGCCGCCCAAGATGGGCCAAACCCAGAACCCGGCCCATATTTCCAAAAAGATACCCTAGACCTAGACTGTTGCAATCTTCTTGAAAAGGAAAGAAGAGACTGTTCCATAGACCTCGCAGACAACCGGGTCTCTAATCGTGTATCCTAGATTATCGAACTATAGGGAAAAAGGGCATTATTTTGAATGTGTGTTACAGAAGGAACAATAAGAAGCATCAGAACCTATCAAGAATAATTCACAGAGCTCGTGTAAGGGGAGAGGGTATGTAGGGGCTAAGGCATGTTGGCTATGAGAGAGAAGAAATTGTACATTGTGCACAAATTGAATTTCTGGCCAGACTGACTGGTTCGACATCGTGCCGACACGAAATCTTGAACCATCTAATATGTTTTTGAGCTGCCATCTTTTTTTTCCCCTTGCACGACCTAATATATTGTTTCGACCGGAACTAAACTTTATCTCACGGATTTGACTCACTCGAATAGTTACGAGAAAGGTATAAAGGGGACTGCTCGGAAATATTATTTCAAAATTGTAATCGCTCAAAAGAATTTCTCAAAAGGGGAAGAAGCGTGGTAACGAAGTCCTTAAGTGGTATGAAAATTCTGTGGGAGTTTGGTGAGATGATTAAATACAAATCCAACATATTCTTGCACATCTAAGGTATTTTAAAGTTAGAAAAAAAATGGTATTTTCTTGGTCAAACGGAAAGCCAAATAAAATCGGAGCACGACATGTTTGGCGGGTGGTCCATGCTAATGTATCATGAGTCATAACATGGAGAGTTGGTGAAGGAAAATTCCTCAACGCGCAAGTAGCCTTCTTGATCTAGGAGCTTCAGTGTATTATAGTTTTCTTTTTCTCTTTTTTCCTCTCTCGAGACTAATATCCTCGTACGCGCATAAAAGGTCACACCATGTATATATCACAAGGTTTTGTATGATGCGCACGAACCTCTACGTTACTTTGAGCGGAAAATGGAGTAATCTAAACACTTGAATGGATCATAAGGGGATTACTTAATTAATTTTAAGTGCTATTAACAAATCCTTGACAAAGTTAATTTTAGATCATGAAAATTTTGATATTCTAATTTTTTAATTTTTTAAAAATAAAAATTTGATTATTCTTATTTTCCCTTTTCCCTTTTCATTTTTCTTATTTTCTCCTTTTTCCCTCTTTCTATGTTGGAAGCTAGCTGAGAGGCGATTGAAAGAGGAAAAAGAAAAAGGAAACTAATATATATATGGAAAAATTGAAGAAAAATAGAAAAATTATCAAATAAATCGTATTGCATGAAACTATTTTAACAATACATTTTTAAAAAGATTATGAAGCAAATTTTCACGGACTTTGTTACATATGGTACATTTGTAAAAGGATCATGTATTAAATATGGAAGTGTTCAAACTATCGCCCTTATGTCGCCCGTCATCTTCCTTTTGTGTTGGATTGTGCTGCGTGCTTTTGGCTATTGTGGGGAAACGAGAAGCGGGAATATTCGGGGGGCGTCTAGAACTAGAACCGTTGGACTTGGGTTGGAATTAAAGTATTTTTTTTTAGAAAAAGAAGAAAAGCAAAGCACAAGGTCTAAGAGAGTTCCGAGTTGTTAAATTGAGAGGAAAAGACTTGATAATCCGAGATAAATTTTTCGGAAGGATTGAATTTGTAAGATTTTAAAAATTTTATAACTAAATTAACAAAATTTAAATGTTTATGATTAAATTGGCAAAAGTGCAATGGCTTTATGACTTTGTAGGCCATGTCATGTTAGGGCTGCTTCAACGAAAAGACGCAGAGTAAGGTGAGGAGGCTATCATCACGAGCCTACAAAGCCTTATCCATCTTTTTGACAAAAGATGTTTTATTACGGTACAAAAGAAAAAAGGAAAACAATCTCAATTTAACTAATTTTCTGAAAAATTTAAGCTAGTCTTTAAAGGCAACAAACATGCACTGCAAGGTGCGGTTAAATCTCGTAAGCAAGCGATGTGGAACTATATCGTTATTATTCAGCTTCAGTTTGTGCATTGTAACGAACGTTTCGTGCATGCGCAGTTAAACTTTAGAAAATGTTTGCTTAAGAGCGCTAATTATCAGATATGTCGACATTTATGATGTTTGCTTAGGAGGTCTGACTGTGGGATATATAATGCTCATGGTAGAGACCGTCCCATCAGATATGTCAACGTTACATTATGTTGTTTAAGTTCTTTAACATGGCAGTTGGCATGCGTACTCTTATGATCTAGAGATAAATAATAACTGTGGCCTAAAAATCGAAGCCCAACAAGGAGTTGACCTTCCTTAACGGCCCCCATTAAAGGAAACTCTAAACTACAGAGCAATAGACAACCACGCAGTCAATCTGGACCTCAATTATCATAATTGTTCTATCTTTGAGGACAGAATAAAGAATTTTGAAATATAACCTAGGAAATTACTCAGAGATTATATATAGCATATTGGGCCCATATTTCAGGTAGCCTGTCACGTCACAATTCCATCTGCACGTGAGGAACGATCATTCTCTATTTTCTCAAGTTAATTCCCGGTGAGGTCTATTTTCTCAGCCGGGAGGATCTTCGTTTCCACGGGGTTAACGGAAAGGTTTGTTGGCACTCTTTCATGTGAATCAAGGCCTGATCTATCTTTATCTATTCCCAATGCGCGTGTACAAAAAATGGGTCTTTGCATGCAAAGATAGATGCTGTCACCAATGAAGCCCAGATGCGGTCTGTGAGAATTCAATGCATCATAGTCATTTAAACACGTATAAATTAATAATATGCATAAGATAAGGAGTGGGATTTATGGAAAATAATAACTATAATGAATTGAGTCCGTGGCAATAGGATAGTTGTCTAGATGTAGTGATTTTCTATGTAATTCGCTTTCCATTTGAGGAGAAAGCGACACCTCTTACATGTGGGTATGGTAGGATCTATTAATCATACATATCGAGATGGTCCAAATCATTGATTGTGTGTCTTCCACATGTAAGATTCACATGGTTAACGTTTCGGAATTTGGTGTATATGATTTGTAAATCACAAGGTTAATTTCAGTACTGGGCACAACCTCTGTGAATCTTGCTGGCAGTTTCTTTTTCCCTAAATTCGTTAGTTTTCATTGTTTTTATTGCCAGTTCACTTATGCTTGTGGAAGCACAACTATTTATTGAGGTTGATTGTATTAAATTAGTTTGTATTTTCTTGATAAAAACCAATTCACTCCATCTTGATGCTTCTTTGGGTCGAACCATTCTTGAGTGTAATTAGACCTCCCACACCATCATCTCGCTGCTTTACTATTGTCCTTAGCTTAACTTGATCATCAAGCAGCCATTTTGACTGACGTGAGCACTTAGGTCACACAAGGTTATGTTCACCTAACTTGCATTCCCGACTTTTTGCCAGAACTTGGTGATGTTTAATATGAAGTGGCTTTCCCGTCACCTCTTTGTGTCTAAGATATCCTATTCTAAGATATTTCAAAGTTAAAATAATCAAAACGTGTTGTGTTTTTCTTCTTGTTAGAGTCGACGTCATGCTTCACGACCTAAAATAGCTGAAAAGCTCGGGGAAACAAAACATATGATTGCTCGTGATTTGCTTTCTCGTTGAATGATGAGCACGTAATATTTTAAAAAAAAGAAGGCCGGCAGATCTTACGCTCCGTCCTTATGCGGCACCACATGATATTTTTATATTATCTACCCAGAGATTTCTTTGCGTGATTGAAGTCGACTTTTCACGGGAACGTGGAGTAAAGTTTCTTTGAAAAGACAGATAGATGCGAGAGATAATGACATAAATAATTGTTAAATTTTAATTTAATATATAATGTGGTTCATAAGCTTTTATCTCAATACATAATATAATTCCCAAATTTTTAACTTATTCAATGTGATTTCTAAGTACTTGATATAAGTTCAAATTGGTATGCAAATTACATGAAAGTGGTCAAATAATGCCCTTCCAATAATTTAAGTTTATAGATAACATTGAATATAATCACGTTTAGAGATTAAATAATCGACTTGGAAAGTAGATGTCAATGAAGCATGTAGGAGTTGGCAATGTGAATAGGACTTGGATGTCCTTATGGCTATACTTAGTGGGTAAGCAATGGAAAATGTTTCGATATATATTTTGGAATATGAAAAATCTCAAAATTGGTTGATAAAATCGCTAGAGCAAGAAGCAAAGTCAAACTTTAAAAAGATAACGTCGCTAGACATTTCTCCGATGCGCAACCAGCTCCTCAAACGAACCAAAAAGAACATCTACTGGATAGTGTCAAGAAGAGTTCACATAACTCTTATTGCCATGAATGTCCGCACTCGTGATCAAAGTTCGACTGTCCACCCACCATGGTGTGTACCTAAAATTACCACGCTATTAAAGTGAATAAAGATAAGTTTTTGGGAGTGTCCTGTTAGTGGTTCGTCCTAAGAATCAATTTATGTTGATACTCTAATTGAAGTTGTGGTTAAGGTTGTGTCGAAAATCTCGACATTACTATATTTAGGTAGTCATGATATTATGATTCATGAATCAAAAGAGTTTGAACACGTTGCTAATATATAGTGAACTTATAGGGTTGCACACAAATAACGAACTGGTTTTATATTATAATATGGATTGTGGCCCAAAGACTTATCTGTGCCCGACCCATTAGCTTGATATATATAATATATATTCTCTTATTGCGTAAAAACCTTGAAGTTTTTTCGTGTGAATCACCGAAAGAGAAAAATAGATAGACACGTTATGTATACGTAGATCAAGTACTACATGCGATCAAGTAGAAGAAACTTTAGAATATGCAAGTTAGCACTTGTGTTTGGATATTCCAGTTCTTGTGTATGGATATTGGTAAAGACGCGACACTTCGATCGCCGATTCGTCTTCGAATGCAAAATGTACATTTGAAATCCTGAATTCGATTTCAATATATATATGGATCTTGTTTTGATTTCGTTCTGCTGCGTTGTCAAACTGTTATAAACCCTTCATGTTCTTGATCATGGAAGATGCGCCAAGTTTAGGAAAGATTAGAGGAGGAGGATAAGGCAGCTAAAAGGTAGAATTTTAATTTATGGGCCAACAATCTGTGTGTCGAAAAGGGAAATCCTTCGTCGCATATTCCCATTGAATATTAGGTCTGCTCAATCCTACACCCTCTGAGTCGTCCGCCGCCACCACCGCCGCTTCTGTCGGGTCTCGCCATGCTTGTCTGTGTCGGAGGTGGGGAAAAGCGTCCGGTCGCGTCATCGTGACCTCCAGCGTGGTTGCGTGCGGTTGCTGACGACGACGACGGCCATTCTTGAGGGGGGTCGTGTCGGCGAGGGATATTCGGCCTACTATTTCTTATTGTCGTTTTGCAGCCACGATCGTTTCAAACTACTGGTCACTTCTTGAAAAGTACGTGCTGTACCGACAGTAGTCATGAAAAATCTAAATCCTGCATGAATATTTAATATCAAAATGTCGAAAAGAAGAGATTTATAATGCCCGAGATGGAAAAAAAAATAAAAATAAAAAGAGGAACCGAGACTTATTATCTTATTATTGTCATATTAGGGCTTAAGATGAGTGCATGACGAAAACACGTAGAATAAGGTGAGTAGGTTATTGTCACGACTCACGAGCCTACAAGCGTTATCCATTTTTGTTTTATAAAGTAAAGTTGATCTACGTGGACACTTAAATTTTGGCTAAAATTAATTGCATAAAAAATCAGGGATGGCGGAGATGACGGAGCTCCCACATTTTATAAAATTAAGTTGATCAACGTTGGAGCTTACCGGAAATAACGGGGCGACGACGTGTCCAAAATAAGATTTTTTTTTCTTCTCTTTTCTTTGGCCAGCACTCTAGAGGGCGGCGAAGTCCTCACCGGTGGCGGGCGAGGGCGACGGCAGAAGTTGTATTTAGTGGGTAAAGTCGAAAGAAAAGTTATTAGTATAGGCCCCGCCAAGCGCTTTATTATCGGCTTATCCAAGCGTTTAATTGTGCAACGCAATGACACGGCAAATCAGAATAGTCCAAGGCTAGAACCCACCCAAGTACAAAGACTTCATCTGAGGGACTAGGACTTGCTACCCCGGCTTTGTCCTTGAACCGACCTCAATTTTAAGTAATCTGCCGCAAGAATTAGGCGAGCCTCCAAAAGCCGGGCCCTCGACCAATCTCTTTCCATCGAGACAACCGCCACTTCTTTACCATTTTCCTGTGCACGATGTCCAGAAACTCGCGAACAAAATTCATGTTGCCTGCCTTTTCGGTCCAGTCCAATTTGATTATCCGGATTCTTAAGTAGGCTTTCTTTCCCTTTAATGATATGACGATCGCAGGATTCGATTTGGAAAAATGGAAATAGACGACCTTACTTTCCCGATCTAGCTGTGAAGAGCCGAGGGTGTTGTCGCTATTGTCTAATATGATTTCACGTGACTTATTAGGGTCCAACGGTTAAGAAGGGGGTGTACTCCCTTTTAATAGAGGGTAAAAGTTTGATGGATGGTTAGATGGGGTCAAGTCACACATTTTCAAGTCACTAAATCCATTTCCGTTGTTGCTCGTTACCATATATTTCGGGTCAAGCACAAAGGGAAAAGTTGGCGGGGGCCTACTCAGGTTTGAACGAGCCAGGAAAGAGAAGTCGAGTCGTAATTTTCGTTTTCAGGGGTTACGTTTCCGGAAATGGTCAGGCTGATTCATATTCCCGTCGATAGGTCTGTGTGTGATACGAGATTCAGGCGTGCGCGGTCTAAAGTCAGGATCCAATCGAATCTCTTCTCAGACCAGAAAAGGCAAACACGCCTCCATCCCGCCTATTCATAGCCCAGTCATCCCTTCTCTTTGAAAAAACAACATTGACCTGCGAGCGAGCTTCGTTCGTCGAGAGAATTATGGTGTTCGAATCGCAGTCTTCCATTATGTAACACCCTTTTATGTCCGGCGTTAAACCAAAAGATAAAGCCCAAAAAGAATATAGTAAAAAAAATTAAATCTTCCATCTAAACACCCCTACATCACCAAAATTCACCACATCAACATTACTGAAAGAAGTATAACACTGGAGCGAGAGACCTCGTTATTTCAAAGTATTGGCCAAAGTAATAGCGCCTGGAAAGACAAATCCAACCGATGCAGCCGTGGTCTCTAGGATCTGAAGAAAGAACACCAAAACATGCGATCGTGAGAATCTTTAAAAGAAAAAAAAGAAGAAGAAGAAGACAAGATGATTATTGTTAATGTGGAAAGAAAGAAGAAGATGGGCGCCGGCGCCGATCTACGCCCCCCCATGTCTTTTTCTGTTTAAGCTCGGCGTCGAGCTTACGCCTTGGCCATAGATGCCAAGCATCACCTCCAGAACTGGCGGCGGGGACTCGAACACGGCTGTGGGATTCGCCGGTGAGGCCGAGGGACGCCTCCGAGAGCAAAAATAGAAAACGAAAAAAAAAAAAAGAGATGGGCGATGACAGAGGAGTGCGCGACGTGGGGAAGAAGGGCGGAGAAGTGACGGCGATTGGCGGCTGTGCCTCCTCATATGGGGCAGCGGCCGTTCCTGAGGGTGGCGTCAGCGACGTCGACGGCAGCTGCTGGAAATGGAGGCGGCTGTGAGCAGGGGGAGGAAAAAGATTGACGAGAGGGAGGAAAATGAGGAAAAAGCGATAGGCCAAAATGACATTTGCCCTGTGGAATAGTGGGGCGTTCTTGGTAGATAGGGTGGCCTCCCCCCTGGGAGGTGGTCGTCGCAGTCAACGAGGTTTAAGAAACCGACGTTGACCATTTTTCACGACTTTCCCTAAGTTTGGGAGTTTATCTATTTTTTGTTTGGTCCACTGGATGGCGGCGGTAGCTTTCGCCAATGTCGTGTAGATAAGGTACTACAAAATTTGGTGCCGATTTCGACTACTAATAAAATATAAATTCTGATTATATATCATGAGAGGAAAATATAATTTGTTTACGGTATATTTATCCCCCATTTTAATTATTGAAAACTCGATAATATGACATGTGTATAGACTTCATATGACACGTACAGTTTTAATGGGTTAATATCACAGACAACTTTAAAATGATTATTTCGAATTTTTTAAATATAAATTTGTGATACAAGTATCCCAAATATTTTCTTATATAATTAAAAGCCTTGAACTTATAATAAAGATGTATACGTCATACATGTATGAGTTTGGATTTTTTCGCGACACAAAAAAAAAACATTTGAGGGTAGTGTTGTTATAATGAGTATGTTTGGAGTTTTTTGTTGTATTTTCCATTTTAGAAAATACAAACAAATTTTCCCTTCTAGAGACAAAATTTAATTTAATAATTATTTTCTAATTTTAATTGAACGCCAAAAAATACTGCTATTTTCTAATAAAAAATCACAATTTTTTTAAAAGTTTCATGAAATGTAAAATTTTGCACAAATCAATCGGAGCATTTAATCCTACAGAAGCACTCCCTATACTTTGTTGGTCATACGCTCCCTATACTAAAATCCTAGTTTTTTTTTTTGGACAACTTAATAATACATAGAAAACACGTGCTTGATCAAGAATTAAGAACTCCAAAGCCAAAGTTACGGAAATACCAACCCCCCAAAACCTGATTCTATTCTAAATCTTCCAAAACCCAGCAAAACAGTTGAATTCGATTGGGTAAGTACGAAAAGCTCCGCGAATTGACGAAAATAGCACGAAATCGATCCGAACAAAAAAGTTGGGATATATTTTTACATCGGGATTTTTCTTTTTGGGGGGAGGGAGAGAGAGATGGGGTGGAGGAGCTGACCCGCGTCGAGGACTCCATCTTGGACTGTGTCGATAGCGAGACCTCGAGGAGTTCCTGTCTGAGATGACGAGGGAGAACATGCTCGCCATCCCCGACAGCCTCGAGGCGTGCCCGATCCAGATGGTCCTCGAGGACGACGAACCCAGCTTCCTCAAGCGCCCCGCGCATCTTAAACCGGTTAGCCCAGGAGGATTCGATCCGGTTTCCAGTGGAACCAGACCTGGTCCACACCCCTAGATTAAGCATCGCCGGCTTCTTATTTGTTTCCTCTCGCGCATCAACTTCATTGGTGAGCAAACAACTGTCCCGATACGAGGAAAGTAACACAAGACTAACCAGGAACTCGTAATAATTCTTACCAGAGCAGAGTGAAGATGCCAAGCGTGCAGCTCAGGTTGCGTCCGAGTATCATCCGATTGCCGCCACCCTTGCTGAAGGTCGCGTCCATGCACGAGGCATACAAGTCGAACACGGGCACCCGCCACAGACCCAAGTGCAGCCTCCGCCTGGCTTTTACCACCACGTCGATGGCCACCGCTTGGTGATTCAAGGCACCCGCCAGGTCCTTCACGTCCGAGTCATTGATCATCGTCGGGTTTGACATGGCCTTGGCTCGGACTGTGGTCACGTTGCCGGGGCCCTGAGTGAATGTGGGAATGAGGGAGGGACCAGAGAGATGGAGTCGGTTACCGAAACTCAACCGAAGCTTCATGTGAGCGTACTCAATAGGGACAAGCTTACTGGGGTTCTTAAGGGAGAGAGTGATATCCCATAGAACCCCGACGAGGGAAGTGGAGCTGTTGAGGGATGAAAGGGAAGAGGCCTGGTTGAGCTCGACCTCCGGGATCATTAGGGCGGGTATCACCAGGAAGATGATCATGAGGATGCCGAGCATAGTGGGTATGGCGTACGCGATACAGTGGACGATGATCAGTGTGCACCGATCGGATCGCGGCGTCCTTGTTGATGGCGATGCCGGATGATTATCCGGACGGGATGGGGTGGTTTGGAGGTCCGCCATATGGAACTTCTGTGTCAAGTGTTAGGGTTCTTTTTCCCTACAAGTTCCTCGGGCTGACGCTTTGCGAGGAGACAGATTTAAGGGCTGAAACAGTCGCCAATCTGGGGGGCTGTACCGTTTGTTTTTTTGGGACTGGGATCGGAGGTACAAAGGGGTGGTACAGAGGGTTGGAGACGGAGCAGTTACATAGACAAAACTGATGATTGAAGCGAAGGGCATATATATAGGGTTTCCCGAGGATCTGCAGGCGTCCGCCATGCCACAGTATTCAAATGAGACGATTGTGATTTTTTCAGAAAAAAAGAAACTTATCCAAAATGATTGATACGCTGCACATTGTAATGTTAGAACTCATATACAAAACCTATTTGACTGCCATAATTTTTTTTTCCAATCATTTTATTGTCCCATAACTTTTCAATTGATTATATGACTATATGGCTTTTTAAAAATGTTCATCACGAATGCTATGCGACAGTAGATTTGTAACACTTACATAAATAGTTTTGAAAAGTTATGACGCTCGAGCGATCACTCCAAGATTATGACATTGAAATCAATGTCTTCTTTAAAAGTCATGTCACCCTCAAGTTAGCACGGGAAGTGGCCAAAGAATATAGAACAAAATTAAGAAGTGAAAAGATTCTATTTCTTTGAAACAAAAGATTTCCCCTTTTTCTCCTTTTCATCTCTTCATCTTTCTTTTTCCTCCTCTAGTTGATCACGCGGGCTTTGATGGTGGTCAACAACTGGGTAGAGACTCGGGCTGGCAAGGTCGACCTCACCAACCTTGGGCAATCCTCACTAACTCGATGAAGAGTTAGAGGAGGAGGAGGAAGAAAAGGGAAAAAAAAACCATATGCGATTTGTGCCGATGGACAGGAAATTGGAGTCGTGGGAGTGGTTGGAACGAAAAAGACCTTCGAAGTTCGAATGAAGAAAGAGAGCAAGATGAAGTGGGACCCATCACCACACGTGGCTATTATATTTTAGCGATTTCTCAATTCCGTGTTTCTTTTTTCTCGCGCTGACTTTTGGTGGACGACGGGTCTCCATTTCAACTCCCGCCGCGAGAAAATAAAAATCTTTTCACAAATTGAATGACGACTTTGGGAAGAAGATGAAGGTCAATCCTCGACAGGGATACTAGACGTTGAGAAAAATGATAATTGTCAGCATCTCGATGCATACCGAGTCAAAGTCGCTACGCCATCGCTCAATTGGCTCACAAATTGGATCTTTCTCTTTCCAAAGCACGACTCTCTTTTAGGATGCGATTTGTCTTACAAAAAATGAATTGTTTGAAAAATATTTTCTTAAGAAAGATCCATCGCGTAGTCTAAAATAATTAGTCGATAAAAGTTATATCATTATCAACAACAATTTATGTCTAAATATTTTTTGTGAACGGTGAAATTTTTTCGTCCATTTACTTTTATAAGCGATGTAAATAATTATTTCAAAGGAGATAACTTTTAATTCATTTATTTTTCATAAAATAAACGGAACCATGATTCGTACACCTTCACTTGCCTTAAAAACTATCATTGACTATGGCCAAATTTCACTTGTCAGAATCATAAGTGCCCTTGAATTACAATATAGGTGGATGGAAGCCCTATGCATGCATGACAGGTGCCAACTCCATCGGATAAGCACGATAGAGAGGTTACGTCGAAACTTTAGTCGCTTGCTTTTTACGTGCAATATGTTTCTGAAAGATACTTTTGCTTCTTTACAGGTTTATACTTATATTATATGACAAGTTTGCTCTTCGTAATCAGTTGCGCGGTCGGGGGCTCCAGTTAGAATTTGATCAGAGTCGTCGCAAGGGGAACCTTATTGCCATGGATCTCTAAAAGCTCATGGGGGCAAATTGCAAAATTAAAATTTGAAAGTATGTAAGTCGTGACGTCAACTTAGGAGGTAAAATTCAATTCCCCGGTGGTTAATTCCATAAAGTGTATGTACTTCGGGGAATGTGCTTTGTTCATGAAAGGTCGGAGGAGGAGGATGCGCAGCGGAAAAGTCGAATTTTAATTTAATGGACCAACGATTTGCGTGTCGAGCGGGGTATAATTCGTCGCATCCCCCACTGGAAGTTAGGTTTGGTCAAATCCTACGCCCGCTTTTCTCTCGCGGTCGCGTCATCATGCGGTTTTGGAACTCCTAGACCTAGACCTTTGTCTTTGTCTGACTCAATGGAGGAGAAGGGGCCACTTCTCGAGGACTAAACGGATCCCAACCCCTTTTTTCAACGTGGAGAGAGAGAAGGTGGGGGAGCTAAGTTGGTCAAAGACTTGCCTACAAGATATTGGGGACATATGCATTGCATGCGTATCATTTCACTTTAATTCGAGGGTTGTGAAAAAGCTAAGTGCTTAGTGTAACGATCTGAATATGAAGTAAAGCGCGGAATAAACGAAGTAATAAGAGAAAAGTATAGAAGATCAAACACAGAAGATTATAGTGGTTCGGCTTAATCCAAGCCTACGTCCACTTTGTCCAGAGACAGCCAATCGGCTGTTTATCACTAGTATCAAAAGAGATAGTACAATCAGATCACTTTCTCACTATCACTCTTCCAATACAATCTTTCGTTCACAATCAAATGCTTTGATGATTTCTCTCTCTTATTTTTCTCACAATGGATGTACTATAAATAGTCTTCTCCTTTGGTTACCGTTTAGCCTTCCATAAGTATCATCCATAAAATGTCCGTTGGAAGCTCAATGATTTCTTTCCAAAAATAGATCGTGTAACCAAAAAAGGAAATGATAAAATCAGATATGATTTGATCATTTGATCGATAGCTTCGGTTGAGCATTAATACGTAAATGCTATTCATCCTATATCGTATCTCAATCAAAAGATCTCTTGAAATCTCTTTGACTTTCTGCGTATAGATCTGAGAATCTTGATTAATCGAACTCCATTACCTTCTGGATATAAGTTCTACCAATTATCTTTTCCTTCTGAACATCTCCTCGTTCTGCATATAAGATCTTCTAATAGGATTAACCTTCTGAACTTTTCTTTCTTCTGCATATGATATCATCTGGTTTTGTCACCATCAAAATACTCTTCAACAATCTCCCCCTTTTTGATGGTGACAAAACTACCCTGCAGATTCGTTCTATAGCAACATTTGTATGAAGAAACATTTAAGTAGCTATCATAACAAAAGGTCAGAATGTCAATTGAGACAGAAGGTCAAAACATCCAAAAAAACCAACACTTGCAACTAAAGTATCCAAGTATCCAAAAAGTTCAATAAACGAACAATCTGCAGATTTTCTCCCCCTTTTTGGCAGCAATCAAAAAGGATCAAGGCTTGGGAGGAACACGAACGAGGGTAATATCCATAGTGTTAACAGCCTGGATAAGATTTGGACATCCCCAACAAGGGCATGCACGACTGCATGAAGTTCATCAATCTTCTTATTCATCCCAGCAGAAAGATCATCAATCTTCTTATCCAAGGCATGCATACGATCAATGGCCGCAGCCTGCTGCTCCTCAAGATTAAAGAAAGCCGCCTGAAGTTCGGCAATAGCTCCAGAAGAAGCAGAAGCAGAGGTAGAAGGACTCTCTCGTGGCGGACTCACTTGAGGTTGCGGAGATGGAGAAACTCCCCCTGTTTGAAGGTGAGAATGCGATGGAGCATCCAAGGAGGTCCGTGGCAATTCAGAAGGTAGTTGTGGTGAGCCAGGTTCATGCTGAGATTTGGAGGATGTGTGAGAATCAAGATCATCGGAGGAACTAATAGATACCTGACCTCGTGCAGAACGGGAGGAAACAGTTGCTGGAATAGCCTGCTGAGAAACAGAGAAGGCAGGATCGACCGGAGGTGCAGGAGGAATGTCAGAAGGAGCAGGTAGTTGTTCACTGAACAGAGGATCCGTAACTGGTAAGGCAGAGCCAATTGCTTGGGGCACCCTGCCACCATCTGAATGTGATGTACTGGATTCATCTCTGAGAGCAATAGATCGAGACTTCTTCTGTTTTGAAGATCCAGCAGATTTGACAATCTCTTTTCGCTTTTTAGAGCCAGGCGTTCCAGAGGGACTGGAAAAGGCAGGAAGCCCCATCAGTTCAGGAATTTTCATCTTTCCGATCGAGTTTTTGTCAACTACAGAATGAGGAAGGATAGTTGCAGTCATCGAAGTGGGTATGGATATCTTCAGACGATGAAATATCTGTGTGATGAGACTCCCATATGGAAGAAGACCAGAAGGTTTCACCAATGCCCTGTACATCTGCAACAGAATAATGTGTGGAAGACTAATGGGCCAGCGCATATCAAGAGCATACATCAATTTAGCTTCAGACTTGGATATATCTGTTTTGGAAGCAGACTTAGGACAAAACACATTGATGACAACTTTGTGAAGCAAAATATGATATGCTGTCATGCGAGAATACAGCAGCTTTCCTTGAGTAGAATTGTCCCGAGTAAAATATCGCAGAATGGCCTCATCAGTAACTTCCTTGGAGACAAACTCAGCACGAGGAACTTTCAGAAGGTCAGCCAAATCATATACAGAAAACCCATGGATAACATTGTTGACCGAGAAGGAAATAGAGTTTCTGGTTGGAAAAGACAAATTCGAGTAAAAATAGGCAGTTAACTCCTTGTAGGCAGGCACCGCCTCGGTGCAAAAGAACTCAAATTTGTGACTTTTCAATAGACTTCTTAACTTTATTTTGATGCGATCCAGAAAGTCAAAATCGATCGTGCGAGGGGGCATCACACCTCTGTCAAGCAGTGTCTGATAAACCTGATGATGGTTCTCAGACCTAAAAAGGTTATCAGCAGTTCCAGAGTCTTTGTTTGCAATACCTTGTCGTGGGACAAAAAACGAGTACAACTTCTCATCATCATCAGGTATATGAGCCAATTTTGAAGAAGGCTCAGGAGAAATATCCAAGGCATGCGACGGAGCAGGGGAGCGAGGTCGAGTAATGCCACAATCTTCGACGATTTTCAGAAACGCATCAAGAGAGGAATATCCCTCTCCCGTCAAATAGCGATTAATAGAAGAATGTGGTTCATCGGAACGTACCATCTGAGTATATGTGGCATAGATACCTTTGACAGCTTTGCTCTGAAGAGGGACCCCTTCGTCAATGTCCTCCATTGGAGAATCTTCGGTGAGGTCAAAATGAGTGGGACCAGAAGCAGACCCAAAGTGTTTGTCGGTCAACCGAGACGATTTACGGGTCCCAGACATGGAGAAAATCGAGTGGAACGGACGAGCACAAAGATGCAGACAAAGCGATAAAACAGGGCTAGGGTTTGTAGAAAGGGCAAAAGACAATCGTGTGTTTTGAGAAAGAGAGAGACTTTTGCGGAAAAGATGATAAGAAGAAATCCAAATATTCTAAAAATATAAAAGAAAAAGAGGGAATGACGGTTGTATTTTGGAAGAAACCACCTCTAGTTTTGTTTTTGTTTTTGAAAAAGGATCCGATTAAATAGGCAATAAATAATAGTCAAGTACCGAGAACATACCTGTTCAAAAATAACGGTCGAAAATCTTCAAACACGAAGCCTAGAAAGAGAGAATATTCAGACGATCTCTGATGAATTCGAATGATCGTTTGTCCAAGGCTTTTGTGAAGATATCGGAAAGCTGATTCTTGGCGTCAATAAAAGTGATAACAACATCCTTCTTCTGAACATGATCACGGATGAAATGGTGACGAATCTCAATATGTTTAGCACGAGAATGAAGGATAGGATTCTTGGTTAAATCTATAGCACTTGTGCTATCACACCGAATTTCAACACAGTATTTCGGAATTCCAAAGTCTTGCAATTGTTGTTTCATCCACAGAATTTGAGAACAACAACTGCTTAGAGCCACATATTCAGACTCTGCAGTAGACATAGCAACAGTATGCTGTTTGCGAGAGAGCCAGGAAACTAACATGTTTCCAAGCAGCTGACAATTACCCGTTGTACTTTTGCAATTAAGTCTGCAGCCAGCCATGTCAGCATCAGAATAACCAAGAAGTGTGAAATTCCCTTCCTTGGGATACCAAAGACCAAAGTTTGAAGTAGTCGCAATATACTTGATTATTCGTTTCACAGCCGTGAGATGTGATTCCTTAGGATCAGATTGAAATCTAGCACAAAGACAAACACTGAATAGAATGTCAGGACGAGAAGCAGTGAGATATAGAAGTGATCCTATCATACTCCTGCAAAGCTTCTGATCAACAGGTCGTCCTTCTGTATCTTTATCAAGTTTAGAAGTGGTAGACATAGGAGTATCTACTCTTTTACAATTTTCCATACCGAACTTCTTGATAATATCTTTGGCATACTTCTCCTGAAATATGAAAGTCCCATGATTGGACTGCTTAACTTGAAGACCCAGAAAGAAAGTTAACTCACCCATCATACTCATTTCGAATTCACTTTGCATATCTCTTGCAAAGTTCTGACAAAGAGTTTCATTAGATGATCCGAATAAAATATCATCTACATATATCTGGACTAACAGAAAATCCAGATGAACCCTTTTTATGAATAGAGTAGTATCAACTTTACCTTTGACAAAACCATTAGAAAGAAGAAAGTTACTCAATCTCTCGTACCAAGCTCGAGGAGCTTGTTTTAATCCATAGAGAGCTTTCTTCAATCGGAGAACATGATTGGGCTTAATAGGATCTTCAAACCCAGGAGGTTGAGCAACAAAGACTTCTTCTTGAATAAAGCCGTGAAGAAATGCACTTTTGACATCCATTTGAACTACCCTGAAATTATTAAAGCAAACAAAGGCTAGTAATAGACGTATTGCTTCTAACCTTGCAACAGGGGCGTAAGTCTCGTCATAGTCAATTCCTTCTTCTTGAGTGTAGCCTTTAGCTACAAGTCGAGCCTTGTTACGAATCACCAAACCATCTTCATCAACTTTGTTTCTGAAAACCCACTTGGTTCCAATGATGGTTTTTCCTGGAGGCTTAGGAACTAGTTCCCAGACATCATTGATAGCAAATTGCCTCAACTCGTCCTGCATAGCTTCTATCCAGCTATCATCTGTAAGAGCATCGTCTACCTTTTTGGGTTCGTGAGTAGATATGAGAGCAATAGCACTTGATTCCATCCTTTCTTCCGGCAATATTAACTTACGAGATCGAGTTTGTATACCTTGATCAAGTTCTCCAATAATAAGATCAATAGGATGACTAGACTTATGCTTCCAGTCCTTTATAACACGAGAAACACTTGAAGAGATCTCCGGTACACGGTCAGAAGAGGAGACAGATGGTTTATCAATCCCAGAAGATGAACAAACAGAGTGATCTATAGATGAATCAGTATGAGTGAAATAGTTAACAGGTAGAGATCCTTCTGAATTTGAAACATACTCAAAAGATTCATTGTCTGAAAATTTCACATGAATTGATTCTTCAACTACTAGAGAATTTGTATTGAAAACTCTAAAGGCCTTGCTAGTAGAGGAATAACCCAGGAAAATACCTTCGTCTGATCTGGCGTCAAATTTTCCTATGCGATCACTTGAGTTCTTGAGAAGAAAACATTTACATCCGAAAACATGGAAGTAAGACACATCAGGTTTCTTGCCCTTAAATACCTCATAGGATGTCTTCTGTAGAATTGGCCTGAGGAAAACTCGATTAATGATATAACAGGCAGTGGACACCGCTTCAGCCCAAAAACGAGAAGGTAAATTGCTTTCGATAAGCAAAGTTCTGGCCATTTCTTGTAAGGACCTGTTCTTCCTTTCAACCACCCCGTTTTGCTGAGGTGTGTATGGTGAAGAAAAAGAATGAACAATACCATATTCATCACAAAACGCAGAGAAATCTTGATTATCAAATTCTCCTCCGTGATCAGATCGAATAGAAGAAATAAAGTACCCTTTCTCATTCTGAATTTGTCTTGCAAACCGAGAGAAAATAGAGAATGTTTCAGACTTGGTTGCAAGAAAGTAAACCCAGGTGAAACGAGAATAGTCATCAACTATGACTAAGCAAAATTTCTTTCCTCCAATACTTTGAGAGCGAGTTGGTCCGAATAAATCCAGATGAAGAAGTTGAAGATCTCGAACTGTAGATATTTGATTGACAGACTTAAAAGAACTTTTTACCTGCTTTCCCAAAATACAAGGAGTACAAAGATCTGAACTTTTGAAAGGAATAGAAGGGAGACCCCTCACAAGCTTCTTGGAGGAGAGTTTAGCAAGTTGTTTCAAATTAGCATGACCGAGTTTCCTGTGCCACAGAATTGCCTCTTCCTGCAAAGTAACTAGACATTGCAAATTTTCTAGATTAATATCCAGAATGTAAATATTACCATGTCTACGTCCAGTAAAGACTTGTGAGTTATCCTTGCTGAATCCAAAACAAACTCCTTCTTGAAAGGTAATCTTGTATCCAGAATCACATAATTGGCTGATGCTGAGTAAGTTGTAGTTCAGGCCTTTAACAAGTGAAACCCTGTTGATAACAAGATTTCCGATTTTGACTGTCCCAGTGCCGATGATCTTTCCATTACTATTACCTCCGAAAAATACTTTTCCACCATCAATATTTACTAGATTGATGAAAAAATCTGAATTTCCAGTCATATGTCTCGAGCATCCACTGTCTAGATACCACTTCATTTTATTTTTCAAGGATACCTGCAAATAACAAAATACTCAAACTTTCTTTGGTACCCAGACTTTCTTGGGTCCAGTAACAGTCCTTTTTGGTACCCACATTCTTTTGGGTCCAGTAGAGTTAGTAGAAAAACCAAATAATCCAAACACATAAGATTTTGATTTAGAATGTTCTCTATCAAGATATTCTGAATTATTCGAGGAACGAAAAAGAGAATCATCTCCAACAGGTTTGACAAAAACCTTTTTAAAATGATCTTCATAAACCTTTTTGGAAGGTCTTTGCATTAGTCTCTCTTTGACTTTAGGAAAGTCAATCAAAGGAACCGTTATAGAAGACATTCCTAAACATTCTTTTTTAAAATACGGCCTTTGAATGGAAAGAATTTTTTTCAGCTTCTCAGATCCATCAGAAAATCTTTTAGAAAGGCAAGAGAAATCAGATTTTAAACAAACGTTTTCTTTTTCAAGAGAATCAACTTTTTGCTCAAGACAAGAAGAATCTTTTTGTAAAATCTCAATTTTTTTTCTCAAAAAGACTTCCTGTCGTTTGAGTCTCTGATTTTCCTTTTTTAAATCAGAAACCTCCTTAAGAGAATCTTCTAGATCAGAACAAAGTTCATCAATGTATCTAGCAATTTTAATAGGAACTCTGAGATTACTTACCTGATTTTCATTGTAATCAGATTCATAGTCGGAATCAGAACCATCAAATGAATCAGAATTTGCCATAAGACAAACATTGAATTGATCATCACTCGATTCACATTCAGTGTCGCTCCAAGTTTCAGCTTTGAGAGCTCTTTTGTATTTCTCATCTCTTCCCTTTTTGAGTAAGGGACAGTCGAGTTTTATATGACCTTTCTTCTTGCAGTTAAAGCAAGTAACATCTGCATATTGTCCTTCAGCTTCTGTACTTTGTCTCAACGTATTCTGCTGATAGTATCTCGGTCTCCGTCTCTGAAAATTTTGTTAACTGTTGCTTAATCTGTGCTTTTGGAAACTCTGTTGACCATCTTCCATTCCTCTCCTTTGTGAGTTCATTTGATTTGAACTGCTTCTGTTGTTCCTGTTGAACTTCTTGAATCTTTTCACCAGGAGTGCTATTTCTTCATCATTGAGATAGTCTTCTGAATCTGCATCATTAAAATCCTCATTAGATTTTAATGCTAAAGTTTTCTTACCTCTAGTGTTCTCAGTCTCAACAAGCTTTTCTTCTTCATAAGCTTGGAGAGTTCCAACAAGCTCATCGAGGGATAAAGGTTGAATCCGTTGAGTTTCTCTGATGGAAGTTTTAATATAAGTCCATTCGGAAGTAAGACCACGAAGAAGTTTGTTGACCTTCATCTGTCCTTCAACTGGATGACCTTGATAAGCTAGGCCATTTGTGATTTCAGTAAACCTACTGAACATGTCAGTAATGCTCTCCCCTTCCTTCATTTTAAAAGACTCATACTGATTGAGAAGAATATTCGTTCTGGTCTCCTTAACTCGATCTGTGCCTTCATAAGTTACACTTAGAATATCCCATATTTCCTTTGCTGAATCACAAGAAGAAATACGATTATATTCAGAAGTAGATAAAGCACAATATAAAGAATGAATAGCTTTAGCATCAGTATCCTGTCTTTTCTTTAATTCAGATTGAGTCAGAGGATTAGAATCTGAAGATGTTTCTTTGCCAGATGGAGAATTCGGAGAAACGCCATTTTGCACCAATTCCCACTCTAGTGGATCTTTTGCTCTAAGGAATGCTTTCATCTTGTTCTTCCATATGCTATAATCATTTCCATCAAATAGAGGAGGACGAAAGTGACTCTGTCCTTCCATCAGACCTGTAGCACTAGCCATTGATCGTTCTGCTCAAAAGTACAAACACTTCAAAAACGAGCAACCTGGCTCTAATACCAATTGAAAAAGCTAAGTGCTTAGTGTAACGATCTGAATATGAAGTAAAGCGCGGAATAAACGAAGTAATAAGAGAAAAGTATAGAAGATCAAACACAGAAGATTATAGTGGTTCGGCTTAATCCAAGCCTACGTCCACTTTGTCCAGAGACAGCCAATCGGCTGTTTATCACTAGTATCAAAAGAGATAGTACAATCAGATCACTTTCTCACTATCACTCTTCCAATACAATCTTTCGTTCACAATCAAATGCTTTGATGATTTCTCTCTCTTATTTTTCTCACAATGGATGTACTATAAATAGTCTTCTTCTTTGGTTACCGTTTAGCCTTCCATAAGTATCATCCATAAAATGTCCGTTGGAAGCTCAATGATTTCTTTCCAAAAATAGATCGTGTAACCAAGAAAGGAAAGGATAAAATCAGATATGATTTGATCCTTTGATCGATAGCTTCGGTTGAGCATTAATACGTAAATGCTATTCATCCTATATCGTATCTCAATCAAAAGATCTCTTGAAATCTCTTTGACTTTCTGCGTATAGATCTGAGAATCTTGATCTACCGAACTCCATTACCTTCTGGATATAAGTTCTACCAATTATCTTTTCCTTCTGAACATCTCCTCGTTCTGCATATAAGATCTTCTAATAGGATTAACCTTCTGAACTTTTCTTTCTTCTGCATATGATATCATCTGGTTTTGTCACCATCAAAATACTCTTCAACAGGTTGTAAATCTTTAATTCGAGGGTTGTAAATCATTTCACTTTCAGAGATATGCATTGCATGCGAGGAGGCCAAAAGCTTGCGGCGCCTACTGGAGACTTCTAGATCGTTTTATCTTATTTATCTTGATTTCTTTCATCTTTTAAAATTCTTCGTAACAATAACCCATTAGCAGGGCATGGAGATCTAACCATTTGAATGTCCGTGGAACACTTTCCAAGTCCCATAGACAAGCCACATCTAGACTTTCAGCCTGTGCATAGAACATTTATATTGATTAGATCACATGAGAATATAATTCTTTACGAATATCGCAATATTAGTATTGGTTGTTTGCTTGAATTTATCAAAAAGACAAACTTTATTAAGAAAATTCACTTGTCATGAACAAATGTGTAATGAACGTGATAAAAAAAAAAGATCTTTTCGAATAGGGTTTCAACAGGTGACATAAGCCTCTATGTTGGATTTCATTTCGGAACACAAACCAAAACAATCTGACAATCGGAGAGTCTTGTCATTTCAACGTGTCCTGGTAATTACTTGGTAATATATTAAGTGTTCTCTTGCAATGTGGTCCCTAACGTCGACTCCAGCAAGAATAGCACTCCTCCAGGGGAAAAGAAGAAGAGGAGGAGGAGCTCTTAATACTCGAATCACATTGCAGGTGGCTTCCATCGAATACTTTAGAGGATGGGAACCTGTGATAGGATTGTGGAAAAACCATAGTGAATAAATGTAGGTGTGGGATTATGTTTCAAAATCTAACAAACACCCTTAGGGAAATGAAATTCGAGATTCATAAGCTATGACCCTAATGGGAGAAGAAGCGCCTCAGGCTCGCAGGTATATGATGTCGAGAATCACGTGACTACTGGGAGAGTGAATTAGGCATACAAATTTTGTGGAAGAAACTTAGACAGAAAGCAAGAGATGTATTCTAATGCCTAGCGACGGACTCCCAATTCAGACTTCATGGAGGAAAGGGAGCAAACTGATATAAGCTCTTGAGGAAATTCTCATGATTCATAAAAAACCATTCATCTTAATCATATTAAAGCCGAGCCTGAAGTTACTTTACATTACAAGAAAAATAAAGCATCCTAGAGATTAAAAATAATGGCAAACTCTATTGACAAGTTTGTCACCAAATTTAATCTTTATCCAAAGTTTTGTACTTTATTAAGTCGATAATTCTTTCCAACACTGTATTATGCAAGACCATTCTCGGTAATGCCTAAATCTTAAAGGGGGAAAGAATTAATATAACAAAACTTTCAAACTATACTTATTGGAATATAACTACCCTAATCTTTTCATTATATTATAAAAAAATCCTAAGCTTGCCGATCGTGATACTCGTATCCCAAATTCTTTTGTATCATGAAAGAATTCCCAACTTACACCAATGCGATAAACTTACCTTGGATAAAATTGTAGTACATGTAATATATATTATACATGTATTAAGTATGGGTGGTTTTCTCATGACACGGAAAAAAAAATCGAGAGCAAGTTGAGGTTTTTTTTTTAATGGCATTTATCCTCAATTTTACCGAAACTTGTATTTTTTTATTAAAATTGATGATTTTTGTATCGATGTATTGGTGCTTGAAAAGGCGAAGTAAGGCTGTGCTTTGATGGTGATGAAACCCTGTATGAGTCATTGAAAAGGAAAAAAACCCAATTCGGGAGCCAACATAACAACAACGAAAGCATCTGAAAATGAAAGCCTCTCCTTTGTCATCCCTTATTAAATTACGAAGGAAGTCCACATGAAACTGCTGACGGTTGTCGTGCAATCCAAACTACAACTTCTCTTCGGACAATTTCGCACGGGGCCCATTAGGACTACTCGTCCTTGACAAGCAATCGACACCGACGGCTTTGACAAAAGAGCACGACTTTTCAAAGCACAGCAAAAATTCTGCATCTCCATCCGACAATCTTATTACGGGGTTCTTTGGATTACTAAAATTTTAATGAAAAATGAAATATATTCTGATGAAAAATATGTGAAAGACATATATGATGATCAATTATTATACTGATCGAAAAATATATCGCAACGACGGACATATCTTGATCATCACAAATTAAATGCTTATTTACAACTTCCTAAAAATTCTTAAGTGAATTACCACAGTGAGAAAAGAGATTGAAAGCAAAAAAAAAAAAAAAAAATTAGGCTCAGTTCGTTTCGCGAAATATAGCATCTCCAGAAAACGTTTTCCAGAAAGTCATTTTCTCGGAAAATGACAACATTTGTCGATGTTCGTTTGAACCTTAAAAATAAATTCACAAACTGTTTGTTCTTTCCGTTTTTGTTTTTTTGTTCATGGACGCCCGACTACTGCCGGACCACCGCCTTTGCGCTGGCCGCCGGAGCCCCGAAATGTGCATATGAATTATCATTTGATTGTACTTTATCCTCAAAATATGCAACTTTTTGCCCCATGGAAAAGGCTATCGGGACGACTTATTTTTCCTCGCTTAGCTTACATGTTTCATGTTCTGGACAGCAGAAATCGTCACTTGAGAAACCACTTGTTCTTGCCGACCGTGTTGCCGTGTTCTAGCTCGAACAAGAAAACTTGCCTGAGGGATGCTAAAAATGGTAATTGGTCTGCATTACCATCTCACGACAGAGCTCCTCGAAGCCGCTTTCTTCACTTACTTCCGACATTCTTTCGAAAAATTCATCTTTGATCTCGTGAGCAGAGCTATAAAAAATAGCAGCCGACCGTCTCTGCATAATCGCAGACCTGCCTTTTGTCCGGTGATTGACGGCTGTCCAGCGGCCGGTGGCCTGGTGGTGGATTTATTGGTAATTTGGTCGATATTGAAAATTGGTTGGCTATCGAAAAATATTTTCCTTTCTTCCCTGTTTTTACAATAACATTTTCCTTTGTTTGGAAAACATTTTCCTTAGCAGGTTATTTTCCGTCCCCGAACACTACAATTTCTGAAAAGTATTTTTCGGAAAAATATTTTCGGTCAAACGAACATAGCCTTAGTTCTTGTACATTACCCCGATGAAAACTGTCTTCGATAATTGCTCTTTAATAATAAATGGATATGGGCTTAGCCCATCTTCGACTTAGCCCATCTCGGACGGTCCACATCAGTTACATTATCTTGCCAGCCCCAAACAGTACTTCGTAGCTAAAGGGAAAAAAGCCCGGTAATTCGGCTCTTCAACAACCCAATTCGATGGGGGGTCCAGCTATCATAATCTAAAGACACCATCTCCATCAAAGTAAGCAGATCCACGAAGTGCCGTGGCAAAAAAGATATTGCATCTCACGCGCGTCATTAAATCCATTTCACCATTTGACAGCGCATGCTCAAGTAACTGCGAAAAGATCACAGTGTCGATTAAGAAACGATGCTATAACAAAACGAGAAGTGCTGCTCCCATGTGCTTGGCTCGCATCCGCTTCCTAAGTTGACTGAGAGAAGCCCAGAGAGCTCGGGATCTCTGGGCGGCGCCGGCGCGGTCGACTCAAGAAGCTGCGGAGCAGAAACTGGAGGCAGCCTGATGCTGGGTATAAGCTCGCCGTAGCTCGTCATCTTCAGAAGAAAGTAACCGTTGAAGGCGATGGAGGGACGAGGGTTTTCTCGTGGAATTTACCCAGAGTGCGAGAAAGCGGCCATTCTTTTATGCAATCCTAGCCGAGTTTCTTGTTTCAAGTCGTCCTGGACCTCCAGAATCCATGTTCATGCAAGCACGGCGCAATTCTATATGTTCATGTCATTATACTGCGTTATTTTATGCTCTTTATTTTATTGTTCTTCGAATTCTCTACTGTTTTAAGGTTATTTCCAGCTTTCAGTGTCCCCCATAACCAAGCAGGATATTCATTGGATTTTCTTGGATGAGGATCATTTTGACACTCGTTGGGAGCATACTGCAAATCATTTGAGCGCTCTCAAAAGAAGTGAAATACCTGCGAATCATTGAATTCGCGAATTCGGGTTCGTCTATCACTTGGCCTGGTCATAAACACATATAGAGTGCAAACTAGCTCTTCAGCGTTTTTCTCTTAATCTTAAAATTTTTTGGAAAATGATTGCCTCACTTATGTCAGGTGGTCATTCTACCATCTTGACCCTCTATTTTCCCTCCTATCGAAACGGTTCCCCCCCCCCCCCCCCCTCTCTCTCCATTGGATCACATGACATCAGTCTGATGTTGGGTGATCCAAGTCCAAAATTTTTAGGTCTAAGGTACTGTGCACAAATTGAATGAAGACTTTCGAAAGAATATAAAGATTAAACCTCAATAGAGATACTAGAGGTCGAGACAAATGATAATTGCCAGATGCATAACAAGAGTCAAAGTTGAAGGATAAGTTCTGATGGCTAGATTAGTAACGTATCGTAAGTCCTGAAAATTAGCTGTCCTTACTGAATGCAAGACCAATAATCTTTACTTTGCAACGATCAGAGTGAAAGCTTCCTACATAATCTTAATTCTGCTAATTGTATCATTCGTGGATGTTCAATATGTTCTTTTCTAATCAGTAGTTTCAGATGTTTTAACTAAGCTAATGTGATGTGGAATGGGTGCAGGTCCTCTTCAATGAAGATGAATTTTCAGAAATGGAATCAAGGAGCAGCATATTAAAGCCTCCAGACTAAAAAGAATAAGTGAACAGAATAAAACCAATCCCAACACTTCAAATTCAACCAATTTTTATAGATCCTGGCCCGATGAAGAAGCCGGACAAGGCTAAAGTGCCGAACAAGAGTCTCAAGAGCGGATTATACTTGGAAATCACGGGGAGGGTGCAGCACGAGAGAAACGAGTTGAAACACTTCATTGTTGATGACCATGTGGTAATCACCTCAAATGAATAGGTCTAAGCACGGGCCATCAGTGAGTAGGGGATTGCATTTAGAAGATGGAGCGGAACGTTTTTTATAATGTAACTAGCATGTAGCATCAAGATAATAGGGTATGCTACTACTTGTATTGTTGGTAAGGAAACCTTAAATTCATCGTTCTTATACAGGGGCATCTACCACCTGCACGTCCAGTGAATGATCTGTTGGAATTTTAGAGTAAAATAAGGGTGAATGAGAAATTGTTCTCAAGAAAGAAACCCTTAGTGGGATGTGGGTCCCACATGTGAAAAGCAACCTTGTGAGTGGAAAGTGTAGAACCACTTGTCCCACATAGACTAAAAGGAAGGCTTTGGAGGGGTTTATATGTGATTACACTCCTATAGAGTGTTAACTTAAAATCACAAGTACTATGCCTCGCGCGCGCGCGCAGGGGGGTGCAAATCCGATTCCCGTCGAACTTGAACTTGTGCGCGAGCGTGCGACCTGCGCACACGAATGCAACTCCGAAAAAGTGGGCGTAGAAATAAGTCACTTTTTACCTTCTTTCTATATTGTTATGTTTTGGTAATGGTGGGATTCGTCTGGATCTAGAAATGTTCAGACTTTGTAAAGTCTGAATGTGGGATTCGTCCGGGTCTGGAAATGTTCAGACTTTGTAAAGTCTGAATGTGCGATCAGACTTTGTACAGTCTGAAGAACACTAGACTTAACGGTAAAGTCTGTAACCGCCAGATTTGGATTAAATGATGGTTTTAATCCAATAATTCGTAACAGTTGGTAACGGCTGAATTAAAGCCGTATTATTAAGGTTGTAACGTTCGTATTAATCATCGTTAATGCTTGTAACGGTTGATTAATGACGATGATTAATTCCTAAACGGTAAATTAATTACCGAACGGTCTCTCCACATTGTTTTATTATCTTCGATCATTCTTTTTGCCCGGGCAAGCATACGTGCATACGTTTTAGCATTTCTTCGAAAAAGCTTTGCATAGATTTTGTGTTTTTGAAAGTGTTCAGCATTGTTCGTTGTTCAAGTTCGCCGAAAGCTACGGAGATCTACTCTTCTTGGCTGTCAACCGTTGTATCCTGGGAGACAGACGTCCACATTGCCTCACGTGTGCTGGAGAGTTCCTCATTGTGTACTGGAGGGGACGAATCTGTTTTAAGGAAAACTGTGATTAGCACAGGCCTCAGTTTTTACTTGTTCTAGTGTTTGAGTCAGTTTGTAATCACGTCTTTCTAGTGAAGTCCATTTGAATTTATTTTTTGCTCATTGTATTCGAGCATAATTTCCAACAAGCTTAAAACAGATTCGTTGTTCAATGGCTTCTGGAAAGGACGTGGTTGACATCTCAACTGAGGATGTGGTTGATGTTCGTGGGAAGAGCGTTGTGGATGCTACTGGTGGCTCCAACACCAAAACTACAGAAGCTGTCCCTGCTGCGGTCCATCAGTCTGGACCTTCTGCTGTCCCAGTTCTGGGTTCTACTCCACATGGAGAGCGACCAGAAAAGTTCGACGGATCAAATTTCAAGCGCTGGCAACAGAAGATGCTGTTCTACCTGATGACGCTCGGCCTTGCAAGGTTCCTGACAGAAGATGCCCCTGCCGCTCCTGCGTCTTCGGATGATCCAGAATATGATCGGCAAGCTGCCATTGCTGCTGATGCGTGGAAGCATTCTGACTTCCTATGTAGGAATTATGTCATGAATGGCTTACACGATTCACTGTACAATGTGTACTGTGATAAGCGAACAGCGAAAGAGCTGTGGGAATCGCTTGACCATAAGTATAAATCAGAGGATGCTGGTGCAAAGAAATTTGTGGTCGGACGGTTCCTCGATTTTAAAATGGTTGATTCCAAGACTGTCATCAGTCAAGTGCAGGAAATCCAAGTGATTTTGCACGAGATTGCGGTTCATGGTATGAATCTGAGTGAATCCTTCCAGGTGGCTGCGATAATTGAAAAGCTGCCTTCTGGTTGGAAGGACTTCAAGAACTACCTAAAGCATAAGTGGAAGGAGATGAACCTTGAAGAACTGATTGTTAGACTTCGCATTGAAGAAGACAACAAAAGTTCTGAACGCAAGTTGTTTGCACCTTCTGCTGCTAAGGCGAACGTTCTGGAGTTAAAGAAAGTCCACAAGGAAAAGAAGGTTGCCAAGCCGAGGCTAGCACCTAAAGGAGGCGTTTCCAAGAACAAGTTTTCTGGAAAATGCTTCAATTGTGGCAAGATGGGACATAAATCTGCAGAATGTAGACTTCCCAAAAAGAAGAATCAAGCCAATATGCTGAATGATATATCTAAGGATGTGTCGAACATGAACCTATCGGCTATGATTTCTGAGGTGAATTTGGTGGGATCCAATCCGAAAGAATGGTGGATTGACACCGGTGCCACGAGGCACGTATGTTCTAGTTTGGACCTATTCACCAAGTTTGAATCTGTTCATGGACATAAGGTCTACATGGGAAATTCTGCAACGTCCAAGGTAGAAGGACAAGGGACTGTGCTTCTGAAGATGACCTCAGGGAAGGTGTTGACTCTACAGAATGTTCTGTACGTGCCAGAAATCCAGAAGAACCTAGTGTCTGGGTCTTTGTTGAATAAGCATGGGTTTCGCATGGTCTTTGAGTCTGACAAAGTGATCTTGTCAAAGTCTGGAATGTACGTGGGTAGGGGATATGTATCCGAAGGGCTTTTTAAGCTCAATGTTCTGAATATGATCAATAAAGAAGGAACGTCTTCTGTTTATTTGCTTGTGTCTTCCAATTTGTGGCATGGTAGACTTGGACATGCAAATAATAATGTCTTGCGTAGACTTATTGAATTGGAACATATACCCACATTCCATATTGATTCAGAACATAAGTGTGAGATTTGCGTTGAGGCAAAACTAACGAGGTCATCGTTTCAAACAATTGAAAGAAAGACCGAGCCACTTGAATTGATACATAGCGATGTATGTGATTTGAAATTCGCACCATCGAGGGGCGGTAATAATTATTTTATTACCTTTATAGATGATAGCACGAAATATTGCTATGTGTATTTGCTTAAAAGCAAAAGTGAAGCCATAGAGAAGTTTGTTCTCTATAAGAATGAGGTTGAAAATCAACTCAATCGGAAAATCAAAAGATTGAGAAGTGATAGAGGTGGAGAGTATGAAGCACCATTTGGTGATTTCTGTGCACAACATGGAATTGTGCATGAAATGACTGCACCTTACTCTCCTCAATCTAATGGTGTGGCAGAACGTAAAAATCGCACATTGAAAGAGATGATGAATGCGATGTTACTAAGTTCTGGTCTACCCCAGAACATGTGGGGAGAAGCTATTTTATCGAGTAATTACCTTCTGAATAGGGTACCTCGAAAGAAAGAGGATAAAACCCCTTACGAGTTATGGAAAGGTAGAAGACCTTCATATGAATACTTGCGAGTGTGGGGGTGTCTTGCTAAAGTAGTTGTGCCAACACCAAAGAAGGTAAAGATAGGTCCTAAAACGGTGGATTGTATCTTTATTGGTTATGCATAGTGCATATCGATTTCTTGTGTATGAATCTAAAATCCCAGATATACACAAGAATATGATCATGGAATCTAGGAATGCGTCTTTCTTTGAAAACGTGTTTCCATGTAAATCCAAAGTTGGATCAAGTTCTTCAAAAAGAACAGAAGGTGTGTATGACTCGGATCACGAAAGTCATGATTCAGATCATGAACTAGAACCGAGACATAGCAAGAGGGTGAGAGTAGAAAAATCATTTGGAGATGATTTTCTGACTTATTTGTTAGAAAAAGAACCACTCAATTATACAGAAGCTGTGACTTCTTCAGAAGGTCTGCTTTGGAAAGAAGCGATCAAAAGTGAAGTAGATTCTATTATGCAGAATCATACTTGGGAGTTAGTAGAACTTCCTCTTGGTTGTAAACCTTTGAGGTCCAAATGGATCTTTAAAAGGAAGATGAACGCTGATGGTTCAATTGATAAGTATAAAGCCAGACTTGTAATCAAAGGATACAAGCAAAGAGAAGGCTTAGATTACTTTGATACATATTCTCTCGTGACGAGAATAAACTCCATAAGGATGATACTTGCGATTGCTGCATTGCAAAATCTAGAAGTACATCAAATGGATGTAAAAACAGCTTTCCTAAATGGTGATTTAGATAAAGAAATCTATATGGAACAACCTGAGGGTCTGATAGTTCCAGGACAAGAAAAGAAAGTCTGTAGATTGGTAAAATCGTTGTATGGTCTGAAACAAGCGCCAAAGCAGTGGCATGAGAAGTTTGATAATACAATGATTACCAATGGATTCAAGATTAATGAATCTGATAAGTGTGTCTATACTAAAGAGACAGAAGATGGCTATGTCATTCTATGTCTTTACGTTGATGACATTCTAATTGTGGGTAGTGACAATGAGATAGTCAAATCTACCAAGAGGATGTTGAATTCAAGATTCGATATGAAAGATTTGGGATATGCTGATGTGATTCTAGGAATAAAGATCACAAGAATGTTAGAAGGTCTAATCTTAGACCAGTCACACTATGTGGACAAGATTCTTGAAAAATTCAACACGAATGATTCCGGTATTGCTAGAACACCACTAGACAATAACCTTCATCTGTTTAAGAACAGAGGAGAGGGTATTTCTCAAGTAGAATACTCTAGAGTAATAGGTAGTCTGATGTACTTAATGAGTTGTACAAGACCAGACATTGCCTATGCAGTTAGCAAATTAAGTAGATTTACGAGCAATCCGAGTGCTGACCATTGGAAAGCAATAGTCAGAGTACTAAGGTACTTACGGTATACTCGGAATTATGGTTTGCACTATATAAGGTATCCTTCTGTTCTGGAAGGATATAGTGATGCGAACTGGATATCTGATGTTAAAGACTCGAATTCTACAAGTGGATATATATTCACACTTGCTGGTGCAGCTGTTTCTTGGAAATCCTCTAAACAGACTTTGGTAGCCAGATCTACAATGGAATCAGAGTTTATCGCTTTGGATAAATGTGGAGAAGAGGCTGAGTGGTTACGCCATTTCTTAGAGGATATTCCCAAATGGGAAAAACCTGTGCCTCCGATTTGTATACATTGTGATAGCCAATCTGCGATTGGAAGGGCACGAAGTAACATGTATAATGGTAAGTCTAGACATATACGTCGTAGACATAATACCATTAGACAACTACTCTCAACTGGAATTATCTCTATTGACTACGTGAGATCAAAGGATAATATTGCGGATCCGCTAACCAAAGGGTTAAACCAAGAGTTAGTTGAGAGGTTGACGAAAGGAATGGGACTAAAGCCCATAGAGCAATGAGGAGTATAGAGGAAAACCCAACCTAGTTGACTGGAGATCCCAAGATCTAGGTTCAAAGGGACAACCTACCATACAGACTCATAAGGTCACTGTGGGGGAGTTACCCTCAACCCATTTCTATGTCTTGAAAGTGACTATATACGGGAAAGATGATAGCAAAATTGACGCTTAAGTGGAGCTAATGTGATTGCTCAAAACTTAAGGCAATTTGCTTTAATGATAATTAAGTGGAGTAATGAAGTTGCTCGAGACTTAAGATATCACCTATGTAAGAGTGAAGAGTGGCCGCTTCAAAGAAGAATTTGGGGGCTAAATTCTTTCTAAACTCTCCCAGAACCAGGTCGGTGTTCGTGGCCAAAACGAACACAACCGAGAACTGAACAAATGATTGATTCCTGTGTGGAGTATATGGGTCCTTCACATAAAAAAGCATGACAATTCAAAGACATCGTGTCTACTGGATAGCTAGTGAAGCAAGTATACTTTCACAAGGGAAGGTTCAAAGGGTGATACCTACCTATCCTATGCAGGTTTCAGAGCTGAACACTGTCGTAGTGTCAAAATCAAAGCAATTTTCATTTATGTGGGGGATTGTTGGAATTTTAGAGTAAAATAAGGGTGAATGAGAAATTGTTCTCAAGAAAGAAACCCTTAGTGGGATGTGGGTCCCACATGTGAAAAACAACCTTGTGAGTGGAAAGTGTAGAACCACTTGTCCCACATAGACTAAAAGGAAGGCTTTGGAGGGGTTTATATGTGATTACACTCCTATAGAGTGTTAACTTAAAATCACAAGTACTATGCCTCGCGCGCGCACGCAGGGGGGGTGCAAATCCGATTCCCGTCGAACTTGAACTTGTGCGCGAGCGTGCGACCTGCGCACACGAATGCAACCCCGGAAAACTCCGAAAAAGTGGGCTTAGAAATAAGTCACTTTTTACCTTCTTTCTATATTGTTATGTTTTGGTAATGGTGGGATTCGTCTGGATCTAGAAATGTTCAGACTTTGTAAAGTCTGAATGTGGGATTCGTCCGGGTCTGGAAATGTTCAGACTTTGTAAAGTCTGAATGTGGGATTCGTCTAGGTCTGGAAATGTTCAGACTTTGTAAAGTCTGAATGTGCGATCAGACTTTGTACAGTCTGAAGAACACTAGACTTAACGGTAAAGTCTGTAACCGCCAGATTTGGATTAAATGATGGTTTTAATCCAATAATTCGTAACAGTTGGTAACGGCTGAATTAAAGCCGTATTATTAAGGTTGTAACGTTCGTATTAATCATCGTTAATGCTTGTAACGGTTGATTAATGACGATAATTAATTCCTAAACGGTAAATTAATTACCGAACGGTCTCTCCACATTGTTTTATTATCTTCGATCATTCTTTTTGCCCGGGCAAGCATACGTGCATACGTTTTAGCATTTCTTCGAAAAAGCTCTGCATAGATTTTGTGTTTTTGAAAGTGTTCAGCATTGTTCGTTGTTCAAGTTCGCCGAAAGCTACGGAGATCTACTCTTCTTGGCTGTCAACCGTTGTATCCTGGGAGACAGACGTCCACATTGCCTCACGTGTGCTGGAGAGTTCCTCATTGTGTACTGGAGGGGACGAATCTGTTTTAAGGAAAACTGTGATTAGCACATGCCTCGGTTTTTACTTGTTCTAGTGTTTGAGTCAGTCTGTAATCACGTCTTTCTAGTGAAGTCCATTTGAATTTATTTTTTGCTCATTGTATTCGAGCATAATTTCCAACATGATCGCCATCCGGGCGCCGTACATGTTCCTCATCATATGCCTCCTCCAGACATGCCAAGCGCAAGAACGGACTGCAGGGGGCCGCGTAGTTCTTGACCAATACGAAAGGGGAAGTACCACCGTCTCGACCAAACGTCGCCACCCCAACTAGGTGGACGGGCTCCGAGAAGGTGACAATATTAAGGGTACGCATGAATCAAATTCTATTTAGAAATTTCATTCTAGATGGAATTGATTTTTCCTAATTCTATTCCAGAATGAGTTTCTAAATAAAAAAATGCGTTTGATACGGACAACGAATTTCTATTCCAGAACTAAAAATCCATTTGATATAATGAAAAAATCATGTTTCTGTTTCTAAATCTGTTTCTGTTTCATTTGAAGGAATTTTTAATTTGTTATATTGCAAGATGTTCATTCCAATAAAAATCAAATAGTTTATATATAGCCCAAGAAATTAACAAATTTAATCACAATTTCTATTATAATCAAACTTCAAATTCACTTTAATTGCATATTTTATATAAATAATTCCCAAATAAATAGGAGAGAGGAGAATGCCCAACATTGAGTTAAGACATTTTTCTTATGGGTTTTGCCCAACCAATCCGCGTGAACATTGAGAAAAAAAAAAAGTCAAACAAAATCTCGTTAAACCTTGGATCGATGTAAGCCTCCCATGTGAGCTGGTGAAGACTTCATATTGCTTTAGCCAAGACTTCGAATTGCTTCAGCCAAGACCAAGCAATTCGTTTCAACTTGGACCACGTTGTTTAGAGGAGAGAGGGGGCGCGACTTATGTCTACAATTAAGGATTTCGACCAAAGCAAGGGCTTTAACCAAGAGGGAAGACGGAAATGACGGACGATAGAAACATGCGGACTTCATCATTTGGCTGCTAACGTTGAGGTCCCCAAAATGTCTGAAATCTCATAAGATGTTACAAGAGATGGGAAAAATCACAAAATGGATGCGAAATATGGAACCAAAGCTCACATTACAACAACACATCACAAAAAATTGAGAACGTCACATTACAAATGTTGAGATAAGAAATCCCACAAACAAAATAATGAAAATACATGATAAAAATAAAAAAATACAATATCATGGAATCCACGGCATATTATGACATCTACAACAATAATTTCACATATGGGACCAAGCTTCTCTTCTGCAGCCTTTCCAGGTTTTGCCTTTAGTTTGTTCAACTGCTTCTTCCTTTCACATACTCGTTGTGCCCTCTCCTTCCTCTCTCTCTCTCTCTCTCTCTCTCTCTCTCTCTCTCTCTCTCTCTCTCTCTCTCTCTCTCTCAGGTTCCTACAAAAGTCACACATATAGGTTTTGCCATCGCTCATAAATTTGCAAGACCAAAGTCTCTACATTATTAAAGTTTCAAAATGATAAAACACTTTAGTGTACCAATGCAAATAGAACAAACAAGAAAATAATCAGTTTAGTCATATGCAACATCAGTACAAAGTTCATGTGCCGATATAATCTCACACATATTGCTATGCACATTCAGCCAATAGAAAAGAATTCTCAGCCACAAGAACTTTCGATCAAGTCCGTGAGATTCTACGGTATCTTTACTTTCAGTCTGCACAAAATGGAAAAATGTCTCTGTCAGATTGCTCACCAACACAAATGCTCAAAGTAGACCAGAAGAGGATCCAATATGCGCAACAAAGCTCCACAGAAATCAGGCAAGACATTGTGAATTGATAAATGTAATGCAATGAGTCAGCAACAAAAATCGGAAACAGATGGGAATTACATTATTTTGCTTGAGCACTGAAAACAGGGGGAAATTTCCCCATAACAATAGTACTAGTAACGAAGAAGCAAAAACTTGAACCCTACTGCAATTCATATATAATCTTTTCAAAACCAAGCACATTAGATAAATCATCCAAGGTTTTGTGACCTACTTTCCACAAAACAGATTAAACCCACCTCACCGATCTTGATGCACTAAGAACTTGTATCAAAGTTTAATCAAATAACTAAAAAAATAAATAGAATTTGCTAATTCTCTTGACAATCAAAGTCTTCCTCCAGCTTAAACACACATGCGGAAATTCAATCTGTCAAGAACATTTTCTTTCTTCCTTAGTTATTTGAGTTTTGTTAGGCTTGAAAGCATTTTTTGTACTTTTCAAGTATTATTTTGAGAAATGAAGGAAACTGTTTTGGACTAAAAAATAAAATATCTCCACGTTCACGATCAAAATGAATGATGTGTGGAACCTAATCATACTTTTACCTAGCCAAAGTATACTCTATTACTATAAAGAACTTAATGATTAAATTAGATGGAGGAGATGACCATGAATTGTCACTAAAGCAATGTGTGCCTCTTCAGAATTTTCTCATGACTCTTGGCTTTTCCTCAAATTTCATATATTTTAATTTTATCATGGCCAAAGCTAAAGTTATTATATATAAATGCAAAAGAATAATACGGTCTCTTGACAAATTTTTGGCGAGGTTTAGTCTTACCCAAGGATCCATTCTCGATTAAAATGTTAAGATTTTTTTTTAACAATGTATCGGTATTTAGAAAATCGGAGCAAGACCAATTTTTATAGTACTTAAACCTAACTCGAAAAAAAAAAGATTTTCCAGCATTGTCATTTCTCTGCTGAACTTTGTCCACGTGATTTAATGATCAAGGTACCATGTGAATATATACACTCTAGGGCTATCTAATATGTTTGTCTCAATCCAAAATTTAGAACTCTTGAATTATTTTAGACATCCATATCATCTCTCTCTCTCTCTCTCTCTCTCTCTCTCTCTCTCTCTCTCTCTCTCTCTCTCTCTCTCTCTCTCTCTCATGTCTGACCTTATCCAGGGACGCGTTTTGTCATGCGCAATGTTTATCATTTTCTCCTGGGAGGTGACTCAGCTGGCCAATCGTTCCCTAAATTGACCCTAGCATGCGGCGTCAATGCGGCAGGAGTCCTCCGAAAGCGTCGGTAACGTCTGGCAGGAGGGCCTCAAAAGTCGTCGCATGTCAATGGGGGTTGAGGAATCAACCCATACGTAGAAGAAGTATTACTAACGACACGCACGATATGATTAATGGGGTGGAGAAACCCGATTCTAAAGTTGCGTCAAAATTTAGAGCTAATAGCTGAATGGGTGACCGCATGTATACCCGTATTATTATTCGCTTCGAATCGTTGGCCGGTTTTTTTCATGCACTACAAGTTTGAGAAGCATGCCTCTTGTTTTGCATTCTTCTTGGGTCTGACTTATCTCCATAAATGCATGCAAAAGGCACTGTTCGATTGATCAATTGAAAGGGTTTCAATCGATCCCACTCAGCAGTAGGGGTTAGTGAGAGTACTCGAGAATACACTCTTACATCGTGCTCACATTATATGCGTCGAGCGAATGGTTGAAGTACATCATGATTTGTGAAATCTTATCTACGAATAATTAGACTTATTTGATCTATTCAACGATGGTATGCAGGTTAATATCATATACCCTCATATTACTTTCATTTATGCCTGGTTGGATTCAAATCTGCTGGATGAGCATCAAATAATTAAGTGTGTGTATATATATATATACACCATTGGGATTTTAGATATATTGAGGAGGTTAATAAGGTGATATTAATATTGAAAATGATTAGATCAATCCACAGAAGAATACTAAAAATAAAATAAAATTTGCATTAATCAGAATCAGATGCTTCTATATAATAATGATTTAATATATATTACAAATGATTGCCGGTAATATGCAATTCAAAATAAAGTATAGTTAAATAACATGCAATCTGATATGCAATAAATAATAAATTTATGTATAATGGAAAAGAGAGCATTGAAGTACCAAGTCTCTTCACAATAGGGCAGTCATCCGCACTCAAGATGAAAATATGGTCCAAATAAAATACAAAATCTTTCTGCAATAGGGCGGTAATCCGTACTCAAGACAGAAATATGGCAATGAGCAATAATATGAAATCACCTTGCTTCACAATAGGACGGTAATCTGTACACAATATGAAGTTAGTGACAGGGGCAAAATGGTAAGAAGAAGTAAGAATTATAAATTTAGCCCCAAAATTGCACTATATGAATTTGTATACAAATATTCCAAATAAAATTATAAGTGCAATAAAGACCATAGAACTTCTGGGTAGAAGAAATTCGGTAAGTGAATATTTGCTTATCGTAAAAATGGGTTGATTCAGAGAATCATGGAAATAGGTTGACCTGGGTAGATCTAAAATGGGAACGATCTCCTAATGGTAGGAAGATCGTGAATCAGAATGAGTGATACAATTGATCTCGTGAATCAGAATGAGTGATAGAACTGATCTCTTGCGGAGAAATAGATTAGTAAATATGGGTTCGATCTTCTATCGGCAGAGATATTGGAATCTTGGAAATAGAAGGATGGAAGAGGAAGAAGAATGGAAGAGAGGTTTTCTGGAGAAGGAGTGGTTTTTCAAGAACTCACAATTTCCGCCCCTCTCTCCTTCCACAATGCGAGTCAAATAATGGCTGAAATGGTACTGTGCCAATAGTGAAAGCTGAATAATTCTAAAGTGTACAGTGGTACAGTGTTTTCTATAATAATGAGAGTCTAACGTTTCCATAAAAAATGATATTATCTCTGACAATAATTACAATGATTTGAAAACAATTATTATCACCAAAAATCAATTTTGAGTATATATATATATATATATATATATATATAATATGCACAAGCGATCTTATTTCACTATTGATTCGACAGTATAACTTTCAATACTCTCAACTCAGCAGGGCCATTTGTGTAGGAAAAGGAAAACTTCACAAATCGAAGATTTTAGGTGGACGAGATCAGGACTTGCGCATCGTTGATCAAAGTCAAATCGATTGATCTATTTATTTTTAAGATCTTCTTCTAAATTATCATCACTGGATTTCCCTGCATATGTTCAGATTTTCCTTTAACTTTTTTTTTCTAGCATTTATTTTGTTGTTCAAATGGTATTTCCATAAGAAGTGATTTTTTTTATAACCGAAAATCTCCACTTTCCGCCGGTCTTTTGGACCTACCATTCGCGGGTCAAATTTTAGGGGGAGACTCACCCAACAATCTACCGCCAAGGAGTAAGAAGTGATTTTGCTAAGCCGTATTTCAATAAATGTCTTACTACATGTTTAAGTTGATGCCCAAACTATGTACATTTTGGGCACCGGCTAGAATGTTCATGTGATTAGCATACAAATATCGACTCTTGACATAATATTTTCGTAGTTTTCTGAGGTTCGAAAAATTATGAACATTGACATACCCTCCAATTTCTTCCCCGCCGCTTTGAAGAGAGACTGAAATGGCATAGTCAAAATCAGATTCCTCATAAAGAGCCAATATAGGTGGATGGAAGCCCTATGCATGCATGGGAGCCGCCGACTCCTTCGGATAAGCGAGAGAGGTGAAATTATCGTCGGAACTTTAGTCGCTTGCTTTTACGTGGAATATGTTTCTAATGATTTTTTTAATTATTTCTCAAAACTCACGCCGGACGTAATGTCCAAAAGAGGAAGAGGGTCGGCAATGAAGTCGTAAAGTGGTCCAACATATTCTTGCGCATCTAAGATATTCCAAAGTGAGAAATAATTGAAAAGTAGGACATTTTCCTTTGTCAAAAGGGAAAGAGACAAAATGAATAAATAGAAATAGCAGCATATCATGGCGTGGGCTCCATGCTGACTGTATAGTCAGTCACATCAACATGGAGGGCAGGTGAACACCTCAAACTTTTATGGACCAAGCACCTGAAATCGATTAATCTTTTAAATGCAGAAATGTTTATTTGGAGCCGCCAATCTTTCTTCTTAGATGCGAAGGGAAATCCTCGGGCGCAAATAGCCTTCTTGATCTAGGAATCGTCAATGTGTTATTATTATTATTTTCTTTCTCGTCTCGAGACTAACATCCTCGTCACCGAGACTAACATCCTCGTCACGGCCTTGTGTACATATCACAAGGCTTCATCATAGGGTGATGCACACGAACCAATCCTTTGAGAGGACAACAGGGTAATCTAAAACACATGATCTAAGCGAACATATTTTGCAACAAGACCAAATTGAAGTAACACGCCGCCAATTCCCCCCCACCTTCGGTGCTCTCACTATTATTTTTTTTTTCTCTCGAGTAGAGCTTTCTCTGCCAGCGGGCAGCTCAGCCTTCCAAACCTTGTCTAAAACCTCAACCTCCCCTCTCCGCCAGCCTGACTGACTGGTTGGAGATCGTGCCATGAGGAAAGAGGTATATAAGGGACTGCTCGGAAATATTGCATCGCTCTAGGTTCAATTCCCACCGCAACTTCAATCGCACGCTCTGAAAGCGAGATCGGTCGTAGCGTATCCACAGAGGCATTACGTGATTTACACTGCGAAGTAATCGCTTAAAAGAATTACTCAAAAGGGGAAGAAGCGTGGCAATGAAGTCGTAAAGTGGTATGAAGATTCTCTAGGAGTTTGGTGAGATGATTAAATACAAATCCAACATATTCTTGGTCAAACGGAATCGTGAGTCAGGAGAGTTGGTGAAGATCTTAAACTTTGATGGACCAAGCCCTGAAATCGATTAATCTTTAAATGCAGAAATGTTTATTAAACATAAATCCCACGACAGTTATTGGAGTGGCCTAACTTATTTCTTAGATATGAAGGAAATTCCTTATCGCGCAAGTGGCCCTCTTGACCTAGGAGTCTTCAGTGTATTATTGTTTTCTTTTTGTTTTCTCTCGAGACTAATTTCCTCGTAGGTGCATAAAAGCTCACGACATGTATATATCACAAGGTTTCATATGATGCGCACGAACCTCTACATTACTTGAGCGGAAAATGGAGTAATATAAACACTTGATCTGAAAGCATTCAAATCAAGGCGCTTATTTGCTCGGTCAATTGTTTTGAGGCCAACTCTATTGCCTCCAAGCTACGACTTCTTTTGTAAAATTACACCCTAAAACAATATAATCAATGACACCAAACACGTACTTGTAGGTATATCCGTTCAAAAGTAAATTAATCACCGGCCACCTTTGTCCCGGCCAGGGAGGCCTTGCTAGTTGAGGGTCGGACTTGCTAGGCCTTGCTCAAGTGAGGACGAGGCTTGTCGTCACCTGTGACAGTTGGGAACCAAAAAAATAACGAATATTTTTTTAAAAATTATCCAAATTAGCGTCAATTGTTTCATATAGAACAATCGGTACCCACGTTGGCAACGTCAAGCCGAAGTTAATCAATGTCCAATCAAAATTAATTGACGGACTACATTGATGAATCGTTGATTTGGGACTCAATTGGAAAAACTAAAGGGTTTGCCAACCCTCGAAAGAAGATTAAGTTACGATCAAGATTGCATGTGATTTGCTTTCTTCGTTGATTGATGAAAACCCATAATAAAAAGGTATGGAAAGAGAAAGAGGGAGAAGAAAACACCAAAAACGCTAACCATGCGGGCCAGCAGACCTTACGGTCCTTATGCGGCACCGTATGATGTTTTTATATTATCTACCGTGTAAATGACTCAGAAATTTCGTGAGATGACTAAAGTCGATTGTTCACGGGAACGTCGAGTAAAGTTTCTACCAATAATTGATAAATGTTCAAACTAGTTTGCAAATTATATTAAAGTGCTCGATAATGTCCTTTCAATTATTTAAGTTTACATGTAACGTTGAATATTGTCATGTTTAAACACTGATTTAAAGATTAAATCAACTTCGGAACATGGAAGAGCCCACGTCCGGGCAGGGCGTCGGAGTCGGCAAGTGCTCCATTTATAATTTTCTTATGATTCTTGTTTCATTGTCGATGCTCATATATTTTAATCTTATTATCGCCAAACCCTAGGTTATTTTATTTATCTTATTTATTTTTTTGGTCAGACCAAACCTAGAGCTACTTTGTATAAAAACGAGGGAATAAAAACCACTAAAAATAGTAAACTACGTCCACCTCCAGATTTGTATCCTATGACATATTTGCCCCAAATTTGAATCCATGTGATAAATATGTCACATATGGATAAGTTAGAATTTTTAGTGTCACAAAAAAATTTAGGATAAATATGTCACATGAGTACAATTTTATGATATTTTATGTCATTGAAAAAAATTGGATTAAATGTATTGTAGAGGCTTTTTGGTGGCTTAATCCCTAAAAATAACAAAAGAATATGCTTAGAATATGATTTGGAGAATGAGACAATGATGGGATCTCTGGACAAGTTTTTGACAGAGTTATTTCTCCCCAAATCTTCATTATGTATTAAATTGATTTTTTTTTCAACAAGGCATTGGCATTTGGAAAAGTGAACCAAGATTATACTGATAGTATTTAAAGTTAAGGATTTTTTAATTATTATTTTGCCATATCATCATTTCACTGCTTAACTCTTATCCTCAGAAATAAATCATCAACCTCAGAAAAAAATTCTTGAGAGTATGTAGATCACAGTAGATATAAGTTGAGATTTTTTTTGGTGGTATTTATCGACAAATTTGCTGAAATTTTTATTTTTTACTGAATTGATGATTTTTGTATCGACATATTGGTGTTTGAAAAAGTGAAGCAAGACCTTGGTCGATGGTACTTAAACCTTGTATTTTTAGTCATCAACTTATAGTTTTAACCGATGTGAGCATATATGTCATATCTCGTGTGTAGTCACGTGACAAACCAATATATTTTAGGCACTGGCCGATAAGCAACGGTGTTTTGCACTACAGGAAATCTACGCTATCTCCAATTGATCGAACTCTTCTCATGTTCAATGTTCACAACTTGTATTCATGTCGCCGCCGGCGCTTGCAGTTTCAAGGATTGAAATTTGGCCATCCTCGATTGATTTTTCAATCCAGAGTTAAGAGACACTGCTCGAGGAAAGAGAAAACCTACGAACTAAAGAGAAAATTTAAGAATATTCAGGAAAAAAAAAAGGAACCCAATGTGGGAGCGAACAGTGCAACAACGAAGCCGACAATTAACTTTTCTATATGCTCGTAAAATGAGCATTAAACGTCGAAACCTCCAATTAAGGGCAAAATATTTGTTGAGAACTAAGTATGGTGCAAATGATACATGAAAAATAGCAAAGAGTGTCTTTCAACTTTACCCACTAAATACAACTTCTGCCGTATAATATTTAATTATTAGTTGTAAAACGGATAATGTATATTTATAAGCCACACGCCATGCAGTTTATTATCGGCTCATCCACACGTTTTGAGCAAGGCAACGACACGCCAAATCAGGATAGTCCACGGCTAGAATCCAACCAAGTACAAAGACTTCATTGATGGGGACACCGACATCCAAATTAGTCATGTACAAAGGGTAAGGGAAAGGGATCCCCTGCACTAAGATAAAAACATGAAAATCGCAAACTATTTCTTTCGGTGGTAAATCGAAGATTCAATAATGTCTAGAGATATACGTATTATTGGAAGAAGTATAACATGAACCAATTATACCATTTGGACTGAGAGACCTCAATATTTCGAGTATTCGCCGAAGTAATGGCGCCTGGAAAGACAAATCCAACCGATGCAGCTGTGGTCTCTAGGATCTGAAGAAAGAACACCAAAACATGCGATCCTGAGAATTTAAAAATATATATAAATATAAAAAGAGAAGATGATTATTGTTAATGTGGAGAAAAAGAAGAAGATGGGCGCCGGCGTCGAGCTTACGCCTTGGCCATAGATGCCAAGCATCACCTCCAGAACTGGCGGCGAGGACTCGAACATGGCCGTGGGATTCGCCGGCGAGGCCGAGGGACGCCTCCAAGTGCAAATGTAGAAAACCAAACAAAGAAGATGGGCGATAACAGAGGAGAGCGCAACTTGGGGAAGAAGAGCGGAGCTGTGACAGCGGTTGGCGGTTATAATGAGTATGTTTGGAGTTTTTTTTGTTGTATTTTCCATTTTGGAAAATACAAACAATCTTTCCCTTCTAAGAGACAAAAAATAATTTAATATTTATTTTCTTATTTTAATTGAACGCCGACAAATTTTGCTAGTTTCTAAAAAAATCATTATTTTTTTTTAAATTTCAAATGATGTAAAAGTTTGCACAAATCAATCGGAGCACGTAATCCTACAGAAGCACTCCCTATACTTTTTAGGTCACCCTATACTAAAATCTAGTGTTTTTTTTTTGGACAACTTAATAATGCATAAAAAACACGTGCTTGATCAAGGATTAAGAACTCCAAAGCCAAGGTTACGGAAGTACACTTCCCCCGGCCCAAAAGAAAACCTGATTCTATTCTAAAATCTTCCAAAACCCTTGCAGAACACTCGAATTCGATTGGCCAACTACGGAGGCTCCGCGAACACAAGTCACGACGCCCAAAACAGCCGGAATTGATGAAAATGGCTCGAAATCAATCCGAACAGAAGAGTTGGGACATTTTTACTGTCGGGATTTTTCTTTTTGGGGGGAGGGAGAGAGATGGGGTGGAGGAGCTGACCCGCCTCGATGGCTCCATCTTGGACTGCGTCGATTGCGACGGCAGTGGCACTGTCGACCTCGAGGAGTTCCCGTCTGAGATGACGAGGGAGATCATGCTCGCCATCCCCGACGGCCTCGAGTCGTGCCCGATCCAGATGGTCCTCGAGGATGACGAACCCAGCTTCTTCAAGCGCCCCGAGCATCTTGAACCGGTTAGTCCATAAGGATTCTATCCGGTTTCCAGTGGAACCAGACCTGGTCCACACCCCTTAAGCATCGCCGGCTTCTCATTTGTTTTCTCTCGCGCATCAACTTCATTGGGTAACCAGGAACTCGTAATAATTCTTACCAGAGCAGAGTGAAGATGCTAAGAGTGCAGCTTAGGTTGCGTCCGAGTATCATCAGATTGCCGCCACCCTTGTTGTCTGTCGGAGGCGTGAAGGTCGCGCCCATGCACGAGGCGTACAAGTCTAACACGGGCACCCAACACATACCTAAGTGCAGCCTCCGCCTGGCTTTCACCACCACGTCGATGGTCACAACCGTGTGATTCAAGGCACCCGCCAGGTTCTTCACGTCCGAGTCATCGATCATCGTCAGGTTTGACATGGTCTCGGCTCGCACCGTGGTCACATTGCCGGGGTCCTGAGTGAAGGTGGGAATGAGGGAGGGACCAGAGAGATGGAGTCGGCCGTCGAAACTCAACTGAAGCTTCATGTGAGAGTACTCGACGGGGAGGAGCTTGCTGGGGTTCTTAAGAGAGAGATTGATGTCCCATAGGACCCCGACGAGGGAAGTGGAGCTGTTGAGGGATGACAGGGAAGAGGCCTGGTTGAGCTCGATCTCCGGGGACATTAGGGCAGGTATCGCCAGGAAGATGATTATGAGGAGGCCGAGAATAGTGGGTACGGCGTACGCGATACAGTGGACGATGATCAGCGTCCCCCGGTCGGATCGCGGCATCCTTGGTGATGGCGATGCCGGACGATTATCCGGACGGGATGGGGTGGTTTGGAGGTCCGCCATATGGTACTTCTGTGTCAAGTTAGGGTTCTTTTTCCCTACGAGTTCCTTGGATCTGGGGGGCTGTGCCCTTTTTTTGGGACTGGAATCGGCGGCACAAAGGGGCGGTACAGAGGGTTGGAGACGGAGCAGGGAGAGGGAGGGAGACGATGGACTTTGAAGAAGAGCGCAGAGAGCGAGAGAGAGCGAGAGAGAGAGGCAGTTACTCAGACAAAACTGATGGCGGTAGAGTAGAGAGGGAAGCAAAGCTGATGCGCAGTCTATCGTATATATAGGGTTTCCGAGGATCTGCTGCCTCGATGAATACCACTGCACAGGAAGTCGTTTTTTCAGGAAAGAAAAAAAAACGAACGCCGCGGGAAAAAAGAGCAACTTTTTCCAAAAAAAGAAAATTTAAAAGGTTGGAGTCGACAAGTCTTGTCGCCCACTCAACCGCGGAGTTTCACACGAAAGTTCGCAAGGAATAATTGAATCGATAAAACCCGCGGTTTCGCCCGAATTCTAGAAACGCACAAAACTCCAAGAAGAACGAGGCAAGCAAAAGTCGTTTGATCTCACATTCGGACCGGATGGAGGAGATCATGTGCTAAAAATAAACCGAAATCTGCGAACAAATCGAATGATAAACCAAGATAGATTAGTCAGGCACTTAACCGAAACCTGAGCATTTGATCCCTTTTGATAATTTCTTTTTTATTCTTTTGGTCTTGGTCTCAGTTATAAATTGCGTTCAAGAAAATCCTCAAAATTGCCCGTGGATCTTCTAAAATCAATCGTTCCTTGCTCGGTTTCTGGCTGCCGGAAATCTTCCTCTTTTTTTTCTTTTTCTATTTTAATAGGAGTTTTGTGGAGATAATTCTTAAGAGAGTAAAATTTCCTGTTTTACTGTCGATGCTCCATTTATTCTTTTGGGATAGGGAGGAAAGCCATAAAAATTAAAAAAAAAAGGAGATTAAAAAAAGCACAATTACGAAAACGATTCCAAACACACTCATTATCATATAAATATCTCGAGCTTTTTTGTGATACAAACTGGTAAAAAGAAAAAAAGAAAAAAGACACGCTACGGGCCCGGTCTTTCTGGTTGTCCTCTGGTCGGGAATATTCTTTCGTTCGTTGCAGGTCAAACCAGAAAGAATTAATCTTTGCATTATCATATATAATCTTTGCTATTAACGTTGAATGATACGGTCGAGTGTATCTCTGAGGCGGTGCTTGAGGGGCCCAAGGGCATCCCTATCATTCAACGAGCTATGGAGAAAAGACGTGGGCAGCCTAAAGAGCGTCAAAGAGAGAGTGTCTGAGAAATTGTGACTGGTGTCCACCACAAGAAAGATTTGAAAATTCAGTAATAAATAGAGAAAGCGTGCCTAATGTTACGTCACCAACGCCTTCTTTTATTTATTTATTTTTCCTTTCAGCGGACTTTGGTCACTTTTTCTCCGTCGAAGCCTACACAAAATAGCAAATGATTAATATGTGCGAGGCGGGCCACTTACGTTGCTAGGGAGGAATCCCTCCATGCTAGACGTGCAACATATCCTACCTAGGGAAAAGACAAAGAGGCCCTTACAAAAAAATTGGCTTCAACCGTTAATAATCTTCCACTCGAAGACAAATATACTCAATGCATCAAGCAACTTTGTAACCATCTTCTTTAAAAAAAAATTGGGTACCTGAAACTTGCGCCTCTGCGATACTCCTATTCAATTAACATTGAGTAATACCAACAATAGCAGTACAGAAACTATGTTTTTCTCTATTTACTACTTTGGTCAACATGTTAGCAGAATCATGTTTTTCTCTGTTTACTACATTGGTCAATATATCAGCAGCATTCTTTGATATATCAATCTTTTGTAGCTTCAACTCATTATCTTTCAACGCTAACATGATGAAGTGATAACGTTTGTTGATATGTCTCGTCCTTGAGCGATAACCTGTATTATTAGCTAAGTGCACTCCTCTCTGACCATCACTCTATAGCGTGCTCACTGGCTGCTTTCGATGTAACTCGTCCATATACTCTTGTAACCACATGATTTTTTTGGAGGTTTCTGTGATCACCGCATACTTTGGTTTTGTCATCGATAGAGCCACATGCTCTGCAATAAGTTTTTTTTTTCATGCAACGGGCATGAAAATGCAAGAAAGATTAAACACTATACTTAATATATTTGTGACCATTTGTCGTGATTGCAAACAAGCAATCCATGCCAACGTTTTTGACAAAAGAGCACGACTTTTCAAAGCACTGCAAAAATTATGTATCTCCATCCAACAATCTTTTAAGATGCACTTCCAATGTTATTATCGGGTTCCTTGGATTACTAAAATTTCATGAAAAACGGAAATACATCTCGATGAAGAATAAATAGAAGACATGTTCGATAATCGATTATTGTATCGATTGAAAAATGTATCGGAACGATGGGCATACCTTGATCATCGCAAGTTAAATGCTCATTTACAGCTTTTTGAGAATTCTTACGAGAATTACCACAGCGAGAACGGAAATTGAGAGCAAAAAAAAAAAAAACTCTTTTAGTTCTTTTCATTCTCCCGACTAAGACTGTTTTTGATAACTGCTCTTTAGTAATTAATGGGCATGGGCTTAGCCCATGTCGGACAGCCCATAGTTTCCATCAGTTACATTATATCGATAGCCCCAAACAGCTTGTACTTCGTAGCTAAAGGGAAAAAAGCCTGGTGATTCGGCTCTTCAACAACCGAATTCAGGGGGGGTCCAGCTATCATAATCTAAAGACACCATCTCCATCAAAGCAAGCAGATTCCCAGAGTGCCGCTGAAAAAAAAAAAAACGATTGCATTTCAAGCCTGTCATTGTATTCATTTAAGCATTTGACAGAGCATGTTCAAGTACTGCTAAAAGATCACGGTGTTAATTACGAAAGGATGCAATAACAAAACGAGAAGTGCTGCTCCTATGTGCTTGACTCGCATCCGCTTCCTAAGTTGACTTAGAGAAGCCCAGCGAGCTCGGGATCTCTCCGCGGTATCGGCGCAGTCGACTCAAGAAGCTGCGGAGCAGAAACAGGAGGGGGCCTAATGCTGAGTATGAGCTCGCCGTGGCTCGTCATCTTCGAAAGAAAGTATCCGTTGAAGGTGATGGAGGGACGAGGGTTTTCTCGTGGAATTTACGCAGAGTGCGAGAAGGAGGCCATTCTTTTATGCAACCCTAGCTGAATTTCTTGTTTCAAGTCGTCCTGGACCTCCAGAATCCATGTTTACGCATGCACGGGGCAATTCTATATGCTCATGTCGTTATTCTGCGTTATTTTATGCTCTTTATTTTATTTTATTTTTCTTCGAATTCTCTACTGTTTTTGAGGTTATTTCCAGCTTTCAGTGTCCCCTACAACTAACGAGCAGGATATTCATTGGATTGTCTTGGATGAGGGTCATTTTGACACTCGTTGGGAGTAAGTTGCGAATCATTTGAATGCTTTCGAAAGAAGTGAAACACCTGTGGATCATTGAATTCACGTTCATCCATCACTTAGCCTGGTCATAAACACATATAGAGCGCAAACTACCTCTTCGGCATTTTCCTAGTAATCTTAAATTTTTTGGAAAAGGATCACCTAACTTATGTCAGGTGGTCCTTTTCCCACCCTCCATCCCCCCTTCTCCCCCCCCCCCCCCCCCCCCCCCCCCTCCCCTTTCTCCCATGGAATGGATGACCTGACATCGGTCTCATTTCAAGTGATCAAGGTCCAAAATTTTTTGGGTCTAAGGGTACTGTGCACAAATTGAAGGAAGACTTTGGAAAGAAGATAAAGATCAATCCTCAATAGAGATACTAGAGATACTAGCATGCAGCATGAAGTTAATAGGTGTGTGCTAGTACTTGTATTGTTGGTAAGGAAACCTTAAAATTCATCATTCTTATACCGGGGATTCTACCATTTTGTTGTTCACTGGCTTTTTCTCATCGAGTCCACATTTTTTCGCTACCGACGTGAGGCCAGAATGGCAAAATGAGTGTTTTCTGTTTAGGTGCATAGGTTAAGTCTGGAATAACCGCTCCTTTGGAAGCCAAGTATGTTTAGAATTTGGCCATCATGCATCGGTAATGTGATGCATGTTATCGCCAATTACGGGAAGTGGCATGGCCATGGTCTCTTTGGTTACATTTTGCATGAAGATGGAGAGGGAATGGTGAGGCCGTCTCATTCAAGAGAAGCCCAGTGCTTGGAGAAGAGTCTCCGACCGATTGATTCAGCCATCGGCCTCTTTCGACAAAGTCACCGAACTCCAAACTTGGTCCTGGTCTAGCTGACAGTCTTCTTAATGTAAGCACCATCACTTTGTTTAATATTTTCTTTACTCGGTTAATCTTCATGAATGCATGTAAAGGTCGTGTTCATTTATATCGGGCTAGGTTTTGTCACGAGGTGATGTGTAAGAATCCTAAGATTACTTCGAGTGAAAACGGTGTAATTAGCAAGCATTCAAATCAAGAGTCTTGATCATTCGGTTAATTTTTCGAGGCTAACGACTCTATTGCCTACTTTGCAACCAAACTTGGGTATTCAATACCAATGCATTATTTGAACCAAGTTGGTTCCAGGTCCGAGGCCACAGCTAGAAATTATTGGAAAAACTTACAAAACCTCAAATAACAAATACATGTAAAGCGCAATTTACCCAAAAAAAAAAGACATGTAAAGCGCAAGTTGCGATTTAAAAAAAAAATCTAGTGATGCCCAACAGAGAGGAATTCATGGAGAATTGTGAAAACACTAGTGCGTACACCTAACTTTTGTGGAATTAAATAAAACTATACATTCAGTGTGTGCTTGATATGTAAAAGCTAATAATAACAATAGGAATAATCAGAGAGATAATGAAAGAGAAATAAACACAAGATGTATAGTGAGCCTGCGTCCACTCTCCTACAATGATAGCCTATTGGTTAGAGTTCACTATGAACTCCAATCAAAAGACTTACAATCTAAAGATCTAAACTTCTCAATCAAGAGTTTTTGCTCTCACAAAACTAATATGAATCTTTCTCTTTTGTATATAATGTAAGCGATCAGTGAATGACGAGTGAAACAATCAGTTTAGACTTTGGAATTTATCTCTCATTCACTCTCCTTTAGACGACTAGAGGCATCTTCCTAATATACTCCATCATGCCTTCATGACCCTTGGCATTTTTCCAAATGAATTCTCTTAATCTATCCGTTGGACAGAATCAATCAAGAGATCTCGAGCCATTTAAGGAATGTGATAAGTGTCCATCAATTGTGATCGCCCATATAAACAAAATTTTGGTTTCCATAAGTAAATACTTGCTCAGATTACTCGCCTTCCGATTGATCGATCGTTTCCATATAATAAAGATAATCAACCATAGTTATGTAACCATCAAGCTATCATAGATCCAGATAAATCAAATCCATAAGAATACTATCTCACTCAATTTATGTTCTTCGAATCTACATGGGATTCCTTGCTATCTTTAGAATCAACTCGGTATAGTTTCATTGTCTGTCTTTGAGTTTTGTCATCTTCAAAATAACAATAGAGTTTCCTCTAACAAATTGATTATCAATTTTAGACGGTGGATCTTTGCCCAAGAATTTCTTTTGAAAAGATTATGTCAAGTGGTGGTAAACGCTGGAATTTTACGTATTTTATATAAAAAAAAGTATTCACAATTTTATAAATTTTTGCACTTATAACACAAAATGAAAAATTCTTTTTACACAATAATAATAATAATAATAATAATAATAATAATAAGTTTATCGTTGCGTTTGGTTTCCATAAAACCTCGTCAAATGTCATCATGAAACACATGAAAATTTCGAAAATATAGACATTGATGATGTGTACAATTTGTTCGTTATTTTAAATCTTGAAACCGGTTGCCCATCATACGAAAAAGAAATGGATGGTCCAAACTGCACGGCTAGTCATAGAAAGAAACGGTGCCAACATGCTAGCGACGTCCTAGAATTTATGGGGAAGAACAGTTGCTGCTAACACACGTTACACCCAGAGGCTTACGTTCTAGGGTTTGGGCGTTGCTTCGTCTGCTCTGTGCCTGGAAGCACCATTCCTTGAAAAAGTCAAGAGTCTGCATTCGGAATATCAAAGGGTTTCCCTCTTTTTTCCCTAATGAGACTCTGCCGTAGTCTATATATTGACCGGAAAGCGACACGACGCCAAAAATTCAAAGTCCCCCCCGCATAAAAACATAAAAGATGCAACTTCGAAGGTACGAGAGACTGATATGACAGCTCAACACGTTTTAAATAAGGTTATTTATACCGACACGTTTTTAAGAAGGTTTATTAATTCCTAAATTGTCATTATCTTAGGAGTGAGTATATATATGTCAAACGAATTGATTGAGTATATATGTCATTATCTTAGGAGTGATTTTTTTTTGGTAAATATCTTAGGAGTGATTTTGCTAATCCGTATTTCCAATAAATGTCTTACTACATGTTCACGTTGATGCCCAATTTTTTTTTCTTTCATATACTCGATTGTTCCTAACCGCTCAAAACCGTTAGAGAATACAAACATTGACACTGGAGATAATATTTTTCGCAATTTTCTGAAGTTCGAAAATTATGAACGACATACGCTTTTAAGAAAGTCTGGAATGGTGTAGTCTGAATCAAGTTCCTCGTAAAAAAGCAAATATAGGTGAGTGGAAGCCCTATGCACGAATGGGAAAGGCCAACTCCATCGGAATGGATCGACTGATATTCTATTCGTTTCCCCTCTATTTCCAGTTCGTCTTTCATCAATAATGGAAAAAAAATTCATCTAGAAACTGAGCATAGGTTTCCTCTCTTGGCAAAACAATAAAGCAAAATCAATAGAAAGAAATTTGCAGGAGAATTGCGCGTGCTGCAGGAAAGGAAACGTCACCGACCTGAGATAATCTCAAAGGGGTTGCGAAAAAGTTTTGAGTCCGGCGGATGATTGTTGCATGACCATAGGAGGTGCGTTGCTAGTTTGCTATTGAGTGAGTATGGAGAAAGACCGGTTAAAGACGACGCCATGTTTCCAATAGTGCTATGCATTCCACTATTAATCAATAGTGGAATGCGTTGCAACAGGGTTATTTGAAAAAAGGAAAGTCCCACAGTAATACATCCGTCAGTTGGCATTTAAAAAATCAGTACAAAGATTGGTGAAAGTATCAAACTTTCAACACCATTATCTAGGATGCGTTTATCTATATGTCATGGCATTGGCCTTAGAAGCGCTTATTCAGTCACTATATATGGGCAAGCCCGCATATATTAGAGACATGGAATGTGCAGATCATCTCGTCGAATACACAACACGCCACCGCCCTAGAAATTTCATCCGACCGGTCAACAATAATCATCCCTAACCCAGCAAACTGCCGGTCAACGACAATCATAAAGTTACTTAAAATGAAGCTTTCGATTTTGCAGAAAATACACAAGTGACAGTTCCCGGAATCTCCCTATATTTGAGTGCAAAACATTCAAAAAAAAATTGTGAATACTTTTTTATTTAGAATATATGAAATTCCGACATTTCACCACTAAGTGACATAAAAATTGGTTATCGATTCTTCATGAATTACTCTTTCTGGAGCATCATTGAAATTGTTTCTTCAAATACTAGGCGCATAGCAAACAGGTGGTTTCCCACAACAACTTCTGTCCGGTTGCCCATTAGACGAGAAAGAAATGGATGGCCTAAATTGCACGGCTTGTCGTAGAAAGTAACAATGCTGTCATCCTAGCCACGTTCTAGATTTAATTTACAGAAGAGTTGCTGCTAACACACCTTTTTTACGATTTGGGATTTGAGAGAGAGAGAGAGATTTTGTAGGATTAGGGTCAATGTTCTCTTTGGTTCGTTTGAGGAGCCGGTTGCGCATCGGACTAAAGTCTGGCGAGGTTATCTTTTTGTAAGATTAGGGTCAATGTTCTTTGGCTCTTTTTAAGGTTTCTTGTTTCTTGCTCGGCTGTGGCCCCAAATCAATCAGCCACCCTCCACATTTTGTGGTATTCCGAAGTGGATCGAATCGCTTTCCCATTAATTGAAATGCATAGCGATAGCGACCCCTCAAATCCTATTCGCATCGTAGGCTGCTGGGAATCTTCCTTATTTTTTTTCCTTTTTCTATTTTAATAGGAGTTTTGTGGAGATAACTCTTAAGAGAGTAAATTTTTTTGTTTTACTGTCCATGCTCCATTTATTCTTTTGGGATAGCGACGAAAGCCTCATAAAAGTTAAGGGATTTGTTTAATCTGGCATAAAGATTAAAAAAAAAAGCGTAAGTAGAAAAACGATTCTAAATACACTCGTTACGATACAAATATCTCAAACTTTTTTGTATCACTAAAAATCCTAAAATTTTTTCATTGTGATACAAACAAGGAAAAAAAAAAATGACATGCTACGGGCCCGGTCTTTCTAGTTGTCCTTTGGTTGGGAATATTCTTGCGTTTGTTGCAGATCAAACCAGAGATTACAAAAAGAGATGCTAAAGGGGGCAAAAGTGGCATCGAGCTTGGGATTTCTTCGGCAATAACTCGAAGCGAAGATTCAAATGTCCAGAGACCATGCACCTTCGGAACACTCCAAATTTGAGGACCATCTGTCTTGTAAGAGTTCCCATCATTTGTTAATTTATTCTTACACGAGTGTCGGGCTACGGCAGCAACGTCCAACTGATGCCCCAACTTATAGAAAGCCAGAGTCCCCACAATCCGCAGAAAGAAGTAATCAAACCTTTGTTGATATCAATGAAGTAAACGGGCCTACATGATTATTCTAAATGGGGAAGCCACACGTTAAGTTTCTTAAAGTAAGGATTTCAGCAGTACATGAAGTACTCAATATACGTCACAACGCATGACATTGCCCTAGAGATCTGTTCAGACTGATCAAGGATAATATTAAATCATGCGCTTGTTTAAGGATGACAATTGTTAGGCGAAAGTTTCCGGAATCTCCCCCAGGATGTCTTATAGCCAAACCTGATCCTATTCTAACCACTCCCAATCCAGCAAACTTCCGCCGAATTGCTGAGCTCCGGAGCTCCTGGACTACCGGTCATGATGCCTGAGGCCGAGATCGATCAAAGCAGCTCGAAGTTGGAGATGAAGTGTTTTAAATGTTGGATTTTATTGTGGCCCGCGTGATTAATGGCTCATATGTGGTTTAAATTCAACGATTATTATGTGCTAAATTTCTATTGGTCAATAGAGAGGTGTATTCTAATTAATTTACATCCTAGTGGACAATGTGACTACTAAAGACCCTAATTGACAACCGGTCCTCTCTCAACCCTAAGAGAAAAGAACAACGGTTTTCGTCTCCATCACAAATGTCAATAAAAGTCACAGGGGGTCAAGAGAGAGAAACCCATTTCTCTAGAAGATTCTTTTTTATCTACAATTGATTTATCGACAAGGAATCATCATAAATCAAGGTATGGCTCTCATCTATCACAACGATATCAAAATCATCTTGTTCTAAGATCTTGGGTACGATGTTTGTGCAAATATTAGGGTTTTGATTTGCATATAATTGTTTTACTTTACATTGAGCTGGTGATCTGGGCAACCAAATTGATGCAACTCACTCCCGAAAGCACTCTAGGCCTTATGACATCACGGAATATGAAAAAATAATTTATTGATGGGAACTTCTATCCGCATAACATGATATTGGTTTAAGGAACTTAATTAATGGGAAAGCAATGGAAAATGCTTTGATCCATCTCGGAATATGAAAAATCTCATTATGTATCATCATTATGGGTTTGATAGTATACGAACAATTTCCAATTTGGGTGCCAAACTTTATAAAATTGTGAATACTTTCTTATTTAGAATATGTGAAATTTCAACGTTTTACCACGTGACATAATTCTTTTGAAAAGACATTTTTGGACAAAGAAATTTCAACGTGATATAGGGGCCCGACCCTTTGGTGCCATCCGAATACTGAAAGCCATGGTGGATTTCTCAATAAAAAAAAAGGGCCAACATTACTATTTTTGATGGGAAAGCCGCAAAAAAGTTACTTATAATTAATGAAGCTTTCAATTCTGCTGAAAATACACAACACGCCACCGCCCTAGAAATTTCATCCGACCGGTCAACGATAATCATCCATAACCCAGCAAACTGCCGGTCAACGACAATCATAAAGTTACTTGAAATGAAGCTTTCGATTCTGCAGAAAATACACAAGCGAAAGTTCCCGGAATCTCCTTATATTTGAGTGCAAAACTTTTTAAAAAAAATTGTGAATACTTTTTTATTTAGAATATATGAAATTCCGACATTTCACCACCAAGTGACATAATTTTTCAAAACCACCGTCTAAAATTGGTAATCGATTCTTCGTGAATTACTCTTTCCGGAGCATCATTGAATTTGTTTCTTCAAATACCAGGCGCATACGAAACAGGTGGTTTCCCAGAACAACTTCTGTCCGGTTGCCCATTAAACAAGAAAGATATGGATGGCCCATTAGCGACGTTATCTTTTTAAGGTTTGGCTTTGTCTCTTGTTAAGGTCTCTTGTTGGGGCTGTGGTCCCAAATCAATCAACCGTCACGTCATGCCCGTGGTCTTCTAAATCAATCGTTCCTTGCTGGGTTTCTGGCTGCTGGGGATATTCCCTTTTTTTTCATTTTTCTATTTTAATAAGAGTTTTGTGGAATAACTCTTAAGAGAATAACATTTTTCTTTTTTATTCTGAGAGTGACATTTTTTGTTTTACTGTCCATGCTCCATTTATTCTTATGGGATGGGGACAAAAGCCTCATAAAAGTTAAGGAATTTGTTTAATCTGGCATAAAAATTAAAAAAGGAGATTAAAAAAAGTGCAATTACAAAAACAATTCCAAACATGTTCATTATGATACAAATATCTCAAACTTTTTTGTATCACTAAAAATCCTAAAATTTTCCATTGTGATACAAACATGAAAAAAAAAACTTGGTCTTTCTGGTTGTCCTTTGGTCGGAAATATTCTTGCGTTTGGTGCAGATCAAACCAGAGATTACAAAGAGATGCTAAAGGAGGGATTGACTGCTGATGCAGGATTAGAAACCGAGCTAAGGGGGAAAAAGAAGAAGAAAAAAAAACCTTGCATCCTTGAAATGCTAAAGTCGTGTAAAGTGCAAACTATTTCTTCGACAATAACTCGAAGATTCAAATGTCTAGAGGCCATGCACCTTCGGAACACTCGAATTTTGAGGACCATCGGTGTTGTGATGGTTCCCATCATTTGTTAATTTATTCTTCACTAGTGTCGGGCTACGGCAGCAAAGTCCAACTGATGCCCTAACTTATAGAAAGCTAGAGTCCCCACAATCTGCAGAAAGAAGTCATCAAATCTTTGTTGATATCAATGAAGTAAACGGGCCGACATGATTATTCTAAATGGGGAAGCCACACGTTAAGTTTCTTAAAATAAAGCTTTCAGTAGTGCAGAAAGTACTCAATATACGTCACAACGCACGACATTGCCCTAGAGATCTGTTCCGACTGATCAATGATAATATTAAATCATGCGCTTGTTTAAGGATGACAATTGTTAATTAGGCGAAAGTTTCCGGAATCTCCCCCAGGATGTCTTATAGCCAAACCTGATCCTATTCTAACCATTACAAACCCAGCAACCTTCCGCCGAATTGCTGAGCTCCAGAGCTCCTGGACTACCGGTCATGATGCCCAAGGCCGAGATCGATCAAAGCAGCTCGAAGTTGGAGATGAAGTGTTTTGAGTGTTGGATTTTATTGTGGTCCGCATGATTAATGGCTCATATGTGGTTTAAGTTCAACGATTATTATGTGCTAAATTCCTATTGGTCAATAAAGAGGTGTATTCTAATTAATTTACATCATGACGGACATGGTGTGACTACTAAAGACCCTAATTGAAAACCGGTCCTCTCTCAATCCTAAGACAAAAGAACGACGGTTTTCATCCCCATCACAAACGCCAAAAAAGTTACAAGGGGTCATGAGAGAGAAACCCATTTCTCTAAAATATATTTTTTTATATACAATTGATTTATCGACAAGGGATCATCATAAATCAAGGTATGGCTCTCATCTATCACGACAGTGTCAAAATCATCTTGTTCTAAGATCTTGGGTATGATGTTTGTGCAAATATTAGGGTTTTGATTTGCATATAATTGTTTTACTTTACATTCAGCTGGTGATCTGGGCAACCAAGTTGATGCAACTCACTCCCAAAAACACTCCAGGCCTCGTCACACCACGGAATATGAAAAAATATATTATTGATGGGAACTTCTGTCCGCATAACCTGATATTAGTTTAAGGAACTTAATTAATGCAAAAGCAATGGGAAATGCTTCGATCCATCTCAGAATATGAAAAATCTCCAGGGTGGTTGATTGATTTGGGTCTAAAGTCGAAGCTTAGCTATAGAAAATTCAAACCCTCAAGAGCAAGAAAAAAGAAAAGGAAATTGGATACTTCATAAGAACAGAAAAAGCCAAACCTTAAAAAGAAGAACATTGACAGATTCTCTAATGTCATTCTCATCGCTGATATCATCGCTGATGTAAGTAGAGAGAGAGTTAGGGTGTCAGAGAGAGAGAGAGAGAGAGAGAGAGAGAGAGAGAGATTTAGGGCGTAAGATAAGTACATAACAACTCATATTATTTATCATCAAACGAGTGCGTCGACGAAATGAAGGCTACTATCACGAACCTCGTCCATCTTCTGGAAAATCCCTTGAGTTTTATAATGATAAACACAAAGTGGAGCATCTACTTTGGGTTCGCATGCTTGTTTAGATCGGTTCATTGCATATTCTTTATTAAATAAAATAATAACACAAATAATTTGTGAATCTTAACTTAATATATAATATTATATCGAATTTTTTTCAAATTTATTTCATATGATTTATGAACGTTCACCCAATATAAAATGGCGTGCTTAAACTTTTAGTTTCTTTGACGTAATATCTAAATTTGCAGTAAACGTTCGGATCAGTATATGAACTACATACAAAGATCAAATGTTATTATG